>CM064497.1:6667053-6770410 GCA_032716605.1 Paralithodes platypus
TTTTGGCCCCAATTCTGTTCCTCATTCATATCAATGATCTCATATCTACCACTCATAATCCAATACATTCCTACGCAGATGACTCAACACTCCACAGTTCCTTCACATGTACCAATTCTTTCACCCAACCCGATCTTATAAATTTAAAAAATACACTGCATTTCTCTGAACCAGGACCTTTCTAGAATTAATGGATGGGGACAAAAGAATCTAGTTTCCTTTAATGCACTGAAAACCAAGTACATTCAATTTTCTAACCGACAGAATCTCACTGACTCCCATATATTTTTTAATTATGTAAATATTCCCACTTCCCCTAGTATTGACATCTCGGTGTAACATTAACTACTAACTTGAGCTGGACACATTATGTTAGAAGCATTGCTAAGAATGCCTCTAAAAAACTGGGACTCCTGTACAGAGTTCGAGAATTCTTCACTGACGAGCAGTTGGCCGTGATATATAAAAGTCATGTGCGTTCTCAGATGGATTACTGTTCACCTCTGTGGGGTGGAAGTGGAGTGGTTGCATTGAGGCAGTTGGACAAAATTAAAAAAAAATTCAAAATAAAATTCAAAAAATAACCCTGCAATCACACAGGACCTTCCTACATTATCCATACGAAGAAACGTTGCATCCCTTGCATTATTCTACAGATATTTTCACAGCAATTGTTCCGAGGAACTTGCTTCAATTGTGTCGCCTCTCCACATCTTTCCCCGTAGAACTAGGGCAGCTGAGAGCGCCCATGAATTTACACTTTCTCCTCCACAATGCAGAACTTCTGCTTATCAGAATTCATTTATCCCCAGAGCTACTACTCTTTGAAATTCACTTCCCTCGAATTGCTTTCCACAAACTTACAATCTACAAATGTTTAAATCCAGTTGTTACAAACATTTTATGAATGGAGGATGCCTTTAGCACATGGACCTTTTTGTTTTATCTGTGTTTTTCCTTCCTCCCTTCATTGTCTCTTAAAAAAAAAAAAAAAAATATCCCCTCTTCTATCTCACCACTACCCCCCTTCCATTATCCACCCATCCACACACTGCAAGGAGCGAGTCAGCTTGGCTAGAGACAGAGACGAGAGTGTAGGTATGTCGCTTGGCCCCGCACCTCACCATTATGCTCCCGTCAAAATATACCGGTCTTACACTAGATATTTGCTCATTACGCATATTTTCTGTTTTTTCAATCTTCACAATCATGTTCCTTATGTAAGACAATTATGTGTATACAGTATGTTGCAATAATATTGTTTTATATAGTAGATATAACAAATTTTTTATGAATCGAAGCTAAATCTTTTGCACTTTGGGCACTGTAATAAACAGTCAACTTGTGTCTTCCGGGTTAAGCTAAATAACTAATTCACTAACAGAAGAAAAATACACAAACCAATTAACACAACAACAAGATATATATAAACAAAACCACAATGTATACGGTAACCAACATTAAAACCAGATATCAAAAATCGTGTTTTGGGGTTCATCCAAAATACCAACATCGGATTTTTTACAATTTGATCATTCCAGGCAATGTCGTAGTTACAATATAATACCGCCTCTTCGTGGGTGCTAGTATATTCTCCACAATACGATGTGGCAATGTTTTTGTGGTCATGAACGATCTGGAATACTTTAGACCGTTGTTCATAATGCAATGTGTTCACTATTTTAACTTCGTTGTAACATGTATCACCTGATACTCTACCTAACGTAGATACCATGACGGGTTTCTCCATTTTATTCTGGCCTTTAGTAGTAGATTTTATTCCGTTAAAAATAAATTGCGGAAGTCTGAGGGTTAATTGAGATCAAATATTAAATTAATTTACTTCAAAGAGGGCTTTCCAAATTTGAGTAAAATCGTCTTATGTTAGCCAAATAAAAATGAAAAAGCGTCCTCGAAATCTGAGGGGGTTAAGTAAACTACCAAAGAAAGACTAATGAAAATATAATCCAATAATTTCTTTGGCGAAAGCAGGTATGGTGAGAATAGGATGTGCACTGTGGTTCAGTAGACAATACAGATAAGAAAGATCGGGGATTTTAATGGTCAAGTTTTATTCTGTGCTTCAGTGCTCCAGTCTGCTTCATTCAAAGGCTTAGTCCAGTCAGATCACTGGCAATAAACATATTTTGGAGATATTGTTTTGTAATTTATTGTAATCCAGGGATAACAAAGCAAACAATATTTACAATAGACTATAATACTAATACAAAACAGATCTGTCACGACTGATCTGCAATACCTCATAAAATATTTAATTGGTACACTCAATGATAATAAATCACAGCTTCAAGGCTCCAAATCTTTCGAGCTAAATATGAATCTTTTCTTAAATTCATTGCCTAATCTATATATGTATATATATACAGTATATATCGGTGGTTCCTTTATTATCTTTGAGTGTTCATATTGGGCCAGGAACTGTGTTTTAGAGTGTACTATTAAACATTTATTACTGGAAACAAAGGAACACATTGACGAAACAGCGACAAACTCCAGTGCCCTCATAATTATTCTGTATCATATTATGGGAAGATTGTTCAAACGAATTGTACTGTCAACAGATGTCATTGATACCATAACGAGTTTGAATAGATCATATATATTTTGCTAACACGTTTCAAGAAATTAATTGATAGGAAATGAAGCTTTGCGCTTGGTTAAATTTAATGATCACCAGATCATTGAATACTGGTGCCGACCTTTCAACTCTATTCTGGCTACTATTAGACGATTTTATTAAGTTTCATAAGGACCTCCAGCAATTAACAGGCTTAGAACTATCTCATTTAACCCTTTTTGCTACTACAGATCCTTCATAAACTGCATAGAATCCTTAAATAAAGCTAGAATAAGATATAAAATTACGTCGCTGGTTAATGCTTAAACTAATGTATGACTGGAATGAACAAAACTTTTCGGCGTCCTCCCTTCCCCACAAACACTTCAAAAATACAGGGACAGTATTCACCTCGACACGTAAACATCACCTGAATAGAACATAAACAAGGAGGGGACGCTGGGGTGTTTGGCTGGTACAGGATATGCAGATGAATATTAGAGGCTTGGCGTATATTTTAGTTTTTATGTTGCCGAAAACACCCCTTTAACCCTTTGGAGGAATTTGACGCGATTTGACTGTGTATCCTGGCTATTAGTAGACGAAATTGTTCAGATTAGGAAGGGTATATGGAAGTCAGAGAGTTAATTGAGCCTTACCCTTTTAATTTCCACAGATCCTTCCTAAAAAACGTCCTGATCCTCAAATAGCTTATGCATATGTGAACCCTTCATAGCTTCTGAGTGAGGCATTAGATAGTTAAAATAGAACTTCAGAGGCTATCAACCCTTTTCAATAATTAAGCCAGCACACTGCAAGTCAAGTACATTTTCAGGACTGGAGCCTCTTTTCGAGAACCCCAGTCCCTTCCAAGTACAACATTTGTATTCTTATGTCTTAAATAGTGAATTCGTCACATACAAATTTCAGTTCGAAATATTGTTGATACCCTATTCAATATTTTGGATATCTTGTAGTAGAAAGATAAGTTAGGTGCAGTGTACACAAACTGCCATGCATGTTTACAAATTTAACCCCCTGAGAATCATGACGCATTGTGACAGCATATTCTGGCTATCATTAGACAATCTTATACAGTTTAAGAAGAATCTGTGGGAATTAAAAGGGAACAACTTGTTTCAATTACTCCTCTGACTTACATACACCCTTCCCAATAACAATAATAATGGCCAATTGATGGCCAGAATATATGATTTAATTGCGCCATAATCATCAAGGGGTAAATAACAGACAAACATAAATTAAGACAGCGATAGAGCTCGATTGGGAGGGAGGAGGAGTTAGATTAGGAGGGAGGAGGAGCGAGATTGGGAGGGAGGAGGAGTTAGATTAGGAAGGAGGAGGAGCTAGAGTGTGAAGGAGGAAGAACTATATTGGGAGGGAGGAGTTAGATTGGGAAAGAGGTGGAGCTAGATTGGGAAGGAGGAGGAGCTATATTAGGAAGTAGGAGGAGCTATATTAGGAAGGAGGAGGAGTTAGATTGGGAGGGAGGAAGAGTTAGAATGGGAAAGAGGTGGAGCTATATTGGGAAGACGGAGGAGGAGCTAGATTGGGAAGAAAGAGAAGCTAGATTATAAAGGAGAAGGAACTAGATTGGGAGGGAGGAGGAGCTAGTTTGGGAAGGAGGAGCTAGGTTGGAAATGATGAGTAGCTAGCTTGAAAGGGAGGAGGAGTTAGATTGGTAATTAGAAGGAAGTAGATAGGGAAGGAGGAGTAGCTAGATTGGGAGGGAGGAGGAGGTAGTTTGGGAAGGAGGATTAGGTAGATTAGGAGCTTTCCAGTCACTCCGCCTCACGACTACTTCGCCTCATGACCACTTCGCCTATGTCCATTACGCCTCACGACCAGTTCGCCTTGCCACCACTACGCCTCACTACCACTTCGCCTTGCATCAATGACGCCTCAGCACCAGTTCGCCTCATGATTCAGCTTCCCTAACCTAACCTAACCTATCTATCAAAAACTAATGTACATCGTTCAAATTGTGTGTCAAATTAGTAGAGAGGTGAAGCGGTAAGAAAGCGTGAGGCGAACTGGAGCTGAGGCGTTGTTGTCGTGAGGCGAAGTGGTAGTGAGACGTAGTGGTTACAAGGCGAAATGGTTGTAAGGCGTTGTGGTCATGAGGCGAAGAGACCAAGGCGAAGTGGTAATGACGCGAAGTGGCCTGCTCCCCCAGGAAAGGCCCAGTCAAAATAGAAATCCTAAACTAAAGAACCGATTTTAATTCTGTTTGTGCCATTCGATTCAGCTTGCCAAAGTGTACTTATGGTATAAATTTAAACAAATCCGTTCATAAATAACTCGTCTATGGAGTTTTTAAACTTAAAAATAGGCCTAGGGGGGCCTAAAAATAGGTCAAAATTAAAACAAAAATTATACCGTTGAATCCGAAACGGCGAGACAAATCCAAATATGTAATAATATTGACAAGTCAAAATTCGACCAAATTCACCGATTTGCCTGGGCTTAATTAAACCCAAGGTTTTTTGAGAAAAAAATATTTTCGATTCTGGGCGAATGGCTGGGCGAAAATGAAATCTAAGACCATGTCCAGAATCAGCTCGGCGAGGAAAATCGAATGGCACCAAGTAGAATTCCCTAGGACTTAGAGTTTGGGTTACAGAGGACTTTTAAAGTCCAAACAATCGGTCTCCTGGGCCCTCCAGGAAGGCCCAGTCAAAATCGTAATCCTAAACTAATGGTCCGATTTTCAATCTTTTTACGCATTCGATTCAGCTTGCCAAAGTGTACTTATGGTATAAATTTAAACAAAATCCGTTCATAAATAAAACGTCTATGGAATTTGTAAACATTAAAATAGGCCTAGGGGGCCTAAAAATAGTTTATAATTAAAAAAACAATATACCGTTGAATCCGCAACGGCGAGACGAATCCAAATATGGAATAATATTGACAAGTCAAAATTCAACCAAAATCACCGTTTTTTTTAGACAAAATATTTTCGATTCTGGGCGAATGGCTGAGCGAAAATTAAATCTAAGACCATGTCTAGAAGCAGCTCGGCGAGAAAAATCGAATGGCACCAAGTATAATTCCCTAGGACTTATAGTTTGGGCTACAGAGGACTTTTAAAGTCCAAAAAATCGGTCTCCTGGGCCCTCCAGGAAGGCCCAGTCAAAATCGAAAACCTAAACTAATGGACCGATTTTAATTCTGCTTGGGCCATTCGATTTAGCTTGCCAAAGTATAAATTTAAACAAAATCCGTTCATATATAACTCGTCTATGGAGTTTTTAAACTTTAAAATAGGCCTAGGGGGCCTAAAAGTAGGTAAAAATTAAAAACAATATATATACCGTTGAATCCGCAACGGCGAGACGAATCCAAATATGTAATAATATTGACAAGTCCAAATTCTACCAAAATCACCGATTTGCCTGGGCTTAAACCCAAGGTTTTTTGAGAAAAATATTTTCGATTCTAGACGAATGGCTGGGCAAAAATGAAATCTAAGTTATTTATGAACGGATTTTGTTTAAATTTATACCATAAGTACACTTTGGCAAGCTGAATCGAATGGCTCAAACAGAATTAAAATCGGTCCATTAGTTTAGGATTTCGATTTTGACTGGGCTTTCCTCTAGGGCCCAGGGGACCGCTTTTTGGACTTTAAAAGTCCTCTGTAGCCTAAACTATACGTCCTAGGGAATTCTACTTGGTGCCATTCGATTTGTCTCGCCAAGCTGCTTCTAGACATGGTCTTAGATTTCATTTTCGCCGAGCCATATTTTCTCAAAAAAACAGGCAAATCGGTGATTTTGGTCGAATTTTGACTTGTCAATATTATTACATATTTGGATTCGTCTCGCCGTTGCGGATTCAACGGTATAATTTTGTTTTAATTTTGACCTATTTTTAGGCCCCCTAGGCCTATTTTAAAGTTTAAAAACTCCATATACGAGTTATTTATGAACAGATTTTGTTTAAATTTATACCATAAGTACACTTTGGCAAGCTGAATCGAATGGCGCAAACAGAATTAAAATCGGACCATTAGTTTTAGGATTTCGATTTTCACTGGGCCTTCCTGGAGGGCCCAGGGGACCGTTTTTTGGACTTTAAAAGTCCTCTGTAGCCCAACCTATAAGCCCTAGGGAATTATACTTTTTGCCATTCGATTTTTCTCGCCGAGCTGCTTCGAGACATGGTCTTAGATTTCATTTTCGCCCAGCCATTCGCCCAGAATCGAAAATATTTTTCTCAAAAAACCTTGGGTTTAATTAAGCCCAGGCAAATCGGTGATTTTGGTCGAATTTGGACTGAACATTTTTACAAAAAAAAAAAAATCAGTCAATATTATTACATATTTGGATTCGTCTCGCCGTTGCGGATTCAACGGTATATATTTTGTTTTAATTTTGACCAATTTTTAGGCCCCCTAGGCCTATTTTAAAGTTAAAAAACTCCATAGACGAGTTATTTATGAACGGATTTTGTTTAAATTTATACCATAAGTACACTTTGGCAAGCTGAATCGAATGGCGCAAACATAATTAAAATCGGAGCATTAGTTTAGGATTTCGATTTTGACTGGGCCTTCCTGGAGGGCCCAGGGGACCGTTTTTTGGACTTTAAAAGTCCTCTGTAGCCCAATCTATAAGTCCTAGGGAATTCTACTTGGTGCCATTCGATTTTTATCGCCGAGCTGCTTCTAGACCTGGTCTTAGATTTCATTTTCGCCCAGCCATTCGCCCAGTATCAAAAATATTTTTCTCAAAAAAACAGACAAATCGGTGATTTTTGTCGAATTTTGACTTGTCAGTATTATTACATATTTGGATTCGTCTCACCGTTGTGGATTCAACGGTATATATTTTGTTTTAATTTTGACCTATTTTTAGGCCCCCTAGGCCTATTTCAAAGTTTAAAAACTCCATAGAAGAGTTATTTATGAACGGATTTCGTTTAAATTTAGACCATAAGTACACTTTATCAAGCTGAATCGAATGGAGGAAACAGAATTAAAATCAGACCATTAGTTTAGGATTTCGATTTTGACTGGGCCTTCCTGGAGGGCCCAGGGGACCATTTTTTGGACTTTAAAAGTCCTCTGTAGCCCAAACTATAAGTACTAGGGAATTCTACTTGGTGCCATTCGATTTTTCTCGCCGAGCTACTTCAAGACATGGTCTTAGATTTTATTTTCGTCCAGCCATTCACCCAGAATCGAAAATATTTTTCTCAAAAAACAGGCAAATCGGTAATTTTGGTCGAATTTGGACTTGTCAATATTATTACATATTTGGATTCGTCTCGCCGTTGCGGATTCAACGGTATATATATTTTTTTAATTTTGACCTATTTTTAGGCCCCCTAGGCATATTTTAAAGTTTAAAAACTCCATAGACGAGTTTTTTATGAACGGATTTCGTTTAAATTTAGACCATAAGTACACTTTGGCAAGCTGAATCGAATGGCAGAAACAGAATCAAAATCGGACCATTAGTTTAGGATTTCGATTTTGACTAGGCCTTCCTGGAGGGCCCAGGGGACCGTTTTTTGGACTTTAAAAGTCCTCTGTACCCCAAACTATAAGTCCTAGGGAATTTTACTTGGTGCCATTGATTTTTCTCGCCGAGCAGCTTCTAGAAATGGTCTTAGATTTCCTTTTTGCCTAGCCATTCGCCCAGAATCGAAAATATGTTTCTCAACAAATAGGCAAATCGGTGATTTTGGTCGAATTTTGACTTGCCAATATTATTACATATTTGGATTCGTCTCGCCGTTGCGGATTCAACGGTATATATATTTTTTTTATTTTGATCTATTTTTAGGCCTCCTAGGCCTATTTTAAAGTTTACAAAATCCATAGAAGAGTTATTTATGAACGGATTTCGTTTAAATTTATACCATAAGTACACTTTGGCAAGCTGAATCGAATGGCGGAAACAGAATTAATTTTGACTGGGCCTTGCTGGAGGGCCCAGGGGATCGTTTTTTGGACTGTAAAAGTCCTCTGTAGCCCAAACTATAAGTCCTAGGGAATTCTACTTGGTGCCATTCTATTTTTCTCGCCGAGCTGCTTCTAGACATGGTCTTGGATTTGATTTTCGCCTTGCCATTCGCCCAGAATCGAAAATATTTTTCTAAAAAAAACAAGGGTTTTTGAAAAAAATATTCTACTATATTTTATTTATATATTTACTTTTATATATTTTTTTACTGAAGACATGCAATTAAATAGAAAGTAAACATATTTAGAATTTTTTAGTAATGATATGCAAGTTGATCAAGAGATAATATATATTTTTTTACTGAAGACATGGAGGTACAGGGAGAACATATATATAATTATTTACCGAAACATGCGTATGAATGGGCAGAGAATATATATATATATATTTTTTACTGAAGAAATGCAATTTAATGGAGAAAACATGTATATACTTTTTTTCTGAAGACATGCAAGATCTTGGGATCAAGGTTTGGGATAGTAAAGATTATGGGAAATAAGGTTATTAGTAGAAGATAAAGAGGGTGAAGTGATGGAAATATAGTAAGAGTGTAAAGTTTGTAGGCAGTCTGCATTGCTATAGTTCTTAATTTTTGTTTAGATGTTTAACTATGTTTGCGAGCCATAGCTCAGGTTTCTTTATCTTCTGATTGTAAATAGGCAAGGGGGAGGTGGGAGGCTGCCAAGGAGGGGATGGGGCGGAGGGGTACCTAATGGTCCCCTCCACCTCCTCACCTCTATGTCATAACTCTGCTGAAGCATAATATGTTACAAGGCATAGGCTAATCCAAGAAGACATGAAATAACGTAAGAAAGTCATGAGATTGACATACCTGGCTAAAAGTTCAATAATTTGTGACATGGAAGAGAATGGAGAGAAAATATTTAAATGTTTTTTTACTGAAGACATGCAGTTGAATGAAGATAAAACATTTATATAGTTTGTTATTTTAGATATGCAATTTAATGGAGTGAAATGGTATTTATATTTTGTTACTGAAGACATGCAATTGATTGGAGAGAGACGTTAATATATTTTTCACTGAACTAATGCAATTAAAAGTAGACAAAATATTTACATATTTTTATACTGAAGACATGCAATTTAATGGAGAGTAATGATATTTAAACCTTCTTACGTGCAAGTAAATTGAGAGAACATCTTTATTTAAATTTTAACTGAAGCTATGCAGGTGAAGGCAGAAAACATTTAAAATTTAATTTTTACTGAAGACATGTAATTTAATAGACAGAAAACATATAAATAATTTTGTACTGAAGAAACACAATTCAATGGGGACAACACATATATATAATTTATTACTGAAGACATGCAACTAAATAAAAAAAAAATGTATATATTTGTTTACTGAAGACATGCAATTCAATGTAGAGAGATCGTTTATATATTTTTGTACTGAAACCATGCTGGTGAAAGGACAGAAAATTTATATATTTGTATACTGAAGACATGCAATTTAATAGAGAGAACCCTTGAATAATAATTTACTGAAGACATGCAATTGAAGAGGATAAATATTTATATAATTTATTACTGAAGACACACAAGAATTTTGAGAGATAAGTATTATATACTTTTTTACTGAAGACATGCATTTAAATTGAGAGAAAACATTTACATATTTATTTGCTGAAGACATGCAATTAAAGGAGAGAAATAATATTTATATTTTTTTACTGAAGCCATGCAATCAAATGGAGAGAGGACCTATTATATTTGTTATTATATTTAAATACATGACTTCACTAATAAATTATATAAATCTTCTCTCTAGATAGCTTCATGTATTCGGAAAAAGTTAAATATAATTTATCTCCATTTCATTGCATGTGTTCAGTAATAAAATATGTAAATGTTTTCTCTCCAGTCAATTACATTTCTTCAGTAAAAAAGTATATAAAAGTTATCTCTATTTCATGACTTCAATAATAAATTATATAAATGTTTTGTCCCCTTGAATTCCATGTCTTCAGTAAATTAGTATTAATATGTTTTCTGTCTATTAAATTGCATGTCTTCAGTAAAAATATATATATATATATTCTGTCGTTTCATCACCATGGTTTCAGTAAAAACAAAATATATAAATTTTTTCTCTCAAATTACTTGCATGCCTTCCGTAAAAAACAAAAAAACAAAAATCCTTTCACCTGCATGTGTTCAGTAAAATAATTATATAAATATTCTCTCAATAACTTGCACATCTTCAGTAAAAAATTATAAATATAATTTATCCCTATTCAAATGCATGTCTTCAGTAAAAATTTATATAAACAATATCTCTCACCCTTGCATGTCTTCAGTAAAAATTTATAAATTAAATATATCTCCATTAAATTACACATCTACAGTAAAAAAAATATATAATTGTTCTCACTACCTTTCCATTCATGTCTTCAGTAAAATACTATATAGGATTTTTTTCTCTTTTTATTTCCATGTCTTCAGTAATAAATTATATAATTGAGGTGTCCCCATATAGTTGCATGTCTTCAGTCAAAAAAAAAAAAAAAATTTGTCCTTTACCCTGCATGGCTTCAGTAAAAAGTTATATAAATGTTTTCTCAATTAACTTTCAGTCTTCTACGTAATTTCTCACTTCTCCACTTGTTCTTCCTCTGTCCAATTGCTCTTCTTTCCTACTTTACTCCAGCCATCTGGTCTAGAATTTGCACATCTTCATTAAAAAAGTATAAATATAGTTTATATCCATTCAATTGCATATCTTCATTAAAAAAGTATATAAAAGTTCTCTCTCTTCACTTGCATGTCTTCAGTAATAGATTATATAAAAAAAAATTCCCTGTTGAATTGCATGTCTTCACTAAAAAAGATATTAAGATGTTTGTTCTCTATGAATTGCACCTCTTCACTAAGAAATTATATAAATGTTTTCTCTCCATTAACTTGCATGTCTTCAGTAAAAAGTATAAATATTTGTTCTCTATTAAATTGTGTTCAGTAAACAAATATATTTAGGTACTCTCTCCATTAAATTGCTTGCCTTCAGTAAAAAAGTATAAAAATAATTTCTCCATTAAATTGCATGTCTTCAATAACAAAATTTATAAATGTTTTGTCACCAGTGAATTACATGTCTTCAGTAAAAAAATATATAAATTTTTTCTCTCCAACCTCTTGCATGTCTTCGGTAATCATTTATATAAATGTTTTATCCCATTAATTGCATGTCTTCAGTAAAAAAGATACACATGGTGTCTCTCAATTCAACTGCATGTCTTCAGTAAACAAAATATATAAATATTCTCTGTCCATTAACCTATATGTGTACAGTAAAAAAATAAATATAAGTTTGCTTTTGTCAACTTGCATTTCATTAATAGCATTTTTAAAATTTGTCTCTCTCTATTAAATTGCATTTCTTCAGTAAAAAGATATATAAATGTTCTCTGTCCATTTACTTGCATGGCTCCAGTAAAAAGTTATATATTAGTTCTCTCTCCTTTCACTTGTGTGTCTTCAGTAATAAATTATATAAGTGTTTTCTCTCCATTCAATTGCATATCTTCTTTAAGCCCAGGCAAATTGGTGATTTTGGTCGGATTTTGCCTTGTCAATATTATTACATATTTGGATTAGTCTCGCCCATTGCGGATTCAAAATGTTTGTTTTATTTTTACCTATATTTAGGCCCCCTAGGCCTATTTTAAAGTTTAAAAACTCCGTAGACAAGTTATTTATGTACGGATTTGTTTTTAATTTATACCATAAGTACACTTTGGCAAGCTAAATCGAATAGCGCAAACATAATTAAAATCGGACAATTAGTTTAAGATTTCGATTTTGACTGGGCCATCCTGGAGGCCCAGGGGACCGTTTTTTGGACTTTAAAAGTCCTCTGTATCCCAAACTATAAGTCCTAGGGAATTCTACTTGGTGCCATTCGATTTTTCTCGCCGAGCTGCTTCTAGACATGGTCTTAGATTTTATTTTCGCCCAGCCATTCGCCCAGAATCGAAAATATTTTTCTCAAAAAACTTGGCAAATCGGTGATTTTGGTCGAATTTGGACTTGTCAATATTATTACATATTTGGATTCGTCTCGCCGTTGCGGATTCAACGGTATAATTTTGTTTTAATTTTGACATATATTTAGGCCCCCTAGGCCTATTTTAACGTTTAACAACTCCATAGACGAGTTATTTATGAACGGATTTTGTTTAAATTTTTACCATCATTACACTTTGGCAAGCTGAATCGAATGGCGCAAACATAATCAAAATTGGACCATTAGTTTAGGATTTCGATTTTGACTGGGATTTCCTGGAGGCCCAGGGGACCATTTTTTGGATGTTAAAAGTCCTCTGTAGCCCAAACTATAGGTCCTAGGGAATTCTACTTGGTGCCATTCGATTTGTCTCGCCGATATGCTTCTAGATATGGTCTTAGATTTCATTTTCGCCCAGCCATTCGCCCAGAATCGAAAATATTTTTCTCAAAAAAACTTGGGCCCTCCAGGACGGCTCAGTCAAAATCGAAATCCTAAACTAATGGTCCGATTTTAATTCTGTTTGCGCCATTTGATTCAACTTGCCAAAGTGTACTTATGGTATAAATTTAAAAAAAATCCGTTCATAAATAACTCGTCTATGGAGTTTTTAAACTTTAAAATAGGCCTAGGGGGCCTAAAAATAGGTCAAATTTATAAAAAAAAACGTTGAATCCGCAACGGCGAGACGAATCCAAATATGTAATAATATTGACAAGTCAAAATTCGACCAAAATCACCGATTTGCCTGGGCTTAAGGTTTAAGTACCCAAGGTCTATTGGGCCTAAAAATTTGTAAAAATTAAAACATTATTACACCATTGAAACCGCAACGGCGAGACGAATCAAAATATGTAATAATATTGACAAGTCAAATGGACTTATAGTTTGGGCTACAGAGGACTTTTAAAGTCCAAAAAACGGTCACCTGGGCCCTTCAGTAAGGCCAAGTCAAAATCTAAATCCTAAACTAATGTCCGATTTTAATTATGTTTGCGTCATTCGATTCAGCTTGCCAAAGTGTACTTATGGTATAAATTTAAACAAAATCCGTACATAAATACCTCGTCTATGGAGTTTTTAAACTTTAAAATAGGCCTATTGGGCCTAAAAATGGGTCAAAATTAAAACATTATTACACCATTGAAACCGCAACGGCCAGACGAATCCAAATATGTAATAATATTGACAAGTCAAAATTCGACCAAAATCACCGATTTGCCTGGGTTTTTCGACCAAAATATTTTCGATTCTGGGCGAATGGCTATGCGAAAATTAAATCTAAGACCATGTCTAGAAGCAGCTCGGCGAGAAAAATCGAATGGCACCAAGTAGAATTCCCTAGGACTTATAGTTTGGGCTACAGAGGATTTTTATTAAAGTCCAAAAAACGGTCCCCTGGGCCCTCCAGGAAGGCCCAGTCAAAATCGAAATCCTAAACTAATGGTCCGATTTTAATTCTGTTTGCGCCATTCGATTCAGCTTGCCAAAGTGTACTTATGGTATAAATTTAAACAATATCCGTTTATATATAACTCGTCTATGGAGTTTTTTAAACTATAAAATAGGCCTAGGGGGCCTAAAAATAGGTCAAAATTAAAAAACAAATATACCGTTGAATCCGCAACGGCGAGACGAATCCAAATATGTAATTATATTGACAAGTCAAAATTCGACCAAAATCACCGATTTGCCTGGGCCCTAGGTAGAATCAGCTCGGCGAGAAAAATTGAATGGCACCAAGTAGAATTCCCTAGGACTTATAGGATGGGCTACAGAGGACTTTTAAAGTCCAAAAAATGGTCCCCTGGGCCTCCAGGAAGTCCCAGTCAAAATCGAAATCCTAAACCAATGGTCCGATTTTAATTCTGTTTGCGCCATTCAATTCAGCTTGCCAAAGTGTAAAAATAGGTCAAATTAAAAAACAAAATATACCGTTGAATCCGCAACGGCGGAGTGACTGGAAAGCCTTCCTGGAGGGCCCAGGGGACCATTTTTTGGACATTTAAAGTATTCTGTATCCCAAACTATAAGTCCTAGGGAATTCTACTTGGTGCCATTCGATTTTTCTCGCCGAGCTGCTTCTAGACATGGTCTTATATTTCATTTTAACCCAGCCATTCACCCAGAATCGAAAATATTTTTCTCAAAAAACCTTGGGTTTAATTACTTTCCAGTCACTCTGCCTCACGACTACTTCGCCTCACGACCAGTTCGCGTTGCCACCACTACGCCTCACTACCACTTCGCCTTGCGTCAATGACGCCTCCGCACCAGTTCGCCTCATGTGCAGTTTCTGAAGAAGCTGTGGTTGTAAAAAGGGTTAAGGTGGGTGACCTTCTTTTTTTGCTCTCCTGTTCTCTCTTTCTCTGGATTGTATCCATTCGGACCCATTCAGCCTACTGTTTTAAGCCGTTTATCCCCATCCAGGTGTCAATTTGTTACTGATGAGCGGTAGCGAGCCAGCATATGTTTTAAACAATTTTGACAGCAAGCTAAATTTATACATTTTTCGAAAGAAAACCTAACCTAACCTAACCTAACCTAACTGTCAAAAACTAATGTACATCGTTCAAATTGTGCGTCAAATTAGTAGAGAGGTGAAGCGGTAAGAATGCGTGAGGCGAACTGGAGCTGAGGCGTTGTTGTCGTGAGGCGAAGTGGTAGTGAGACGTAGTGGTTACAAGGCGAAATGGTTGTAAGGCGTTGTGGTCATGAGGCGAAGAGACCAAGGCGAAGTGGTAATGAGGCGAAGTGGCCAGCTCCCGATTAGGAAGGAAGAAAGAGGAGTTAGTTTGGGAAGGAGGAGGAGCTAGATTGGGGTAAGAGGTGTTAGATGAAAAGGACGAGGAGCTAAACTGGGAGAGAGGAGGTGCGTGTTTGGGAGTGAGGAGGAGCTAAGTGTTTTTTTTTTTTTTTTTTTGTCTTGTTTTAAGTGGATGAAGGAGACAAATAAAACAAAGGTATCTATAAAAAAATCCCCCCAGCCCCACTCAATTGGAAGAGTGATAGAGCGACAAACTCAAAGTATATTAGAGTCAAAATGTCTGGACACGCGGAACTTGAACTCCCTCCCTCCTGAAGCTGGGAGGTTGTCAACACAGCCCCCACATCATCAAACATAACACAATAAAACTCGCAGAACCCTGGAGGTGTGTAACATGAAATTGGTCCGACATGTGACGCAGCCTGAGGGTAGATATCGGTAAGCTCTGTAGTGTAATCTTAAAAACCAATATATATATATATATATATATATATATATATATATATAAACCGTATATATATATATTTTATATATATATACAGTATATATACGTATACATATATATATATATATACCGTATATATATAATTTATATATATATACAGTACATAGATATCTATGATCTGTGTTTGACAAGCGAAGCGACCACTATCCCTCCTCTATATGCCTGAATAATTGGTGTGAGGCCGTTGAGTCGTATCTGCCACAACCATAATTGGAAAACAGATTGAGAGGGACGAGTTAGATGGGTTATTAAACCTTACACCTTTTTATGACGCAGAGGTTGCCAGATTAGCAATAATAAATAGAGTTCTCTCACTCATATAATTACCTCTCCAAAATTAGTTTTCTGCCCACAGCTAACTCAAAGACAACTGCAGAGGTTGAAGTAACTAAACTAAAGGTTTATAAATACCCGTGATGGTAACAAAGGCTTTAAAGTATCCCCAATAGGCTCAACATTGCGTCAAAAACGTGAGAGTGTTAAGGGGGTACTACTCGTGTTTTGTCTTTCTATTAATTCATGTATTCATTTATTCTTAGTTTCCTCGCTAGACCTCCATCAAGCTTAAAAACACACTCCCTAGACCCCCATTCAAGATAAATGTGTACATTTTTCGATAGAAAAATGTCCCCGGCCAAAGGCCAGTTCCTCTTCAAATTACAGGCTCGCTATCTCTCGGTAGGAAAAAATCGACACCTAAATGGCACGATAGGTCTTGAAATTGACAACGAAATGGGGCGAAATTAAGGTGTTAAAATCGCCAAACTAATGAAAGGAATGTCTTAAAATGTCAGAACTAATATGCTAAACATGAGGGAGAAGGGGGTCCAGAAAAAGTGAGTAGTACCCCCTTCAGGTGCCACGCTCAGGTACAACCGAAAGCAAGAGTTGATAGGTAGGACTGATGAGAAACGGTGGAAAGGCAGGAGAGTCAATCAGCCGGGCAGGTAATCTATTTTTGTTTTTTGTTTTGTTTTCAGATCACGGTAAATTGACCACTTGCGAGATTCAGACTATAAGGAAGTTGGAGCTGTAGACATCGATATTTAACTGAATTATCACCTAAATTGCGGTTGTAGTGCTTATATAAATACATAAAACCTAATTCAACATACTTGTTTATCCATTACAAATCTACATTATTATTGTATTTCTGTTTAATATCGATGTTTATGGCTTTAACTTCCATATAGCCTGAAACTCGCAAGTGGTCAAATTCCTTAGCAACTGATATCTCGATACTCAATAGAAAGATACGAAGCTACTCTATATCTCTATCATATTTGTACCAAGTTTTAGTAATTAACAACATATTTCGCTACAAAATATTCGTAATCGCTGAGTAATTAAGATGGTGACATGCAACTTTGTCATCAGCTGGAAAAATTGACTAAAATAAAATAATCAATCCCACATTTGTTTACCTTTTATTATATTTATATATTTATTTATTAAATATATATATATATATATATATATATATATATTTTTTTTTTTTTTTTTTTTTTTTTTTTTTCTATTAAGATTACCAAATGTTCATGTCGTTGCCGATTTTGTTTAGTTAGACAGAGACCTCTGAAAATCAGCTCCATACACTTATTGCATGCCAAACCAAACAGAGTTGAAGTAAGGTATCTATACTTGTTTTATGAGCGATTTAGGAAAATATAGTTCCCTGGTTTTCGGTATTTTTCTTTATTCCAGCAAATACATTAAGTTCCAATACTACAAGATCGTTCGCCAGGAAAAAATAAAAACCTAAATGGCACGAAAGATCCTAATATTGACAAAGAAATGGGGTGAAAGGTCTTACAAATCGCCAAGCTAATGGAACAAACGTCTTCTAATCTGATAACTAATGGGGTTAAATATGAGGGAAAAGGGGGCCAGAAAAATAGACCATCTCCCCTAAACATCGACGTTTACGGCTCCAACTTCCTAATAACCTGAAACTCGCAAGTGTTCAATTATTCTGATGTACAGAGAGAGAGAGTGCGTCCAAAGTTTAGAATGCACGGACTCTTTCGACTTTTAACTTGTTACTGCTTTGTCAAGTTAAGGGGAGACTGGCCGTTTGTTTGGTCTTATAATTAGCTTCTTCATATATTTTTTTAGTTTCCTCCCTAGACCTCCATCAAGCTTAGAAAAACACTCCCTAGACCCCCCTTCAAGATAAATTTGTAAATTTTTCGGTAGAAAAATGTACCGGCCAAAGGCCGGTTTCTCTTAAAATTGCAGGCTCGCTATCGCTCGCCGTGAAATAATCGAGACCTAAATGGCACGAAAGGTCTTAAACTTGATAACGAAATGGGGCTAAAGGTGTTAAAATCGCCAAACTAATGGGCCGAATGTCTTATAATCTCAAATCTAGTGGGGCTAAACATTAGGAAGAAGGGGGTCCAGAAAAACGGTCTTCCTCCCCTTAACTTGTTACTGCTTCGTCAAGTTAAGAATGGAAAAACATTTACTTACACGGCCAAGAAAAATCTGCGGAATAAAAGTTGAGAGCTAGACTTCTAAATTCTTGCTTAAGGGGGTAGTGCTTGGTTTTTAGTCCATATATCTATTTATTCATTTATTTTTGAGTTTCCTCGCTAGACCTCCATGAAGCTTAGAAAAACACACCCTAGACCCTCTTTCAAGATAAATTTGTACATTTTTCGGTAGAAAAATGTCCCAGCCCAAGGCCGGTTCCTTCTAAAATTAGAGGCTCGCTTTCGCTCGCCAGGAAAAAATCGACACCTAAAGAGGACGAAAGGTCTTAATATTAAAAAAAAAAAAATATACGAAATGTCTCAAAACCGTCAAACTAACGGAACAAACGTCTTAAAACCTCAAAACTAATATGGTAAACATGAGAGAGAAGGGGGTCCATATAAAAAAGCGAGTACTACCCCCTTAAATATCGCTGTCGCCGTTTGATACTCTGTCACTTAAGGGGAGGTTTTTAGTTTGGTCCCTGGATATCTATCAAGCTTAAGATTACACCTCCTTGAGCCCCTTTCAAGATAAATTTGTACATTTTTCGGTAGAAAAATGTCCCGGCTGAAAGCCGGTTCCTCTTAAATTACAGGCTCGCTATCGCTCGCCAGGATAAAATCGACACCTAAATGGCACGAAAGGTCTTAAAATTGACAGAAGTGGGTCGAAAGTTCTTAAAATCGTCAAAATAAGGGGGGCGAACGTCTTAAAAATAGAAAAGCAATGGGGCTATACATGAGGGAGAAAGGAGTCAAGAAAAAAATCCCTCAAGTGGAAACCTCCCCTTAAAGTTTATAGATCGAAATGCTGAAGTTAGGTATATTTCTCTCACTGTTACTCTCACTCATTCTCTCTCTCTCTCTCTCTCTCCTTTCTTTCTTTCTTTCTTTTCTGTCATCCTTTCTCTCTCTCTCTCTCTCTCTCTCTCTCTCTCTCTCTCTCTCTCTCTCTCTCTCTCTCTCTCTCTCTCTCTCTTTCTCCTTTCTTTCTTTCTTTCTTTCTTTCTTTGTTCATGTATTTATTTATTTATTTATTTCTGTCATTCTCTCTCTCCCTCTCTCTCCCTCACAGTCACGTACAGGCCCGGTAATAAAGTCTCTATCCAGGCGTAGAGTAGGTCAAGGCAAGATTATAAATAAGGTGCTGCTGACCAAAGGGGGGAGAGAGAGAGAGAGAGAGTTAGAGTTAGAATATAAATAGATAGATAGATAGATAGATAGATAGATGAATATAGATAGATACATAGGTCGATAGATAGATACATATATATTTACTCAGATTTACATATATAAACTGGCCACACATACGATGCCAGCGATGTGGTCGGGAATCAATTATAGTAGAGATAATAAACTCCAACATTAGGGAAAGTGGAAGAATCGTCTAGCAAGGTAGAGAGAGAGAGAGAGAGAGAGGTGGGAAGGCAGGTCTTGGTAATAAAGCGGATTAGGGTTCATATCCTGCAAGCGGCTGACATCTTTAACCTCTAAGTATATGATTGCCACATTACTTTTCTCATTTCTGATTATTATTAGACGATTTTATTGTGATGAGGAAGGGCTTATGGTAGTCAGAGGGTTGATTGAGACCTTGTTTACCCTTTTAACTCTCACAGATTCTTTGTAAGCTGTATATATAATGATCTTCTCTCTCCCCCCCCCCCCTCTCTCTCTCTCTCTCTCTCTCTCTCTAGCCTCTAATTTTTAAAGTAACCGGCCTTCGGCCGGGAACTTTTTCTACCGAAAAATATGCAAATTTATCTTGAAAGGGGGTCTAGGGGGTGTTTTCTAAGCTTGATGGAGGTCTAGCGAGGAAACTAACACCTATATTAATAAATACATACTGTATATAGACCAAAAACCAAGCACTACCCCCTTATCCCAGATGCTTCAGAACCTGGCTTTAAGGGTTCACAGACTCGAATTGGTGTAACTTTATTTTATGGTGACGACTGTACCGGCTGTTCATCTAATAATGTTAACTAATGAAAAACAAGGGAGTCATTAAAATCCTTATTACGTCGAGTGGTGCAGTAGAATTCTAATTAGCGTTCCTCATTAAGTCGGAGCCTACCTCGCTTTTTTTCTTTCTCTCCCTATCTCTTTGGTTTGTATCAATTCGGCCCCATTCATCCTATTGTTTTAAGACGTTTACCCCCATCCAGGTGTCAATATTTTCCTGGCGAGCGGTAGCGAGCCAGCATATATATATTTTTGTTTTGACAGCAAGCTAAATTTGTACATTTTTCGATAGAAACATTTCTCCGGCTAAGCCGGATTTCTCCATGCAATGCTGGCTCGCTATCGCTCGCCAGGATGAAATCGACACCTGGATGGGGATAAACGTCTTAAAGCAGTTGGCTGAATGGGGTCGAATGGATGCAAGTCAGGGAAAGAGAGAAAAGGAGAGAACGATAAAAAAGGCCGGTCACCCCCTTAAGTCGGAGTTGGGCTTACATTATGTCCAGGCAGTCTGTAGCCAACCCTGAATCCACAGTCATACCAAGCGCTCTTAACCCCTTCAGTATGCGTGGACATCCTTTGTATTACATCCTGGACACTATTTGACGATTCTATTCAACTTGGGAAGGACGTCTATACCATTAATAGGATGCAGACCATCACAATTAATCCTTTTAGCTACCACATATATTTCCTAAGCTTCATAAAATTGTCTAAATGTAGCTGGATCAAATACAAATAGACGTCACCGGAACTGAAAGGGTTAATACCTTCCGTATGTGAGGCCGCGTTTTATTTATTTTTGTATTTATTTATTTATTCCTTTAACCCTTCGAGTACCAGCGACGTATGTTATATTTTATTCTAGCTATATTTAGACGAAATTATGCAGCTTAGGAAGGATCTGTGGTAGTTAAAAGGGATGGTTGAGATAGTTGGAAGCCTTAATAATTGCTAGAGGTCCCTCCTAAGCTGAATATAATCGTCTAATAGTTGCCAGAATATGATGAAGAGGACGTCCCTGGCACTGTATGGGTTTAGTAAGGATCTAGTAATCAAAGGGGTAAACACTATCCTAATTAAACCTTTCAAGATCCGAATACGCATTCCTTTTCTGTTTTCTGGCGATTATTAGACGATTTTATTCAGCTTAGGAAGGGCATATGTAAGTCAGAGGGTTAAATGAGTTAGTCTTTACCCTTATAATTCCCACAGATCCCTCCTAAACTATATAAATTATATAAAATCGTCCAATGATAACCAGAATATACTGCCAGAATGTGTCATAATCTACAAAAGGTTAAGTATAGAATAATCAGTTGTTAAGGGTTCATCAGTTTCCCTTTCAGGTGACGATAAATAGACTATACTAGGGTCGATGTTCTTATTATTATCCTAACCATTTTAGCATTATGAGGTCTGTATTCACATCTTTCTGGCTCCCATTAGGCGACTTTTAAGGGAAGGCAGACCGTTTTTCTGGAGCCCCTTCTCCCTCATGTTTAGCCCGGTTAGTTTTGAGACTTTAAGACGTTCGGCCCATTAGTTTGGTGATTTTAACACCTTTCTCCCAATTTCTTTGTCAATTCTATGACCTTTCGTGCCATTTAGCTATCGAATGTTTTCCTGGCGAGCGATAGCGAACCTGAAATTTTAAGAGAAACCGGCCATCGGGTGGGACATTTTGCTATCGAAAAATGTATACATTTATTTTGAAGGGGGATCTAGGGTTATTTGTTTTAAGCTTGATAGAGGTCTAGTGAGGAAACTAAGAAATAAATTAATGAATGACCAAACAAACCCTTAAGCCCAGGCAAATCGGTGATTTTGGTCGAATTTTGACGTGTCAATATTATTACATATTTGAATTCGTCTCGCCGTTGCGGTTTCAATGATGTAATTATTTTTTAATTTTGACAAATTTGTAGGCCCAATAGGCCTATTTTAAAGTGTAAACACTCCATAGACGAGTTATTTATGTACGGGTTTTGTTTAAATTTATACCATTAGTACAATTTGGCAAGCTGAATCGAATGACGCAAACAGAATTAAAATCGAACCATTAGTTTAGGATTTCGATTTTGACTTGGCCTTCCTGGAGGGCCCAGGGGAACGTTTTTTGGACTTTAAATTAAAAGTCCTCTGTAGCCTAAGTCCTAGATTATTCTAACTGGTGCCATTCGTGTTTTCTTGCCGAGCTTCTTCTAGACATAGTCGTAGATTTCATTTGTGCCCAGCCATTCGCCCAGAATCAAAAATATTTTGGTCGAAAAAGCTTGGGTTTAAGGTCGTGAAGGAATTCTAACAATGCAAAGAGTAAATGTTACACATACTTCTTTATAACATTTAGAGGGTGAGGGCTGGTCCTATCCAGAGTGAGGTTTGGCATCCTCTACCCAATCTTAGTCGTTTCTGTCTGTCTCTTCTATTGTCCTACTTTTTCTTCTGGGGGGAGAGGGCTAGGAATCCTCCTCCCCTTGTAAAATTCTCCTACTCGACGAGACAAATAAGGAGGCTAGGGAGCGCGAAAGTGGTCCCGGACCCTAATCATTGGAACTTTAAATGTTGTTACTGTTCGGGCTCTGTCTCGAGTCTACCACCCCCTGGTATGGGGTATGTGCCTGAGTATATACAGTACATACATATACATATATACACAAAACAAACTAATATAGCCATTAAATATACAATTATTCGACTAGTGCATAGATTTCCGTCGGTGAGTTACATTCAAGTGTAGCCAGGGGTATCAGATTAAGCTTGCTCATATATCATCATTATATTAATTTTGCTCTCGTAGATTCCCAGTAAAATTAATAGAAAAGTGTGCAAATGTTCACTACACGCGTTAATTATCATTGTGATGGTTATAGTGTCATTGTGATGGTTATAGTGTCATTGTGATGGTTATAGTGTTGTTGCTCATTATGTTGAAGGGTCTATTTAAGGGGATTGTTTTCTTTCGTTTTTCCCTTATTCATTTTCATTTCTTAGTGTCTTCCCTGGACCACCATCATGCTTAAAAAATTAAATGTGCAAATACAACAAAATATATAAATAGATATATAAATGAATAAATGAAACCCTTGCAAGAACCCCCTTCGAGATACAGTATATCTGCACGCTTTTCAGTAGTAAAATTCCCCAGCCAAAGGTGGTTCCTCCTAAATTGCAGGCTCAACAGGACAAAATTGATACCTAAATGGCACGAAATGTCTTAACATGTACAAAGAAATGGGACAAAATGTCTTAAAATTGCCAAATTAATGGGGCGAGTCATTTAAATAACAAAATTAGTGGGGCTAAGCATGAGGGAGAAGTGGGTCCAGAAAAATACTTACCATATTCAAAGTAAAGTATTACAATACTATTCAGTATATTATGTAATTATTTAAGAATAACTGAAACAATTTTTACAACCTTCATTACCTTAGATCCTCCGTAAGTCGCATATTATCGCCTTATTATAGCTAGACTGAAATTAATAATAGCAACCTAATACTGAAAGGGTATATTTGAAAGATCAGAAGAACACAAACCCCACCATAGCCACCAATATACTGTATACAATGATAAGAAAGATGAACATTTATTCTGAGGAAGTGGATATACACACATTTACCCAAATTAAAGACGAACACAACTTTATTTTTTGACGAAATTATTTAACTTTCCTGGGTAGCTATTGTGGTGTCACATGAAGTTTTTTTCCATCAATGTTTACGGGAAATTTTAGTCAGGTAGCTTCAAAACCTAACCCTTCGAGTACCAGCGACGTGTGTTGCAATTTATTCTAGCTATAAATAGACGATGTTATGCAGTTTAGAGAGGATCTGTGGTAGTTAAAAGAGTAGGTTGAGATTGTGTGAAGCTATATTATTGCTATATATGACCTTCCTAAGCTGAATAAAATCGTCTAATAGTTGCCAGAATATGATGAAAGGATGTCCCTGGTACTTCATGGGTTAAGTATTAAGTTGATTCAGCCACCTAACATAATCTACATGCAGCCAAGTTCCAGATTCCAGTGTGAATATCATGACAAATTACTTGCTCATCAAAAATTGCCGGAAAACGCGATCATGTGACACTGGCTTATAAGAGGAATGTTTGTAATTGTTTTAATTTGCAAAACATCTGGATTATGCTGAACTGGTATCGGTAACCTTGGCAGAAAGAAGCACATACTGTAGGTGTAACTTTCTCACTTCCAAGCCAAACTTAAGGGGAGATGGGTAGTTTTTCTGAACCCATTTCTCCCTCGTGGTTAGCCCCATTAGTTTTCAGATTTTAAGGCGTAATAATCAGAGAAACCGGCCTCCGGCTGGGACATTTGTCTACCGAAAAATATACAAATTTCTCTTGAAGGGGGGTCTAGGGGTGTTTTTCTAAGTTTGATGGAGGTCTAGCAAGGAAACTAAAATATATATAAATAAATATATTAATAGACCAAAAAAAAAACAGCCATTGTCCCCTTAAGAATGGAGAAGGTAAAACAGCAGTATTCCTCGTGCAATGGTGGTATTAAAGGAGTTATATTGGTGTTATTATTACTCCCTGGTGGTAAGGAAGGGAGGGGGATTACCACTTTAGATTATGAGAGAGAGAGAGAGAGAGAGAGAGAGAGAGAGAGAGAGAGAGAGAGAGAGAGAGAGAGAGAGAGAGAGAGAGAGAGAGAGAGAGAGAGAGAGAGAGAGAGAGAGAGAGAGAGAGAGAGAGAGAGAGAGAGAGAGAGAGAGAGAGAGAGAGAGAAGGGAAGGAGGTAAAAGGTAAAGGTTAATGGAGCAAAACATGTATTGTACATGTAGTATTTGTGGTATTGGTAGCGTGCAGGCAGAAATTAACAGGCTGTGTAAAGAACCGAGGAACACACAAACAACAGATTCATTCACCCCAATAGATCACCTACTCTTATAACAGATTCGCCTTGTTATATATCGTAATCAATTCCATCTGATACTCTCTCTCTCTCTCTCTCTCTCTCTCTCTCTCTCTCTCTCCATATAGCCTATATATATATATACAGTATATATATATATATATATATATATATATATATATTTATATATATATATATAAATAAATCGTTGGGCATTCAAACAAACACATGTATATATATATAAAAGGAAGACATGACCAACTACGATTTAACTGTAAATATTTATTAGGAACGATGACGCAATGAGTAAACGGAAGAAGTGAGTAAAACAGAAACAAATCAGGAACGATACAATGTGGATCGTTTTACAACATTTGGACAAGGGAAATCGGAATTTTGTTTAGCATTATGATAACCCTATATAAGAAAGAAAGCATAAACACGGATAAATACGAGCATTTATAGAAAACTGGGGAATTTTGAACATTTAAAAAGGGACACCAATACGTCAGGCATGTGTAGAAAATATTTTGAATATATTTTAATTGTCTGAAGAAAAAAAAAACTAGACCAAAACAAAAAAACACTAATTAGGCCTAAACGAAAAAAAAAAAAAAAAAAAAAAAAAATGACACAAGAAAACAAATAAATACAAAAGACACAATTACAATATTTAGAGGAAATCTGAGAAATTATTTAGATTTGCTAGAACAGGGGAAAGCCAAAATGAGAAAGGGGAGATAGCGAACTGAGAATAATATAGTGTGTGAATCTGAAGGTGGAAATGGTCAGAGGGTCGATATGCTGAGGATATGTGGAAGAGGAGGGAGCGATTTATTGCAACTAGTGTTTAAAAGATGTAAAGGTAGCATAGATAAAAAAATCGAGAAAAATTACATTATAATTTATAGTTTAAATATACGATAAAAGTAGACTAAACCTAGATTATTGGGATAAATGCACTCTCTCTCTCTCTCTCTATCTCTCTCTCTCTCTCTCTCTCTCTCTCTATATATATATATATATATATATATATATATATATATATATATATATATATATATATATATATATATATATGTATATATATATATATATATATATATATATATATATATATATATATATATATATATATATATATACAGTATATATGTATATATATATATATATATATATATATCTTGTTACTATTCCCTAGCCTAGTCCTTTCCCTTCATCTCCTTGACGGTAGCGTGCAAGAGTTGTGACGAGCTCATAACTGGAGGATGAAAACCGTAAAATTAAAATAAGAAAACAGCGTAAAATTCTTCCTAGGACATTCATAACAATCATAAACGTGACTATGAATGTTATAATTGAAACGACACAATCTGCATGCTTTCAGTATTAACCCCTTCTGTACCGGCGACGTCTTTTATATGTTATTCTGGTTACTTTAGGACGACTTTATTCAGTTTATAAAGGGCCTCCAGCAATTAACAGGCTTCGAACTATCTTACTTATCCCTTTTTGCTACCACAGATCCTTCTCAAACTACACAAAATCGTCTACAAATAGCAAAAATATAATATAAAAGACGTCGTCGGTACAGAAGGGGTTAAAAGACACATTTGTACTTACTATCCTGCTAATCATTTGACGATTTTATGCAATTTTCTGAAGGATGAATTGGAATCAAAGGGGTGGCAGTCTAGCCCCAAGGGTACTTTGTAACCTGAATATATTTGTCTATTAACCCGTTCAATACCGGTGATGTCCTTTATATTATATTCAGCCAACTATTAGACCATTTTATTCAGCTTAGGAAGGACGTCTACCAATTTAATGACTACAGACTATCTCAGGTTATCCTCTTAGCAACCATGCATCCTTTGTAAGCGTCATAAAATCGCCTAAATGTAGCTGAAGTCAAATAGAAAGACGTCACCGGTACTAGAAGGGTTAAGAACAATTATATACTGTCAAAACGTGTAATAATCCTTGATAATTTCCGGCAATCAAATACATATTCTTAACATTCCACATTTGACCATGATTTTCTAAGCCTTCACGATAAACAGAAATGGTAATATGTTGTATCATTTAGACATTCAAAATCATATTATGTTTACTGACAATTAGTTATTTGTTTCGTTTTCAATTAGTAGATCAGGTTACTAACATATTATATGGTTTGTATTAATAAATATTTTCTGATGCGCAACATAGAACACGGGGAACAGCAATGCATTAGTGATATTAGGAGTGTGTGTGTGAGTTGCTATAAAAGGCTTCAGCTTAAATAAACAAGAATTCAATGATGCCGTAGCCTTGAGGTATGGGTGGCCAGTTTCGAACCTGCCGCTGAAATGTGCATGTGGTGATATAAACAACTCAGACCACTGTATGACCTGTAAGAAAGGAGGATTCATCTGTATCCGGCATGATGAAGTACGAGACATCACTGCACAAATGCTGGACGAGGTGTGCCATGATGTCAGAATCGAACCGGAACTTCTGCCTATGGACGGACAGCGCTTGGCCCACAATACTGCAAATACTTCGAATGAAGCAAGAGTGGACGTAAGTGCTCGAGGTTTTTGGACGAGGGGACAACGGGCTTTTTTCGACATCAGAATCTTCAACCCAAGAGCAGAAACATATCGCGAGCGAGGACTCAAGGCGGCATACTTGAAAAACGAAAGTGAGAAAAAACGCGCTTATGAAGAAAGAATTTTGAACAGGGATCAATGAAGCTTTACTCCTCTGGTCTTCTCATCGTCGGGAGGAATGGGACCTTCTGCAAGTGTCTTCTATGCCAGATTAGCTGAACAAATATCGGAGAAAAAGCGCCAGCATAGAAGCCAAGTCATAACTTGGATGAGATGCCGGCTCTCTTTCTCCCTTCTCAGGTCTGCACTCCTATGTCTCAGGCGTACAAGGTCCTCCCCGCTACAGAGGACAAGAGTGAGAGACTTGGACTTTGAAATGGTCGTGGCGGAGGGTCGAATTAGGGAACAACTAGGTTGATTGTAGGGAGGTACTGGTACAATAAGATAAACTATAATGTAACCAGAATAAGATAGATTGTACACCACTTTGTAACTGTGTGTGTACTCTAATAATATTTATATAATTTTAAACAACATCAAAGCTCATTATATACTTGTTTTTATTATTATCATTACGATTATTTTGTATATTATTTACTAATTATTAACATTATCACTATTATTATTATAATTGTTATTCTTATTATAATTATATAGATGTGTATGTCATTATCTCCTGAACATATTTACAGACACATACTGTATAAGGTGGAAGTAACCATTAGATCAATAAACAAATAAGTCTGCAATATTTTTCAAAAGACCCTATCGAGAATATAATTATTATGAATGTTCGTTAATATTTCCGTCCAAGACCAAATTTGAGTCTTAAATTAACACAATTAGCCCTACCACAAAATACCTTTTTAAAGGAAGATGGGTCGTTTTTCTGGCCCCTCTTCTTCCTCATGTTTAGCCCCATTAGTTTTCAGATTTTAAGACGTTCGGCCCAGTAGTTATTCGATTTTAAAACCTTTCGTCCCATTTCTATATCAATATCAAGACCTTTCGAGCCATATAGGTGTCGCCTTAAAGAAAGGTGTCCTGTCCCTAAGGCTCGCGTGACCTTTCTGATGGCTTTCGTGTAGGGCAGAGGTCGGCTGATGACGGGGGGGGGGGGGGTGTATCTTCGGGTAATAATAATAATAATAATAATAATAATAATAATAATAATAATAATAAAAATAATAGTGCTAATGATAATAATAATGATAATAATAATAATGTTAATAATAATAAGTATTATTATTATTATTATCATTATTATTATAATTATTATTATTAATACAGTATATATCTTTCCCCGTAGAACTAGGGCAGCTGAGAGAGCCCATGAATTTATACTTTCTCCTCCACAATGCAGAACTTCTGCTTATCAGAATTCATATATCCCCAGAGCTACTACTCTTTGGAATTCACTTCCCTCGAATTGCTTTCCACAAACTTACAATCTACAAATGTTTAAATCCAGTTGTTACAAATATTTTATGAATGGAGGATGCCTTTAGGCACATGGACCTTTTTGTTTTATCTGTGTTTTTCCTTCCTCCGTTCATTGTCTCTTAAATATATATATATATATATATATATATATATATATATATATATATATATATATATATATATTGTTTCCTTAAGACACCATCTTAGTTCCTAATTAAAGCCTCTTCCTTTGAGGTACTCTCCTTGGGCTACGTGGAGAGTATGGCTTCTAAGGGACCCATTTTTTGGTCACCATAGGCCTAATTAGTGACAAAGGGGGAGAGAGAGAGATATTTACATATATTTACATATAAATGCTGACCACACCGACCTTACGATCCCAGCGAGGTGGTCAGGATATATTTCTAGTAGATATAGCTACAGAGAGAGTAAGAGAGAGAGAGAGAGAGAGAGAGAGAGAGAGAGAGAGAGAGAGAGAGAGGAGAGAGAGAGAGAGAGAGAGAGAGAGATATTACTAAACAGAAATATATATATATACAGTATATATATATAACAGATGCCTAATCAATGATCGTCGAATGTAATAAATATCACACCGGTCATAATATCAAACTACTATGAATATGTACTGTATGTCATTATCTCCTGAACATATTTAGAATCAAATATTTGGTAGAAATAACCTTTAGATCAATAAGCACACACTTGTTTGTCTACGATATTTTTCAGAAGATTCTGATAATACTATAATCATTATTAGTATCATCATCATCATCAAGATCATCATCATTATTATTATTATTATTATTATTATTATTATTATTATTATTATTATCAATAGTATTGTTTTTTTTCGATTTTTTTTCTTTTTCTCCCTGAGATAAACAAAACATTTCAGCTCAATTGCTCGGCTTTCAACATATGGTTAGGCTTCTCTCTACCCTTATAGTCTGTTCACTAAAACTAGGCCAGTAATCGTGACCATTAGCCCATACTGTACCGGTGTCGTCCTTTTCATTATACTCTGGCAACTGTTAGATGAATTGTCTATATTTAGGATGGGTCGCTAACACTTAAAAGGGTACACGTTATTTCAATAAATTCTTTTAGCTACAACAGATCCTTCCAAAGCTAGATAAAATCGTCTAATAGTTGCCATAATATAATGAAAAGGACGTCACCGGTACAGAAGGGGTTAAGGGGAGGTGTTTAGTTTGTTCCCTAGACCTCCATCAAGCTTAAAATGTCACCCCCTAAGCCCCCTTTCAAGATAAATTTGTAAATTTTTCGGTAGAAAAATTTCCCGGCCGAAGGCCGGTACCTCTTAAATTGCAGGCTCACTGTCGCTCGCCAGGGAAAAATCGACACCTAAATGGCACGAAAAGTCTTAAAATTGACAGAAATGGGGCGAATGCTCTTAAAATCGCCTAACTATTGGGGCGAACGTTTTAAAATCTCAAAAGCAATGGGATTAAACATGAGGGGAAAAGGGGGCCAGAAAAAGTGGAAATCCCCCCTTAACCTCTTGTAAGTCCAAAAGAACTATATCAAAAGTGTTGAGGACGTACTCATCTATCATCTATCAGATGAGCTTAATTTTATTGAGTAGACTATACCTTTTGAGAAAAGATATTTGGATGCTCTGAGGTTCGGAGAGAGAGAGAGAGAGAGAGTGTGTGTTACACAGAGTTACACATATACTCAGACCACGCAGACCTTGCGGTCCGGCCTTAATACTACTAGACAGGGACAGTTCATAGTGGAAGAATACGACAGTAAAATAGAAGTAGAGAGAGAGAGAAAGAGAGAGAGAGCGAGGGCGAGAGCAAAAGAAAAAATAATCTACCGTAGATGTGGCCTACAACTAGTAATATCGAAGTTACCCACCACCACAGACGGCTCCCGACCACCTGATCACCAACAACACGCGAACATTCACTCAGAGCCCACCAAGTAACTAATGGATCAGCCGTGACATCAGTTCGGATCCCAGACCGGCCGGGGAAATTGGAGAGAGTGAAAGTCTAAATCAGAAGGAGGGCGACCATATGATTTACATTTCTGGTGATTTGCTGGTTTGCCTGATCACCCCCGGACACACACACACGCACGCGCACACACACACACACACACGCACGCACACGCAAACACACACACACACACAGTCACACACACACGCACACGCAAACACACACACACACACACACACACACACACACACACACACACACTCACTCGGAATCTCCTATCACCAAGATTCCCCTATAATTGTAGTTACTTTTCAGATTATTGCATGCTATTAAGTAATCCCTGGCCAATTGACCTTAAGGGGAGGTATTTAGTTTGTTCCCTACTTTTTCATCAAGCTTAAAATTACACCCCATAGACCCCCTTTTCAAAATAAATTTGTACATTTTTCGGTAGAAAAATTTCCCGGCCGAAGGCCGGTTCCTCTTAAATTACAGGCTCGCTATCGCTCGCCAGGAAAAAATCGACACCTAAATGGCACGAAAGGTCCTAAAAGTGACAAAAATGGGATGAAAGTTCTTAAAATCGCCAAACTAATGGGGCGAACATCTTAAAATCTCAAAAGCAATGGGGCTAAACATGAGGGAGAAAGGGGTCAAGAAAAAAATCCCTCAAGTGGAAATCTCCCCTTAAGGGGGATGGGCGTAAGTATTTCTTAATATATAATATATGTTTATCTTTATTTTAGTGTCCTCCATAAACCTCAATCAAGCTTATTATAAGAAGCAGAGTTATTTAACAAGCTGAAATTTTAAAAACAGGTTTTGTCTATATAATATAACAATTTGCTATTCAACTGTTAATGTTTTGCAAATCCTTAAGGGAGGATTTTTTTTTTTTTGGGGGGGGGTTTATTTGTTTATTTATTTGTTTTGTTGTAGTGTCCTCGCTAGATCTCCATCAAGCTTAAAAGAACACCCTCAAGACCCTCCTTCTAGATTAATTTATACATTTTTCGGTAGAAAAATTTACCAGCCGAAGGCCGGTTCCTCCTAAAATTATAGGCTCGCTTTCGCTCGCCAGGAAAAAATCGACACTTAAATCGCACGAAAGGTCCTAATAATGACAACAAAATTTGGTGAAGGCTTTATAATCGGCAAGCCAATGGGGCGAACGTCCTAAAATCTAAACACTAATGGGGCTAAAAATGAGGAGAAAGGGGGGCCAGAAAAAACAACCCTTCCCCCTTCATGTACAAATACTAGACATATCCACGTGTTGTGATGGGTGTGTCAGTTCCACCTCAAATGCTTGTAAAAATATTTTCGAATTACCTCAACCTTTTCTCTTTACATTATACCTTACGCACCTTCCGATAATATTTATTCTTAGCAATAAGCTAATGCGGTCAGGGTTTTTTTTTTCCTTCCACAGCACACATTTAAATATTTATGTGGTTCAGTTTTGTGAACATTTTAAATGAATGTTGCAAGACACACACACGCAAGAGAACAAACGCACTCTCATTCATGATCAAATCTCACCATGCTCGAGGAGAGACAGGACTTGACGTACGCAGAATCATGCCCAAACTCATAATCCTTCGTCACAGATAAATGTCACCGTGCTCCCTCTCTCTCTCTCACACATACATAAACAGAGTGGTCTTGCCACTGGACTGATAATCCAATGGACCCGGGTTCGAATCCCAATATGTCAATGGGAAGATATTATTGGGATGGAATTTGTGCTGTACCTAGTTTCAGTGCACAGCACACCGAAATGCCAAAACAAAATACCCTCATTGTTCCCTGATTAAATAGCATTGTATGAATATTCCCATATTCAAAATATGCTATAGGGGGGCAATGCCTAGTGAGTTAATTGCTCAATAGGTGGCGTTCTAAGTGTGAGGGTCCGAGCCTGGGGAGTGAGACTGTGAAGCGCGGGGGCGAGGCAGCTTCAGAGATGGAGTTGGGTTCGGGCCGTGAGTAGGTGCTTCGCATGTCTCACTCCCTAGGCTGGAACAAGACCACCGGCTCCCTGGGCCAGGCGCCTGATGGACTACTATCTAGTCCAAATGGCGCATGACCCTCTCTCCCAAACGAAGTTAGTTAGTTAGATAAAATAGGACTTCTGAGGCTATCAACCCTTTCTGGATTCTTAAGCCAGCACACTGTAAGTCAAGATTAGTTAGTTAATTAAAATAAGACTTTAGAGGCAATCGACCCAAGAGGATCATTAAGCCCACGAAAAGTCAGGAAGTATTCAAGAAAGGAGCCCCCGAGGGGGGCCGAGGGGGGCCGGGCCCCCCCCCTCCGAAGATTCCCCCCCCCCCCCCCCTCCGAAGATTTATACACCTAGATATACTAGGAATATGAACCCTGGGGGTTGCCACACTCAAGAACCCCAGCCTCTTCCTTTAAAGCTACTAGGACTGGCGAGCCTCTTACGAAAACCCCAGTCAAGAATAGCGTCAGGATTAGAAACCCTTTTCGAAAACTCCTGTCCTATAAGTCATATTTACCCTCCGCGACTGCAACGAGCGACTTGTTTACCTCTCCTGATACAATTAAGAAGCCCATCACGCCCTAGATCACATATTCGAGGAAGCAATATCCCCCGACCAGTGCCGGCGTCGTACACAGCTTCATCTCCCTGCCTGGGATCACATTAGGGCTCATCTGTATAGCTTACTCTATTTACCGGCCAATCTATGAGTTGTTTGTTATAGATTCAATTAATCCTTTCAAGGTACGGTGATGCATTATTTTTCTGGCAAGTATGAAACAATTTCATTCTGATTGGGAGGGGTTTATGGAAGTTAGAGGGTTAATCGAGATAGTGTTTACCCTTTTAATTAAGACAGATCTTTCATAAGTTGCAATATATATAATTATATATATACTGTATATATATATATATATATATATATATATATATATATATATATATATTAATCATGAAGTGCAATAGTCAGCGAAATGGTCATGAAGCGGACATGTCATGAAGGAAAGTGACTGAAACAAACCACCAGCCATCACAACTGACGGTAATGGCCCTCTTTCCGTGCTTGCTCCCGGTTTTACGGACTCGTTTCCGGACCAGTTAAGGAGGGTCACCGGCTTTTTTTATCTTTCTCTCCTATTTTATCTTTCCCTGGCTTGTATCGATTTGACCCCATTCAGCCAACTGTTTTAAGACGTTTATCCTCATCCAGGTATCGATTTCTTCCTGGCGAGCGATAGCGAGCCAGCATTTTATGAAGACATCCGGCTTCGCCGGAGATATTTTTCTATCGAAAAATTTACAAATTTAGCTAGCTCTCAAAACAAAAATATATATACAGTATATGCTGGCTCGCTACTGCTCGCCAGGAAAATATTTACACCTGGATGGGAGTAAACGTCTTAAAACAGTAGGCTGAATGGAGCCGAATGGATACAAGCCAAAGAGAGAGGGAGAGAAAGAGAAAAGAGGCGAGGTGGGCTCCCTTAAGACGGTCGGGCGGCGCTTCGGTCCTGGTACATTCGGTCGGTCGATAATGATGGTCGGTTTGGGGGCCTCATAACCAAAGGCCTCGTTTGGGTTTTTTTTTAGTCGCGAAGCATGTAAGTGGGTGGGAGTGTGCGGCTGTTCTTTTCGTTTTGTTTTGTTATTGAGTTTTGAGAGAGAGAGAAAAAGAGAGCATCAATAGAACGACTGTCTCTTATTCGGATGCTTGTGAAGGGGTATGGATGGAAGCACGAATGGATTACCTCAACGCTATAGGAGGAGAAGGAAATTCATACGGTTATTGTTTTTCAGAATAGAGATATATTTTAATTTGTCTCCTAAGCTAACAAAAACAACTTCCCAGGCTTACTTCATACTAAAACCTTACCCACCCAGACCCCCTTCAAGCTAAAGGTGTACCTTATTCGATAGCTACTTATGCATCGTAGAGTTCTGGCTAAAGGAGAAGACACTTTGTTGTAATTTAGTTACTTGGTACCTCATGTCTTGATAGTTTACGAAAAATACAAGAAAATACTCAGTTTCTGCATCTTAGTATCAACAACATACTTGGTTATGTAAATTCTGGCCCCAGTTCTCCCTTACACGTTGTTTTTATGTCTCGCTGTACACTCGATGACTAAATGTTCTATTACTCACTATAATATTATAAATGAACCCTTTCAGTATGGTGGCATCCTCTTCTTTTCATGCTGGTAATAATGTGAAGTTGCATTCAGCGTACGAAGATCCTCTAGATATGAAAGGGCTAAAATAGTATTAAATCCTCTAACTCACCCAGGTTATTTCTAAGTAAAGCAGAATCTTCTCGTGATAGCCATGATACAAGCATTAAGGGGAGATCTCCACTTGAGGGACTTTTTTATTGACCCCTTTCTCCCTCATGTCTAGCCCCATTGCTTTTGAGATTTTAAGACGTTCGCCCCATTAGTTTGGTGATTTTTAAGAATTTCCGCCCCATTCTGTCAATTTTAAGACCTTTTATGCCATTTAGGTGTCGATTTTATCCTGGCGAGCGATAGCGAGCCTGTATTTTAAGAGTAATCGGCCTTCGGCCGGGACATTTTTCTATCGAAAAATGTATAAATTTATCTTGAAAGGGGGTCAAGGGGGTGAAATTTTAAGATTGCTGGAGGAGTATGAACCAAACTAGAAACCTCCCCTTAAGGGATATTTCTGCATACAAAAGTACAGCTGTATTCAGTTGTTGTAAAAAATAAATAAGTAAATAAATAAATATAAAATAAATGCACACAACAATGGAAGTGATGCACACAAATGACAATTGTATGTGTATAGATAAACGACAACCTATGGGCATAAATGAAAGTTGTCAACATATAAGAAAGTTCTGTCAAACCAATTGTAGTTTTAGTAATTGAAAGGAAGATTGGATTTATTTTTTAAGCATTTATAAAGATTCGCAGCTATGGAGGTAGGGACAATTAGTGACCGTGATTGGACAGTTGCCCGCATAAGTTCTGTTCCATGTCATGATCTTATGTATGACAGTAAAAGTAGTATGAATGAATTACGAGTATGGGTCCTTTTCATTATCAGTTGACCATTCAGATGAATTACAGCTGCGTAAGAAACTACACTCGTAATTCAATCATGCGCCTTGATACTTCTATGGTTGAGGGGAGATTGACCGTTTGTTTGGTCTATTAATGCATTTATTCATACATTTTTTTAGTTTCCTCCCTAGACCTCCATCAAGCTTAGAAAAAACAACCTAAACCCCCTTCAAGATAAATTTGTACATTTTTCGGTTGAAAAATGTTCCGGCCGAAGGCCGGTTCCTCTTAAAATTGCAGGGTCGCTTTTGTTCGCCAGGAAAAAATCGACACTTAAATGGCTTGAAAGGTCTTAAAATTGACAACGAAATGGGGCGAAAGGTGTTAAATCGCCAAACTAATGGACCGAACGTCTTATAATCTCAAACTAGTGGGGCTAAACATTAGAGAAAAGGGGGTCCAGAAAAACGGTCTGCCTCCCCTTAAGATCAGGAAGAGGAGCAAGACTTATGTGGGCAACTGTACATTCAGGCAGACATTCATCTTTTGGCCGATTGCTCCGACTGACAACCCTTTTCATGATTCAAAGCAGAGCAGAAAAAATCCTGGTGTCTTCTTTATTTTAGTGCAGCAGCGTGCAAAAAGAACGACAAAAATCTCAACGGACGGTGACAAGACACGAAGCGAATCTTTGAAGGTTCTGCACTATTTGTTCTTTAAGGGGGGTGACCTGCTTTTTTCTCCCATTTTCTCTCTTTCTCTGGCTTGTATCCATTCGACCCCATTCACCCTACTGTTTTAAGACGTTTATCCCCATCCAGGTGTCGATTTTTTCCTGGCGATAGTGAGCCAACATCGTATGGAGAAACCCGGCTTCGCCGGAGACATTTTTCGATAGAAAAATGTAAAAATTTAGCTTGCTGTCTAAAACACTTTAAACAAATATGTTGGCTCGCTACCACTCGCCTTGGTATATCATTATTTATGTTCTCGACTGTACTGTACTCTCGTCCAGTTCCTCTCTAACTAGACTCCCTCCTCTCGTTCTCTCTCGCTGATCTGAACATTGCTCCTGCTTTGGTCGCGCCCCTTTGATCATGATGCTAACTCTTGCATCCCCTTACCGTCTTGGGGCTTGGCAACTTTCCTGCTGGAGTCTGAGGATGGTGAATTTCTGTATATGAGAGAGGGGGAAGGAGAAGATGAGATTGAGTATGTGTATGAGCGTCCGTAAACGACTGTGAGCTTTAATTTGTTCTCTCTTTCTGTGTTGCAATCTTAATATTATAGTTTCCAGTAGCGTGAGACCCAAAAAGTTTGAGTTTTATTATTATAATTATTATTATTATTATTATTATTATTATTACTATTGTATTTATTTATGTATATATTTATGTTTGTTTGTATTCATTTGTGTGCATCTGCGTACATGGCGTTTTGCATGTGTGAGCTTGTGCATGTATGGTATGTTTATAATTGTAAGTTCTTTGGTTTCCAGGTCTGAGACTTCCTGCATTCTACCATCATCCCCAATGAATACTACTTAAGTCTTGCTGATGTGTTGCTCAGTAATTTGATGGCTAATATCTCTCTCTCTCTCTCTCTCTCTCTCTCTCTCTCTCTCTCTCTCTCTCTCTCTCTCTCTCTCTCTCTCTCTTTAATATGTATGTGTTTGTTTGTGTGTGTGTGTGTGTGTGTGCTTGTTCTTTGCGTGTGTTTGCGTGTGTGTGTGTTTGTGTGTGTGTGTGTGTGTGTATATTCATAAATGTATACATAATTGTAGTTGACAAGAATTAAGTATTTGGCTCGTATTGTCCCGCTTCCTAGATAGTATCATCATTAACAATTGCCAATCTCTTTGCTCAAGGGAGATGGTAACCGCCGGATATGTGTATGTACCCTGCCTCCAACATCCACAGTTCTACAAGCACTTCATCTGGTATAACTTCCGCACCACCCCTTTCCACCACGACCCTCTGTTTACTTCTCATTACTGAACCAGGCGCCTCTCCATCCACCCGGAATCTGTGACAGTTAAGGGGGCCCACCTCGCTTTTTTTCTCTTTCTCTCCCTCTCTATTTGGCTTGTATCAATTCGGCCCCATTCAGCCTACTGTTTTAAGACGTTTATCCCCATCCAGGTGTCAATATTTTCCTGGCGAGCGATAGCGAGCCAGCATATATATATTTTTTGTTTCACAGCAAGCTAAATTTGTAAATTTTTCGATAGAAAAATGTCTCCGGCGAAGCCGGATTTCTCCATACAATGCTGTCTCGCTATCGCTCGCCAGTAAGAAATCGACACCTGGATGGAGATAAGCGTCTCAAAACAGTAGGCTGAATGGGGCCTAATGAATACAAGCCAAAGAGAGAGGGAGAGAAAGAGAAAAACAGCGAGGTAGGCTCCCTTAAGAGGACAGTCAAGGGCTTCGACAACCCTCACTTGACGTACGGTAAGGATCCTGCAGGGGGCCGTTTCTTTTGAGCGGAATGGGTGGGACAAACGAAAAACAAACGGGTGTCTGGGATTTGATACTGTTTGTGTCACATGTCGAATGAGGACCGGATCCATTAAGCCATAAAGGGTGAAGCTATGCACTTCTTTATCAACAGAGTAGTCAACGTATGGAACAAATCACCTGGCAATGTTGTAGAGTGTCATTCAGTTCAGGCATTTATATATCGCCTACATAAATAGCGTGCCATGAATGTAACCGTATCAATATCGTGCATAGTACTATATTTTTGATGTCTGGCCCACAGTTATTTTCTGGAGCTAAAGCCCTCCAGTACATTGCTGCGGCAATCATTATCATGTGTGTTTAATTAAGTAGCCTAGTAAGGACCATTAGGTCTGTTGTTGCTTGTCTTCCTTTGTAAACCAGTTTTGCCACAAAGATCGCCGATAAAGTTGAAATTAACTCGAATCTGTGTGCATCATATGTTTTCTACGATTAATTGTGCACATGTTCTTCATATTAACCCCTTCAGGATAGCAACTGGCATACTTTCCTTTAATTATGGCTTTTATTATAAGAGTTTGATTAAGCTTAGCGAGACTCTGTGGGAGCTAAATGGATAAACAAGAAATACATTGCCTCACTGATTGCTAGAGGCCCTTCCTTAACTTGACAAAATCGCCTATTGATAACTAGAACAAACAGAAACAAATACCGTTATAATACGGAGAGGCTCTATAAATATTTCCTTGTTGTATATGGATTTGGTGAAGCTGATAGTGCGGTGGCCAAGGAATATCACTACCGTTTGATTCTTCAATGAGAGGAATGGCAATGTTGGCAATACTGTTGTAAGTCTTATGGCCCGATAATTTTGGAATATATTTACGGTGTATGCTAATGAAATGGAGACAAAAACTAAGGTTTGTCAATAAAGGACTGAACTTCACTATGTGCCTACACAGTAACCGCTTGTCCGTAACTTGTTGTCCGATTAAATTGATTGATGGCTATACGCGGGCCAAGGAAAACGATCCAAAAATCTGTTCAGGGTCCACCAACGTTATTTAAAGTCCTTATTTGTTCTGCTTGTTGATCTTGGATGGCGTTGTCAAGCACACATTAGCTTATGCATAAGCTAATTAAGCGTATGTGCCTCATTTCAAACCACTTAATACAAGACTCACACACTCACTCCGCAGCTTTGAAGACGCCTATTATTGTGAACACCCAATACTTCCATCACCCCTCTCTCTATACTGGAGTCACTGGACCGGAAGTAATGCAACACGCACAACTTTCCTTCCCTAACATTCCCTAATATTGCTGGCAGGGTATTCCAAAGTCTCCAACAACAATCTCACCCCAATAATTAACTATGTAGCAGAAGGGCTATTGGCCAAAGTCTACCGAAACCTTTAGGGGGGTCACCGTTTTTTCTTTATCTTTCATTCCTTTTCTCTCTTTCCCTGGCTTGTATCCATTTTGTCCCATTCAGCCAACTGTTTTAAGAAGTTTATCCCCATCCAGGTGTCGTTTTCTTTCTGGCGAGCGATAGCGAACCAGCATTGTATGGAGAAATCCGGCTTCGCCTGAGACATTTTTCTATCGAAAAATGTACAAATTTAGCTTGCTGTCAAAACAAAAATATATATATATGCTGGCTCGCTACCGCTCGCCAGGAAAATATTGACACCTGGATGGGGGTAAACATCTTAACACAGTAGGCTGAATGGGGCCGAATGGAAACAAGCCAAAGAGCGAGGGAGAGAAAGAGAAACAAAGCGAAGTGGGTTCCATTAAACAAATTATGAGAAGATTAATTAACTTATAATGGGTAAAGAATTGATGATAAATTGTATTCATTCAGTTCAGGATAGTTTAAATAACATAGGCCACGAATTATGTCTTTAAGTGTACACGATAGGTGAATACACAGTACATATTATGGTAATAACTATTTTGTTTTCACTATGAAGCATCTGATCGCTAATTACACTGTTAACTATTATAATGCTGTAAAAAGCTATTATCCATTACCAGTGTATAACAAATACAATTGCATTATTTTGCATGCCTGTATACTCATTGTATGATCCTATCTATCCATCTATCTATCTATATGCTCAGGCCCCATCCCCACTTTTCCTATTTTTGTATTTTTATTTTCTATGTTACTCTATTTTATATTTGTTTTGGTTTTTATTTTCTTGGGGGTGGCCGACTCAAGACAGAGCAAGAACAGGGAAAACACAAAACACAACACAATTGTCACAACCATTTCATGAATGGAAGATGCCTTTTAGCACATGGACCTTTTTTGGTTTTGTCTATGTTTGTCCTTCTTCTATAAATATTGTCTCTTTAAAAACAAAAACAAAATACATACATACTTATATATGGTACGGTCGCGCTAATAAGTCATGTTCCAGCTGTCATTACGTTTTGCTCGCTCTGTGCTGTATTAATGTCTGTCAGGTGTTGACTAGGGTGTCAAGATAGGAACATGTTTGTATATTTCACTTGATATGAAGAAATGAAGCTTAGATATTGCTGATACCAATGATTGATCAAAACTTACTTGGTGCCGAGACATCACTTATTAGCGCGACTGTACATACATGCAAAACAGGTACCCTGATAAACAGAGAGATAAATAGTTAAATTCAGTACACAAATACATGAGCACAATATATTATGCGCTTAAGCTTGGAATTAACCCTTTCAAGCTCCAGTACGCGTTTCTGTTCTGTTTCTGGCTACTATTAGACGATTTTATTCAGATTAGTAACGGTATATGGAAGTCAAAGGGTTGATTGAGATAGTATTTACACTTTTAGTACCCACAGATACTTCCTAAGCTGCATAAAATCGTCTAATGATAGCCAAAATAAACTGCTAAAACGCATCAGAGCTTCAAAGGGTTAAGTATATAATTACCATACGATATAATAGTACGTGTAGATAGTTCTTCAGATAGCAAGATAAATAGACAAATATTCACCATTTTCTTAAGAAAACCGACCCCCATTTATTTTTCTTTCTGCGTAGTAGCCATTCCACCCCATTCAGCCTACTGTTTTAAGACGTTTATCCTCATCCAGGTGTCGATTTTCACCTGGCGAGCGATACTGAGCCAGAATATTTTGGATTATGTTTTAGACAGCAGTATTAACTTGTACATTTTTCGATAGAAAAATGTCTCCGGCGAAGCCGGATTTCTCCATACAATGATGACTCGCTATCACTCGCCAGGAAAAAAATCGAAACCTGAATGGGGAGAAACGTCTTATAACAGTAGGCAGAATAGGTCGAATGGATAAAACCCAGAGAGAAAAAGCAGGTTGGTCCCCTTAAACAAACAAGATATATAAGGGTATTTCCACCCTTGTGTTACTCAGGAAAAGGACTAGAGCCTGGAAATCAGTGTGTGGGTGTGTGTAGGGGGGGGGGGGGGGGGGCAATCCAAGCGTAGTGGGTCCTCCAATATTCCTAAAAATGGTGTGGTCGTGCAGGTAGAGATCCTAGCGTACCAGGGACCGGCCAACTTCCGCCATAAGGGAGCCAATGGTGTACAACTTATTTTACTCCTTTTTTTTTTTTTTTAATGAAGGAGATAAAAGGCAAGCTGTCTGTAACAAGTTTGTCCCCAAAGGTTGAAAGAGTGACAGAGACGCAAATACAAAGTCAGTACACATGGTTTACTGTTATTTTTTTTCAGTTTTTCTTTATATGTGGGTGAAGGAGACAAAATGCAAAGCTTTCTGTAACAAGTGTCTCTCCAAAAGTTGAAAGAGTAAAAGAGAGCAAAATATAAAGTACGTTGGAGTTAAAATGTGTGGACACACGGAGCTTGATGCAGTTTAACTCATAGGATGAGGGAAAGACAGATTGAGGGAGAGAGTTCCAAATCTTACTTGTTGAGTAGACAGTCGACAGTCGTGAATTATATAATCTGGGTTATTAATATTACCTACTCAATTACCATCATGAACGCACTCTCTACTTCAGTAACGGTATTATTATTATTAATATTATTATTATCATATTCCAGGTGGATGGGACTCGTTAGCCTTGGTCGGCAACCCATCTAGGGGAGACAACCTTATAAAAATTCGGGTAGATGGGACTCGTCAGTCTTGGTCGGCAACCTGTCTAGGGGAGTAAACCTTATACAAATCAGTACTGCTTACCTAAGGGTGAAGTAAGTTAGTGGATGGATTGAGTGGTCAATCCTGTAAGTCCTTCAGTAAACTGGCACGGATTGTCCTTCTTACAGGGGATAGAATTGCTTGGGGGCATTTTGTGTATGGCCACCCTCATTAACACCTTATTGGCGGCCTAGGCGGTCTATTTGACCGTACCGCACAGCGTTTTTTTTTTTACCCTAAATAGGGTTGTTTACGTGATCATTTTCATGCCTAAATAAGACCCAGAGTGTAAAACAAGTATCTATCCCTGAAAGGGCATAAACAGAGCTTTCCAATGACACCCGAACCATCCTTGTACGACCACTGGTTCTCTTGCAACGATCGTGCAACACGAGTGCAAAAACCCTATAATTAGGTAATTTCCTTACATAATTCCCTGTGTAGCGAGTGAGAAAGGGGGGAGAAGATGGGATACAGTTCAGTAGGTCCACGGTGGTCGTGCGGAGCGGTCCTAAGGTTACTACGCTCGTCCCACCGCTTAGCTCTCTCTCTCAGCAACATTACGTGCTGAAAATGGCGTCGACAGATGTCGTGCACCGCCACATAGTCCAAATTTATTTCACTCGACATAGGTCACGCGCCGCCAGTTAAGGGTTAAGAGGAGTAAGGTGTCCGGCAATAGATAGATATATTATTATTATATTTTTCATTTGATTTACGACCTGATCCTTATCTTGGTTATAGGAAGACCTGCTGGATACTGGATTTATCAGACACAACTCCTAGAAACATAAAAACGAGAATAACTAAGACATACAAATAGCACAGCCAACCTAACTATGATCTAGCACAGTAGCCCGTCAGCCGCTCGTAATTTTCAGTAATCCCTCGGTGACCCGGTACAGAAATAATGCCTCATTCCTCCTGTCGTGTGTGACCTAAGGATTATTGTGATATTTGTGTGTGTGTGTATTTGCGTGAGTGAGTGTGTGTGTGTGTGTGTGTGTGTGTGTGTGTGTTTGCGTGCGTGTGTGTGGGTGTGTTTGCGTGCGTTTGTGCGTGTGTGTGTGTGTTTGCGTGTGTGTGTAAGTGTATGCGTGTGTGTGTGTGTGTTTTATTAATCCTTTCAGTACCAGTGCCGTCCTTTTAACTATATTCTAGCTACTATAGACGATTTCATTCAGTTTACAAGAGGCCTTCGGCAAAGACGACCTTTCATTATATTATAGTTGCTGAAAACTTTATATTGGAGTTAATTGTTTATTAATACAGACTTGATAATACACTGACTGAACTATTATACTTAAATTACTCGTCTAAAAACTGAAAATTGCATGGAGAATAAATATACATATTATAATGAAAATTATACAAATCGACGATAGGTAATAAATATAGTACAAAGACAGTTGTCGTCCTTTCTAAGTATCTTAAGCCTTTTAAGATAATTATATTCACGCATCTTGTTAATGTTTTCTGGCTCTTAATAGACGATTTTCTTAAGATTAGGAAGGGTAAAGGGAAGTCAGAGGGCTAATTGACAGTTTTTACCCATAAAAATTCCATAAATTCTTCTTGAATTGTATATAATCATCTAATAATAGCCCAAATAAACTGCCAAAATGCGTAATGTTCTTCAAAGGGTTAAGAATAGAACAAGAACATACCGACGAGATTTGCTTCACGTTCTATATTCGTCGAGCTTAAGGGATTAATGCTTGGTTTTTGGCCTATGTATTTATATATTAATATATTTTTGAGTTTCCCTTCTAAACCTCCATCAAGCATAAAAAAACACCCCCTTTCAAGATACATTTTTTTAATTTTTCGGTAGAACAATGTCCTGGCCGAAGGCCGGTTCCTCTTAAAATTACAGGCTCGCTATCACTCTCTAGAAAAAAAATCAACACGTAATTGCACGAAAGGTCTTACAATTGACAACGAAATGGGGTGAAAAGGTGTTCAAATCATCAAACTAATGGGCCGAACATCTTAAAATATCAAAACTAATAGGGCTAAACATGAGGGTGAAGGGGGTCCAGACAAAGCAAGTACTACCCCCCTAAGTAAATTCAATCCCCCCCTCCCCCCCCCCCCTCTCTCTCTCTCTCTCGGCCATTCCATTAATTCCCAGATCTGCAATTTCGGGCCGGGCAATGTGGAATACGGCTTAAGGGGGTAGTGCTTGGTTTTTGGTCTGTATATATTTATTAATTAATATATTTTTGAGTTTCCTCGATAGACCTCCATCAATCTTAAAGAAAACACCCCCCTAGACCCACTTTCAAGATAAATTTGTAAAAATGTTGGTAGACAAATGTTCCGGTTCCTTCTAAAATTACAGCTAGCTAGGCTCGCTATCGCTCGGCAGGTAAACATCGACACCTGAGTGGCACGAAAGGTCTTAATATTGACAAATAAATGAGGTGAAAGGTCTCAAAATCACCAAACTAAAGTCTTAAAATCTCCAAACTAATATGCCAAACATGAGGGAGAAGGGGGTCCAGAAGAAGCGAGTACTACCCCCTTAAAGGGCGACAGTGTAATTATGGTCGGGGCTCATTAACAGAAGAGAAGCAAATGTAGGGCCAGTTTATTTATACAACCAAATTCCGGCATTATTATTACTATTATTAAAATATTATTGTTATTATTTTTATTTTTATTATTATTATTATTATTATTATTATTATTAATATCAATATTATATACCGATATACAGTATATATATATTAAGGATACACTATTTTCATAACGATTTGTTTCAGTGATGTATATTACATGTAATAATAATCTAGACTAGGTTAGGCTACCCAAGGTTAAAATAGGTATATACACACCCTGTCATTGCCTAACGTGCAGTATGAACTGGCGTATTACGGTTGCAAGAAATGAACGTGTATTTGAGGGCTACCCTGATTACAAAGAACGGTATGCGATATTTAAACTCATCCTGGAATCGAACCTGTGACCTTACTTTATACTGTGTCATTTGGAAAAGTGGCACACACAGTAATATTACAGCTAGCACTATACCCTGTTCTAAGTAAGTAAACTCAAACTCTTACATATTAAAGGGAGTCAGACCGTTTTTATGGACCCCCTTCTCCCTAATGTTTAGCCCCACTAATTTTGATATTATAAGACGCTCGGCCCATTAGTTTGGCGATTTTAACACCTTTCGCCCCATTTCGTTGTCAATTTTAAGCCCTTTCGTGCCATTTAGGTGTCGATTATTTCCTGGCGAGCGTTAGCGAGCCTGCAATTTTAAGAGGAACCAGCCTTCGGCCGGGACATTTTTCTACCGAAAAATGTACAAATGTATCTTGAAGGGGGGTCTAGGGGGTGCTTTTCTAAGCTTGATGGAGGTCTAGGGAGGAAACTAAAAAAAAATATATGAATAAATTAATTAATAGACCAAACAAACGGTCAGTCTCGCCTTAACCTCTATAACTCACACACAACTAGAGTAATCGATCTACTACTGCTACCATTTGGAAAAGGTCAGCCAGGAAAGAGGTGTGGGGATTTACAACCCGTTTGCTCCAGCCCTTTTTTAGTTACATAGGTTTGGGTTAACGATATTTGGACAGTTTTCCAGTGGTCAGAATGGCTGTTCCGAAATACAGAATTGGACTATTGGTGGCCCAGTAGTACAGTACAATGGAGTTGGATTAAGGGGAGATGGGGTTTTTTTTTTTTCTGGCCCCCTTCTCTCTCATGTTTAGCCCTTTGGTTTTCAGTTTTAAGACGTTCGGCTCATTAGTTTAACGATATTAAGATTTTCGCCCCATGTCTTTGTTAATATTAAAACCTTTCGTCGATTTGTTCATTGAATATAGTAGTAACCGGCTGGCCAGGACATTTAATTATCGAAAAATTTGCAACCCTTCTGGATTATTATGCCAGCACACCGTAAGACAAGAATAGCGCCAGGACTGGAGCCTTTTTTCGACAACTCCAGTCACTGCACCCCTGCAATACGTCATCTTAACCTCTTCAGCACCATGACGTCTTTTGGCCTTCGATTCTGGCTAAAAGTAGACGATGTTATGCAGCTTATGAAGGACCTATATTGTTGAGAGGGTCCATTGAGATCGTATTTACCCTTTTGAGTCCTAAAGGTACATTATAAGCTAAATAATATCGTCTAATGGTAACCAGTATATGATGAAAAATATGTCATGGTGCTGAAACGGTTAATAATATTATGGCTAACATTAGTTAGTCTTACTAAGTATAAGTCCCTGGAAATTTCAAATATCTTGGAATGAGTCGAATCTTGTTAACCACTTCTGTACCGGCGAAGTCTTTAATATTTTATTTTAGCTATATTTAGATTATTTTGTGAAGTTTAAAATGGATCTGTGGTAGTAAAAAGGGTTAAGTGAGATAGTTCGAAGACTGTTAATTACTGGAGACCATTTTTAAACTGAATAAAATCATCTAGTAGTAGCCAGAATAAAGTTAAAAGGACGGTATTGGTACTGGAAGGGTTAATTTATTATTAATTTATTATTATTATTATTATTAGTATTAATCATTATTTACCTAGTATTCATGTTTCGGGGATTCAACTATAATATATTCTAGGAGTCGGACAGGGCTTAAATGAACCCCTAATAATATGTATACACAAGATTCAATATTATAGGAAAGTTTAGGTTCAGTCTGGGATAGCTTCGAAAACTTAATGGCATCATGAGTATATTTGAGTGTATATTCGCGGTCACTAATAAATACTATACATTTTCGAAGCCCCATTGAATCTCCTCATTAATTCTTTACCTATATTGAAGTTTAGGGGTTTCAGTTAATCAGATCTCACCCCAGATACTTTATCGCGCTGTTTTGTCTTTTAATGTCTGACTTTGTATATAGATAAGAATAACTAACCCTCACCAGTCCGAATGTTGTGTTCGTGTGTGTTGTAGAATTTCTTGATGGTTATGCATTAAGCATTTCAGTACATAAAGACGAATGTGTTCATCTTATTCTGGCCATTATTAAACGATGTTATTCAGCTTACGAAGATATTTGGCAAGTTAATGGGTTAAATGAGATAGTATTTTACCACTTTGATTCCCACATATAATTTTGTAAACTCCATATACTGTAATCGTCTAAAGATAACCAGGTTAAAATGTAATATATGTATTAGGTTCTCAAGGAATGAAAACATAGTTTAAATTATTGACGCGGAACACGATCAAGGAATGTAGGGATAATACTCCACATTCTGTAAACATGACGAAATCGCGTGAGTACAACAATTTGAAGACTATAAAAAAATAAAAAAAACATAGTCGCGAATACGACACTGGTTCAAATTCCAGGTAAACCTTTACGCGAGACAGTGAACCTCAGTAATACAGTCAGTTCACTATCAACCTTTCGTGTGTGTGGGTGTCTACTAAGCTTGGTGACGGAACAGTATTAGTCTTACGTACCGTCGCGGTAATTAATGCTGGCACATCAAAACTTCGAACAATCTAAAGGAACTTCCTAAATACAAATGGCAGGTAAAGAATTAATATGAAGTTTCAACTAATTCCTCCTCCATCCCACTTTCGATAATTTTTCCTTCGTCTTCTCCTCCTCCTCCTCTTACATATTTCCTCCTTCTCCTCCTCCTCCTCCTCTTACATATTTCCTCCTTCTCCTCCTCCTCCTCTTACATATTTCCTCCTTCTCCTCCTCCTTCTCCTCTTACATATTTCCCTCTTCCTCATCTTACATATTTATCTCCTCTTGCACAATTTTCTCCGTCTTATCCTCTTCCTTCCTCCTCTAACATATTTCCCTCTTCCTCCTCCTCCTTACATATTATTATCCTCCTCCTTCTACATAATTTCCCTCTTCCTCCTCCTCCTTCTACACAATTCTCTCTTCCTCCTCTTTCTACACATTTATCTTCCTCCTCCTCCTCTTTCTACCTTTCTCCTTTTCCTCCTCCTCCTCCTACATATTTCTCTCTTCCTCCTCCTCCTGCATATTTCTCTCCTTTCTCCTCTTCCTCTTTCTACATATTTATCTCTTCCTCCTTCTCCTCCTCCTCCTTCTACATATTTATCTACCTCCTTCTGCTCCTCCTTTTACACATGTCTATATTCCTCCTTGTTCTACTTATTTCTCTTCCTTCTCCTCCTTCTACATATTTCTCTCTTCCTTCTCCTCCTTCTACATATTTCTCTCTTCATCCTCTTTCTACATATTTCTCTCTTCTTCTCCTACACAATTTCCTCTTCCTCCTCCTTCTACATTGTGTTATCTTCCTCCCTTTCTTCCTCCTCTTTCTAAATATTTCTATCTTCCTTCTCCCCTTCCTCTTCTTACATATTATTATCCTCCTTCTACATATGTTCCTCTTCCTCCTTCTCCTCCTCCTCCATTTACATATTTATCTCTTCCTCCTCCTTCTTCTAAATATTCTCTCTTCCTCCTCTGTCTACATATTTCTCTCTTCCTCCTCCTCTTCCTACATATTTCTCTTCCTCCTCTTTCTTCATATTTCTCTCTTCCTCCTTCTTCTCCTGCTACATATTTCTATCTTCCTCCTTCTCCTCCTCCTTCTACATATTTCTCTCTTCCTCCTTTTCTTCCTCCTCCTTCTTCATATTTCTCTCTTCCTCCTTGTCTTCCTCCTCTTTCTACATATTTATCTTCCTCCTTCTCCTCCTTCTACCTATTTTTATCTTCCTCTTTCTTCCTCCTCTTTCTACATAATTATCTCATCCCCTATTTCTACATATTTCTCTCTTCCTCCTCTTCCTCCTCTTTCTACATAATCATCTTCCTCCTTCTCCTCCTCTTTCTACATAATCATCTTCCTCCTTCTCCTCCTCTTTCTACATATTTCTCTCTCCCTCTTTCTCCTCCCACTGCATCTCTCGCAACATCTTGAGAGCTGCTTTGTTCCCATTGAGACTTGAGAGGTTTGGTCCGCTCACACACACACACACACACACACACACACACACAGATGGAAAGATAGATAGACAGTTTATTTACCATTGCACTTAGATATATTATTATGTGTTTTACACCAACCAACTTCACATCTAAATCAATTAATGATGTCAACAAATACATGTGTTATACAATAGTTAGTTAAATTCCAATATCATCATTACAAGATTTAATTTCACATAACATAATACAGTATAATATTATTCATAATATAAATACACACAAAATACATAAATATAATCCATCAGTAAATACCCACATATATACTTGCATGCCTCTTTTGGTCCCACATAAATATATCTTTTTACGTTGAAAGTGAACGTATAGGATGCAAAACCTCAATTTAGGGTGGAAGGGTCTATTTTTGGGTCGATTATTTCATAGATTAATTACTCTTTCTATTTTCTTCCCTAACATCCATCAAACTTTGAAACAAATATCCATTATATCCCCCTTCTAGATAAATTTGTATATTTTTTCGGCCGAAGCCCGGTTCTTTCAAAATTTCAGGCTCACTATCGTTCGCCAGGAAAAAAAACGACACCTAAGTAGCACGAAAGATCTTAATATTGACAAAGAAATGAGGCGAAGGGTCTTATAATCGACAAACTAATCAGGCAAACATATTCAAATCTGAAAATTAAATGGACTAAACATGAGGGAGAAAGGGGACCAAACAATCGACCCATCTCCCCTTAAATTACTTATACTGTTTGCATGTTCTCAGTTATTATCCTATACTGTATACAGGTATACATTATCTCATCCAACACCCTCTCGATCACCCATTATCTTCCTTCTCCCTTTCTCCATCCTTCCTTATCTCTTTCTCCATCCCTCTCTCTCTCTCTCTCTCTTCCTCCATCCCTCCTTCCTTCTCCCTTCCTCCATCCTTCCTTCTCTATTACTCCATGCTTACCGCTCGCTTCCTCCATCGTTCCCTCCTTCATCCTTTCTGTTTGTGTCCTTCTTCCTTTCTTCTTACTTCTTGTTCCCTTCATCGTTCCTTCTCCCTCCCTCCATCCTTCCTTTTCTCTTCCCCCCCTTGCTTCTTTTTTCCTTCATCCTTTCTTCTCCCTCTATACTTTCTCAAATGTATCTATTTCTTTTATCTTCCCCTGTTCCCCAGCTAACCTAATCCCACAAGGACCCCAATGGAAATACGCCTAACGGCCTTATTGGGCTATCCTTAGTTGGAATTATGCAAGGCTGGTACATGTCATATTTGTAACATATTATGTGGTACCAACTCTGTAAAATGCTAACTGAATACATATTATTATTATCTCCTTGCTTCTTTCTCCCTTCCTTCTTGCTTCTTGCTACCTTCATCCTTCTTTCTCCCTTCCTCCCTCCTTCACCTCCTCTCTTAACCTTATTTCCCTCTCTTCAACCCCCTTCTCCTCTTTCTACTCTTCCTTCTATCTCTACCTATTCTTCCTTTCACTCGCTAATTCCCCTCTTACTCCCACCCCCTTTTCGCTCTCTCTCTCTCTCTCTCTCTCTCTCTCTCTCTCTCTCTCTCTCTCTCTCTCTCTCTCTCTCTCTCTCTCTCTCTCTCTCTCTCTCTCTCTCACACATACACACACTGTACTCCCACCCACTTCTGTCCCACATTCCATTTACATCTTGTTATAATAAGAACTGCTTCCTCTTACTCTTTGTTTAAATATTTTTTTCGAGCTATTCTTGAGACTAGAAGAATTTTCTTAGATTTTTCTTTTTTTGTGTGCATTTCTTTTTTCCTAATTACGAACCATCTTACAGTTTTATTCTTACATCATCAGCATATTCAGCATTTCTGTCGTCATAATTATGCAGATCTCGCCTTTGTACTTTATATGAATCATATATTTTGTCATTCTTCTTGAAGGTGTATCAGCTTTGTAAACTCAAACATTTTAGATGTATTTATGTTGTGGTAATTCCTCATAATTCCTTATCTTTTAAGGATAGATGGGCCGGTTTTCTGGACCACTTTCTCCCTCATGTTTAGCCCCATTAGATTTCAGAAGTTAAGATGTTTGCCCTATTAGTTAGTAGATTTTCAGACCTTTCGCCCCAATTCTTCGTCAATATTTAGAACTTTCGTGCTATTTAGGTGTCGATTTTTTCCTTGGCGAACGATAGTGAGCCTGTAATGTTGGAAGAACCGGCCTTCGGCCTGGACATTTTTCTACCGAAAAATGTATAAATTAATCTAGAAGAGGGATCTAATGTATGTTTTTTTTTTTTTTTAATTTGATGGAGGTCTAGGGAGGAAACTAGAAAAATAATGAATACATGCAAAAATCGCCCAAAAAGTGAACCATCTCCCCTTAAAGGAAGGCCGGGGGGGGGGGGGGGGGGGAGTTGGACCCCCTCCTTCCTTATGTTCAGTGCCCTTCAATTTGAGTTTATAAGACATTCGCCCCATTAGTTTGGCGATTTTAACAGAGAAGTAGGAGGGTGGATGTGATCATATATTGACTCTCAGCATATGAATACTAAGTAAAGGGAAAACCTACCATTCTTATAAAGAGCGATTTAACAGTATATCAGAGACGAGTGATCGGTCTGAAGGTGAGATATGATAATGTAGGTTAAGGGGGTCCACCTCGCTTTTTTCTCTTTCTCTCACTCTCTGTTTTGGCTTGTATCCATTCGGCCCCATTCAGCCTACTGTTTTAAGACGTTTACCCCCATCCAGGTGTCAATATTTTCCTGCCAAGCGGTAGCGGGCCAACATATATACAATGCTGGCTTACTATCGCTCGCCAGGAAGAAATCGACACCTGCATGGGGATAAACGTTTTAAAACAGTTGGCTGAATAGGGCCGAATAGATACAAGCCAGGGAAAGAGAGAAAAGGAGAGAAAGATAAAAAGAGCCGTTGACCCTCCTTAACAAACTTTGTGAACACAACCTAGTACACGCAGGCTCACATGCACGACACCAGTATATCACACACACGCACACACACACACACACACACACACACAGACAATATGACCAAATGAAACAAGCAGACGGGACACCAGGAGCTTAGGCTCAATTCCTGTAAACTTACAAATAGGTAAAATACACAGGCACACCCACCCCCACAGAGAGAGAGAGAGAGAGAGAGAGTATGTGTGTGTGTGTGTGTGTGTGTGTGTTCGGAGGGGAAGAACTAATAGATACGGGTATCTAAAAAGATCAAACAGAAAAAAAAACAGCCTCCCGTAGTAAGCCCCAAATATATTCACTATTCCCTAATAATGTACTCCACGATGCCATTTACACCAATCTATAGAGGACCAGTCGCCATTTTGAATCCCTTGTTTTGGACAAACTTTTAGGTTATTTGCAAAATGTCGGGAGATTACCTCTACATACAGATTAATGTTTGCAGTGTTAAAGATAGACGAATTTACTCAACTTGGGAAGACATGTTGAAATTAAAAGTGCATAGATTTACACTATTAGTTTTTTTTTGTACATACATAGTGTGTTCCTAAGAATTCCAAAATCTTCTACATAGAGCTAGAATATATTTTGAAAGACAGCTCGATTAAAGTCAGGTGATATTTGTATCTGTATTTATGCTACGTTGTGAAATTATATGCCCCGTTATGCTGTGCCATGCAAATGTTACAGATGACGTTCCCATTACCAAAAGAGTAATTTGTCTACCTGACTATCTATGGTTAGTCACGAGTTCAAGATTTAAAATGCACTGACCTCCATTAAACTGGGTCATGCCAGAATGTGCATTTTAGATTATATATATTAGTATTATTACCTGGCAAAACATTACTTTATCCCCATATTAATTGTTCAGCTATTGCAGTTTGCTTATGCCAAATAGGTTGCCAATTATGTAACCTTGACAATTATGTGATGCAGAAACCTAGCAGTATCATATCTTTCCATTACATATCGATAAACAAGCTGCTAAGGCATTAGGCATTCCACAAGGTTAAAACATATTAAGTATATTGACAGCATCCATAATTAGTTAACGATTAGTCAATTTGGCGAGGACTAGAAAGAGTGTTATCCTTTCTATCATACCCACATTGATTAACCTCTTCTGCTACAACAATGAATGTACATGTTAACTATTATATAGTATTTGTGAATGAGAGACGCCATTTGACACAGAAATACTCAATATTATTAGTCCTTTATTACTTGTGTACATTTACCTTTATTTGTCGATCTACCTATCTATATATCTGCCTGTTTAGCACACCTGTTTGTCTCTTGGCCTGTCTATAATTATTTAGTTATTTGTTTATCAATCAATCAGTCAGTCTAGTTACCTATTTTTGCTTCTATCTATGCACCGTAAGACTCAACAGAGAAGAGTGAAGGAAAGAGTACTTGTATTTGGTCATCAACATGGCGCTGGTAGACATGGAGTTGGGTGAACTCTGTCATACATAATACATTAATCCCTGACTCAATTTGGTACCTTCCATTACGATCACTTTTGACATTCCTTGGGTTCCGCGTCATTTTCATAATCAAATCACCATATATTGATTTTAAAGTAGTGGTGCATAGCGATATCTCACCCTACTATTTGGGGATGGTAGTAAAAGTGTGTTATTATGGTGACATTTTTAGATTGAATTTAAAAAGGTGTTCTACTGAAATAAAAATGTTTCCCTCATCCTCATCATAATACATATACTAAAGACTGGAAACTAAATATGACCAGTATATGCGTTTTTGTGACATATCTCTCATAAATGAAACCTAAATGTTGCATAACTAGACTTAATAATATTAGGATTACATGTATCATGACGATATCATGAATGAAATAGTTCTTCGCATACCACCTTATAAATACAAACTTCTTACAAACGTCTTAAAATCTGAAAACTAACGGTGCTAAACACGAGGGAGAAGGGGGCCATACAGACCGAGCACTAACCCCTGAACGTAGTATTATTCGTGGCATCAGGATGTATTAAACAGGACCAAGCCCGAAAGCATTTGATTGACAAAATAGATATTCGCTTATCCGCTCGGAAGACAAATCTTAAGACAAATCTTAAGACATTACCTTGACCAAATTACTACAATATACTGTATATATATATATATAAATATATATATATATATATATATATATATACAGTATATATATATAATGAGAGAGAGAGAGAGAGAGAGAGAGAGAGAGAGAGAGAGAGAGAGAGAGAGAGAGAGAGAGAGAGAGAGAGACACCTCACCAACCATCACGTTTCACATTATAAACCTTAAAACAACAATCACATTGTGTTACTAGACCTGTCATTGCGGGAAACACGACACTATAATTATGGCCATGACATCTAATATATCAAAGGTTGCCACTGTGATGTGGAGCAGAAAATATCATGAATTATCTGTATGCATCCCTTTTATATGTACAAGTATAAACTATCTATATATTTTATATGGATACAAACATTACTTTGCCTATTTCTGGTAAATACAATATAATTATGGCCCTAAAATACGAGTATAAGTCAAGTCAACCATTCATCATAAGCATAGGGTTATGTACTGGTATGGAATTAAATAATCTGAGTAGGAGGGGGAAACTCAGAAAAACGCTTGATATGTGTACTCCTTAAATTCTTCAAGTTGCGGAGAGCCCTACTTCAGGGAGTAAACATGATCTCTCAGAAGATAGTGTCTTTGAAGCCCGAACCGTTTTCTTAAGAAATGCTGAATTAAAATGTTACGCTGTTTATCCATCCCACCTACTTCATTCACTTGCATTAGTGTGTTTTGCCACAAATATTAAGTCCATTCGTGTTATCAGGTTTTCTTTGTAAAAACAAAAATAGGATTATAGTGTGCACATAGAGAACAAAATATAATATTGCAAAATAGAACATTGGGATACATGCGATACAAAAACACGACTAAATATATATAATATATTTAGTCCAGGACGAATTTACTTGCTATTTCGTTCTACCGCAACACAATGTTTTGTAGCTATATCAGTAGGTATAGTTGCCTGCAGTCAAAGGTGCTACATATTGTACTAAACCAATTCAACATGCTGATTTAATATTTTGGAACATTCCCTTTACATTCACGCATGAATCAGTGTTTGCCTTAACAATCGTTCCTGTTTCAATTGTATAATAGGGTAGTATACAAGCGATGTATGCAGGTGATTGTACTGCTGCCAAGGTATGAAACTGGCAATAGTATTGTTAAGGTACACTCGAAAACCATAGTGTCTAGCCCAGTCATAAACATTCGTAGACTCCCATTGTTTTTTTTGTATGCAAATATAACTATCTGGATTGAATTTTGGATAGAACTTGCTTTTCAATAAATGCCATATACAGTATAGTTTTTTTAGCTGATGTATAGAAAATGATTTTCACATATTCGTGTCCAGAGATATACTTTCATAATTATATGTAGGCGAAATCCACTAATATTTATGAGTGGGCTAGAGACTATGGTATCCGAGTGTACCTTTAATTTGCCCACCATAATTCCTTCCTAAGCTGCATAATATCGTCTAATGATAACCAAGATAAACAGTTCAACACAAAATATGAGAATAAATAAATGTTCGTACCCACTTACAACACAATAACAATATGGGTAATCTCATAAATTCACCTTTAAATTATCAATGAATCTGTGAGAGCAATATATATATATATATCTTCTATCTACTGGAAGGCATGTCCCAGGTTCATTTTTTCGCAACTGTACTAATACTAGTTTGATATTTGACATTACGTGAGCAGAGGAGAGAAAAGTAAACCACATCAGTTTCAAAACAATAATTATACTTTCGTTTTCCTTGGACACAGAAGACCTGTGACGACTGAGAAATAGTAGGACAGGGCACATATTGGATGTACTGTACTTTCAACTAGGAGAGAGAGAGAGAGAGAGAGAGAGAGAGAGAGAGAGAGAGAGAGAGAGAGAGAGAGAGAGAGAGAGGGGAAGAAGGCACATGACACACGGAAGGAATACCAACTGGGAAAAAGTTTATAAGCAGACCAACTTCCTATAAACTTCCTTGTGCTCCATGACTCAACAACTGGATCTAACGTGACCAACTTTTCTGCTGAGTATGAAATGGTTGTGACAGATTTGAGTATGTGACATCGATCTTTAATACAAATATGCTAAAAGGTATATATATATATATATATATATATATATATATATATATATATATATATATATATATATATATATATATATATGATAGCCGAGTTACCCAGGCTAGTTCGGGTTAGTAAGGCTGACCTCTTGGGGATTTTGAAGCGTTTTAACAGTTTATTCTGGCTATCATTTGACGATTTTATTCAGATTTGGAGAGGTATATAAAAGTCAGAGAGTTAATTGAGATAGTGTTTACCCTTTTGATGATCAAAGATCCTTCATAAGTTGCATGAAATCGTCTAATGAGAGACACACCCTAACTTTCTGGGATCAAACTTTGGCTTGGTTGTAAATATATCCGTGTATAGTGTATTTGTGTATATAAGACGATAATAGTCACTCTCTATGTTCGTGAGAAAAATTTTAAGGGAGGTTTTTGCTTTTTCTGGACCCCTTCTCCCTCATGCTTAACCCTTTAGTTTTGACATTTTTTTTATGACGTTCGCTCTATTGGTTTGTCGATTTCGAGTCCTTTTATCCCGTTTTTGTTATCAATATCAAGACTTTCCGTGCCATTTAGGCGTCGTTTCTTTCCTGGCGAACTATAGCAAGCCTGTCATTTTGGAAAAACCGGCATTCGGCCGGGAAATTTTTCTACCGAAAAATGTACAAATTAATCTAGAAGGGTGATCTAATGGATGTTTTTTTTTTAATTTGATGGAGGTCTAGGGAGAAAACTAGAAAAATAATGAATACATGCAAGAATCGCCCAAAAAGTAAACCCTGCCCCCTTAAGTTAATGTGATGCCTATTTCAAGTTGGATTGACCTTAAGTCGGTGTCAGACGAGGTCATGTATCTTATACCTATGTCGAGGTCACTTCATCAGATGGAATATATACTACAGAACTGGCTGTTATTCGATCTATATGTCACTTCCATATTTACGTTAGTTGAAGTGTTTAGCATAGAATCAGTAAGACATTCCTTAAAACGCTAATAAACTACCCAGATAATAAATGCGTAGACTACTAATTCATTGGTCAAAACCTCTTTAATTGAATTTAGCAGTGTAATAGCAATTCAATAAGAGGAAAGGATAACACTTATTCCAATTCCTACTTGTTTAGTGGCAATCCCTTTAATTAACTGATACACATAATTAGTCGAGATTACAATTAATGGCTGTTCAATACAACAATTGAAAGGATTATTCGAAAGAGGCCTCGGCGAAATTAAAAGTTAATCACCTGTCTCAGAACCAATCAAGCCTTTAATTAAACCTTCCAGTATACGATACCTCTTTTCTTTATATTATTATGGTTCTTATATAAAGCAATGTATTCAGTTTGAAAAGGGATTGCGAGAGTGAAAGGGTATATTGAGGTAAACTTAAAATCTTAATTTCCTTTAGGATCATCCAAAACTGAGTAAACTCGTCTATTTTATATATATATATATATATATATATATTCATAACATAGTTGTCTAGGATAGCCATAATTCGATTACACAAGTAGCTGGTATGTAGCCTATGCCAGACATTAATGAGGGCGTGTCATTGTTTAAAGGCAATGTTTCAAAACATTTCATCAGCGTTTTAGAATCTTTCAAGACATATTTACCACCTTTCGCTTCTCGCTATCGCTCGCCAGGAACAAATCGACACCTAAGTGGCAAACATTGTATTTAAATCACCAACCTAATGGGGTTAAACATGAGTGAGAAGGGGATCCGAAAAACAAACCTCTCAATAAGTGGTATTAAGGGAATGGTTAAATAGAAGCAGACGCACTGACAGAACAAAATAATACATAATCTACAGCTATGCTATTTCCTACCTATATGGTTTAACCTCTACTGTACCGGAGCCGTCTTTTAACCTCTACTGTACCGGAGCCGTCTTTTAACCTCTACTGTACCGGAGCCGTCTTTTAACCTCTACTGTACCGGAGCCGTCTTTCAACTCTATTCTGGCCACTGTCAGACGATTGTTTTCAGTTTTAAATGGGCTTCCAGCAATTAACAGGCTTCGGACTATCTCTGTTAATCATTAGTAATACCACAGATCCTTCTTAAACTGCGCAAAATCGTCAAAATAAAGCTAATTTAATATTATAATCAAATAGACGTTGCCGGCACAGAAAGTATTAATTGTGTCTTAAAACAAAATATATCAATAGCTGATTATAAGGACGATGACAAAATGATCGTGTTCCAATATATTTCATGTATTTCAGTGTTGCAAACATTAAGTTAAAGGTCAGAGGATGAACATTTACAATATCGCGAATGGATGTTTGCTGGTAACAATAACAACATGTATATGTAAAAATCTCTAAATGAAATTGAACTGTGCGTGTGTGTATATTCCAGTGTATATTGATAGATAGATAAATAGAGATATATGTGTATGTGTGTGTGTGTGTGGTGTCTGTGTAGGTGTCTGCGTGTTAGTGTGTTTGTGTGTGCTTGTGTGTGCCTGTCTGTCTATGTGTGTGTGTGTGTTTCCGTCTGTATGTGTCTGCCCGTGTCTGTGTGTGAATTTACATATAATATTTGAGAGAGAGAGAGAAAGACAAAGCCAGAATTATGAAGGAGAGGGTCCACTTTTAAGCCTGGCTGCTTTGACCCCCAAGCCTCTACTAATGCTCGAAAGGAATTTTGACATCAAACATGGAGCGGGTCACAAAGGCATGCTTATTCCTCTTCCTGCTTAGGGTAATTTCGTCAGAGAGAGAAAGTGAGAGAGTGAGAGTGAGTGAAAGTGTGTGTTTGAGAGAAAAATAGAGAATGAGAGAGAGAGAGAGTGAGACTGAGTGAGTGCGTTAGAGAGAGTTAAAGTAAGAGTGAAAGTGAGAGAGAGAGTGAGTGAGTGAGTGAGTGCGTTAGAGAGAGTTAATGTGAGAGTGAAAGTGAGAGAGAGAGCGTTAGAGAGAGTTAGTGAGAGAGAGAGAGAGAGAGAGAGAGAGAGAGAGAGAGGTGGGGTGGAGGTGATCCTGAGGAACGTATCTTGTTTGAACTAGGCCAGGCACGTTGCAAGAAGTTAGTGCAAGGATTTCCCACTACACCCTATAGTCAAAGCACCAAACACACTGACACATACACATATATAAATCTAACACATACACAAACGCACAACACACACACATACCACAGGCAAACACATCACATACACACGCACAACATACACACACACAAACACTCACATACCACACACACACTCACACAAGCCATACATCCTCCAACAGCTTTCACCCAATCCACGATACGGTTAGTAGTTAATGGATTACGTCGATTTCTATCCCTAAGACCTTTAAGATCATTATTTTTGTTTAACCGTTTGCTTAAGAGAATTCAAAATAACTAAACCACAACAAATTGAATGATATCTTTTGAAATGATACGCTTACACTAAGGTACGCCATAAAATACATTATCCCGCCTTGGCCTTACAACCTCAAATTTCTGTATTTTATTTTGTTTTCTTCTTCTTTATATCTAGGTGAACATAGATCGATAATATTTATAGCCTCAGCTGTTAACTCTTCCTGTACCAGCGACGTGTGTTATATTGTATTTTAGCTGTGTTTCAACGATTGTATGCAGTTTAGGAAGGATCTGTGGTAGCTAAAAGGGTTAATTGAGATAGTTCGAAGCCTCATCATTGCTAGAGGTCCTTCCTAAGCTGAATGAAATCGTCTAATAGTTGCCCGGATGTGATGAATAGGACGTCCCTGGTACTGAACGGGTTAATGAAGATATATTTAAATTTCCTCTGATGTGAAAACCTGAACAAAAGAGATAGCCTAGCCTTATTATCTTTGAAGCCCGAGCTAAAGATGGTGTGGGGAGGGTCAATCCACACCGAACTACTCTAAAGGGTAGAGTCTCATTAAGGGAGCCCACCTCGCCTTTTTTTCTCTTTCTCTCCCTCTCTCTTTGGTTGGCATCCATTCGGCTCCATTCAGCCTACTATTTTAAGACGTCTACCCCCATCCAGGTGTTAATATTTTCCTGGTGAGCGGTACCGAGCCAGTATATACAGTATATATTTTTGTTTTGACAGCAGGCTAAATTTGTAAATTTTTCGATAGAAAAATGTCTCCGGCGAAGCCGGATTTCTCCATACAATGCTGGCTCGCTCTCGCTCGCCAGGAAGACATCGACACCTGGATGGAAATACTGTACACGTCTTAAAACAGTTTGTTGAATAGGGCCGAATGGATACAAGCCAGGGAAAGAGAGAAAAGGAGAGAAAGATATAAAAAAAAGCAGGTGACCCCCCTTAATAAAATTCTCAGCGAGCAATCATTTGTTTGAGGGGGCCCAAAGCTCCCGGATTTAAATGCTGCGTGTTTCATTCAATGGGATTACTAATATAGTTCAAGTTCCGGTCACGTATTTCAAGTTCCGGTCATGTATTTCAAGTTCCGGTCATGTATTTCAAGTTCCGGTCATGTATTTCAAGTTCCGGTCATGTATTTCACTAATTTTTAATCCGGTAAATACCATTGGAGTGCATACCTTATTTATTAGTATGTACAATTAATGAAACTCCATGCATCCACATATACTGTATACTCACACATGCACATACATAAACCTGCACACACACACACACACACACACACACACACACACACACACAGGGATAATGATTACTGTGCTTAATTGTTGTTTATATATGAGAGAGAGAGAGAGAGCGAGAGCGAGATTCCGATTTTAGAATGAAGAGCCAAATCAAGGAGAGAAAAATTGCGACCAAGGGCGAGCGATAAGAATAACGCAAGATTGAGTTTGGAATCATGGTGGGAAAAAGAGAAGAGAACCCTGGGACGGATAATTCGAGCGAGAGAGAGAAAGAGAGAGAGAGAGAGAGAGAGAGAGAGAGAGAGAGAGAAAAAAAAAAAAAAATAGTGAAAGTGAGTGAGAGAGTGAGTGGGAGGAGTATGAGTATGTGTTCGAGTTAGTTTAGTTAGTTAAAATAATACTTCATAGGTTATCAACCCTTCTGGATTATTTCGTTACTCATAATTTGTTATAGTCAACAACCGTAGAACAAGTATATTATCACATTACAAGGGCGAAACAAGCCGGGCCCATTGCATATATATTTTTTGATAAATATTTGTATGATTTGGCTTGTGTTCGTGATTTTTTTTTTTTTTTATTGGTTTTGACTATTATTGACTCGACGATAATTATACATGTTCGAGTAGCAATATAAGGTATTGATAAGGGGTCATCGAACGTAATTGATTCGTTCTCGAAATATTTGTTTCGAACATACAGTACCACATATTCAATATATCGGTACCCTTTGCTTTCTACACCTTGAGCATTGTTCATCTCGGTAAACAAGGAGATCTGAAAATTAGCCATCAATTCGTAGGGATTATATTTGTTGACCAACCAGCTTCACTTCTAAACTCAATTAATGAAATCAACAAATACATGTGGCTCTCCAAGGACTCGAACCTACGACACTCACACCGAAATTCCGCGCACTTATGCATTACGCTATCAAGTTTATTTAAAAGAAATATGCACAAGCCTACGATGTATTATGCCGTTTCAAATCCTGCATGTTATGACATCAATTCGCCACTAGAATTGGCTATTGTGAATTATGGTTTGTTAGTAAGTCGCACACGTAATCGATATTTATCAGAAATACTTTTAATAGTGAGATCGTTCATGATGGAAATCCTGTGAACATTAATGTGGTATACACTTATGTAACTATTGTATTGTCTTGTATTTCCGCTAATTAGTGTTGGCTTAAGCCGGTGTCACACGAGCGCTTTTCCCGGCAATTTTCGATGAGCAATTTTTGTTATCGTAATGTTTTGAGGATTGTTCACATTATAATCGGAACTAGACTAAAATTAGATTCCATAAGGTGGCTGAATTTTAATATAACGGAGAATTTAAAGCTGCCAGACTACAATTGCTCGTAAAAATTGACGGAAAAATCGTTCGTGTGGCACCGCCTTTACAGATTCTCAAGTAGCCAATTAACGACTTGCGAGTTTCGTTCTATAAGGAAGTTGGAGCTGTAGACATCGATAATAAGCAGTATTACGAGCATAAATACGTTCACAGTACATATAAAAATACTTAAGACCAAATTCCACATACTTGCTCTCCATCAGAAACCTACATAATTATTGCATTTCTGTTTAATATCAATGTTTAAGGTTCCGACTTCCTTATAGCCTGAAACTCACAAGTGGCCTATTAGAGGTGTGAAGATGCTCATTGTGACTCTCCCAGCCTGCGTACTGCGCGGTCTGAGAAATGGTTAGGTCCGGGGAAGCAGTTGAATGTTAATTTAGCCTGGCTTTTGTCGGGGCCCAGAACATTTAACTACCATGGTGTAATGGAGAGAGAGAGAGAGAGAGAGAGAGAGAGAGAGAGAGAGAGAGAGAGAGAGAGAGAGAGAGAGGGGGGGGGGGGGGGGGGAAACAGAGAAAGTGGGATAGAGCTTGGACGTACTCTGCCACTTTGTCCAACAGGAGTAGTGTATTGAAAAACAATTGTAAAGTGCAAATGGCTCCAAATAATATTTATTGGGGAATAGAAACCAGCGAGTACACTGTTAAATATATGTGTGCAATATTCAACACACTGTAAAATGGTTTGCGTAAAATCAGAATTCAATAATATGATTGAATATGAGTAATACATAAATGTTTGTTTTTAATGATTTGTAAGCTTAGCATATACTGGTACTATTGAATCGGTCTAAGATATATATGCAATTAAGTGTATCCTCTTATCGGCATACAGTATAGCAGTTTGTATTCATAATTATAGTTAACAGGATTTGAGTTTTTGGTTAGTATTGTCCCACTTCCTAGATATTATCATCAATGCCACTTACCATCTCTTTGCTCAAGGGAGATGGTACAAGCCGGCTATGTCTCAGAAAGCTTCACCAACCGGAGCAAGATTTGATCCCAGGTCTGCTAGGTAGCAGGCGGGAACGGTACCACTGAGCTAGCCGCGGCTATTGTATCACAGTGTGTGTGTTTTGTTATAAACTACATACACACACTCATTCAAAGTGTATGTGAGTAGATTCAGTACGACAGACGTGAGAAAAATAACTTATACAGCTATATTAAAACTATATAAAACGATATTAAAACTATATAAAACGATATTAAAGCTATATAAAACGATATAAAACGATATTAAAACTATATAAAACGATATTAAAGCTATATAAAACGATATAAAACGATATTAAAACTATATAAAACGATATTAAAACTATATAAAACGATATTAAAGCTATATAAAACGATATTAAAGCTATATAAAACGATATAAAACGATATTAAAACTATATAAAACGATATTAAACGATATTAAAACTATATAAAACGATATTAAAACTATATAAAACGATATTAAAACTATATAAAACGATATTAAAACTATATTAAACTATAACCTAAAAACCAGATGAGTGAAATGTGTGTGTGTATGTGTGTGCGTGCGTGTGTGTGTGTGTGTGTGTGTTTGTGTGTGGGTGGGTGGATGTGCGTGTGTGTGTGTATGTGCGTATGTGTCAATAATAGTTCGCCGACCTCCCTATAGAAGGCGCTATAAGTGGCATAATTATTGATGGTGTAGTGGGAGAAAAAACCTGTGTTATATTTTCTGTACCCCCAGTGGGCGATTGGCTCTCTTTGTTCTGAGAGAGAGAGAGAGAGAGAGAGAGAGAGAGGGAGAGTATTGAGGATTAACCCCTTCTGTACCTGCGACAGCTTTAGATTTTAACCTATTTACGTTTAGACGATTTTATGAAGCTAAGGACGTGTATATGGTAGCTAAAAGAATTAATTGAGATAGTCTATAGCCATTTAATTGGTAGACATCCTTCCTAAGCTGAATATAATCCTCGAATAGTTACCAGAATATAATGAAAATTACGTCACCGGTACAGAAAGGGTTAAACCTGTACAACGGCACCTCGTATCTACTTTTCGAAGAGTGATGAGAGGGAAGAAGGGGTGTTGGAGAGAGAGGAAGATGTTGGAGGCAGGGTGTAGTACGAAAGCAGAGTCCTTTCTTCTGCCTTTACTATTGTATATGTAAAGATAAACTTGTCAATTATAGTTCAAACCATGTCTTTGGAAGTGATGAACTGGCCAAAACAATACTAGTTCATGCTAATTTACTTATATTCCCTCTCACCTTCATTCAAGTCTTCAAGCAATATTTCTTTGGTTTGACACCCTGATTGAAGAGTTTTGTTATGTGTGCTATTTATCGGTACACGTCGTCGAGGTGTCCCCCGACTGGGTGCGAGCATGTAAAACAAGCTGGGACGTACTACCACACCCACTAAATATGTGTACCTACTTTAAGGGGTGATGGGCGTATTTATTTGCTTATCTATTTATCTTTATATTATTTTGTTTAGTTTCCTCGCTAGACCTCTATCAAGCTTATAAAAAACACACCCAAGACCCCACTTCAAGATCAACCGGCCTTCGGCCGGTTCCTCCTAAATTTCAGGCTCGACCCCTAAATGGCACGAAAGGTCTTAATATTGACAACAAAAAAGGGTCGAAAAGTCTTAATGTTGCCAAACTAATAGCCTATAAACGTATTAAATGCTGAACAAAATGGGGCTAAGCATGAGGGAGAAAGGTGGCCAGAAAAACCAACCAACCCCTTTAACGTTTAACAGTCGTTACGCGGCCAGACGACAACCCCCCCCTCCCCCCCCCTCCCCCCCCCCCCCCCCCCCCCACCCCTCATGCCAGGAGTAAACTTAAATCAGACAAAAGGCGGGTTGCTTGTAACCAGTGTCTCCCCCAAAGCCAAAAGAGTGGCAGGGCCGAATTCAAGGGACGTCGGGGTAAAAATGCCTGGACACACAAAGTTTAAAGCAGTTTAAGTCATAGGATGAAGGAAAGATTGATTGAGGGAGAGAGTTCCAGACTTCACTTGTTGAGTAAAAGAATGACTGAGAACTTTTGCCAATTCTTGGGTTGGAGAGCTGGACAGAATAGGAGTGGGACTGTATTGAAAGGCTGGTGCTTCACACTCGCCGCAAGGGAATGGGTATGCACTGAGAGAGCTCTGAAGAACACTGGTTGTTGTAATAGCGATAGAAGAGTGTACAAGATGCAACATTGTGGCGTGTAGAAAGAGATTGTAGGGAGCTAGTAAGAGAAAGTGAGTTGATGAGACAAAATGCTTTGGATTGCAGTATTTCGAGAAGTGTGGTATTGGTGGAGCCATCCCACACATGCGAACAATATTCAATACAGGGGCGCACTGTGTCCTGCTGCAAAGCAAGAAGCTTTCCGGGGGTGAAGAGTCCACAGAGACGAGTGAGCACACCTAACTTTTGGGGAGCTGTTTTAGCAAGAGTGGTAATATGATATTTCCAAGAATGGTCGGATGAAAAAGATACACCTAGAATACTCAGAGAATTTGAGGTAGAATATATAGATTGTACTGCACCTAGGCTGCAAGTGTTTTTTTTTTTTTTTTTTTTTTTTTTTTATTAATATTACTCACAAATACCCACCCACCCCTAACACACACACACACACCCACCCACCCACTCACACACACACACACACCCTCACTCACTCACTCACTAGCAAATACGGAAACAGTTCTCCCAATGCTTTCTTAGCTTAAAAATTATATCAAGTTTCTCCTCATCATTAATTAGCGCTATACTTGACATCGTGCTTTGACACATATCACCTTTTATACTGTAGTGTACCTGATGATGTGCTCTAATTAACCTGATATTAACGTTGATGGACTTACCGGGCAATAGGCGCGTTCACTTCACACTTTTATCATACACTTCCGGGGAGCAAAGTGGAGTTGAGGCGGTGTCACACAAGTGATTTTTCTGTCAGTTTTTATGAACAATTGTAGTGTGGCAGCTTTAAAACCTAAGTTATGTCAGAATTCAGCCATTTAACCCATCCAATCCCAGCGACGGCTACTAACCGTCAGTAGATAAGTTACTCCCCAGTCCCAGCGACGGCTGGGAGCCGTCAGTATTGTACTTTCCTTGTAACTGCCTGTATCAGGCTGTGCCTGGTGGTACCACGACCGTTTGAGCACTGTTTTCGATATGGCAACACTTCTCAGCTTATATCCAACCCTCTGAAGGCTGAGAGAGCCAGTCTTCCTTAATCTCTTGAGGTGGAAGGTTGTTCTATCTTGCCATTTTGTCCACATTGCTTGGGACTGGGGGGGACTTTTATTACTGTACCCTACGGTACAGTAGGGGTTAACATAATCTAACTACAGTCTACTTTCGGATTTCAATGTGGAAAAGCCTCAAAAGATCACAAGAACAAAAAATTGCTCATCGAAAATTGCCGGAAAATGCGCTCGTGTGGCACCGGCTTTATAACCCTGTGAGGATTATGACGCGTTTTAGCAGTTTATGCTGTCATTATTAGACGATTTTAGACAGCTTAGGAAGGATCTGAGGCAATTAAAAGGGTCAAGGCTACATGCCAACTAACTCTTTGACTTCCATTCACCTTTTCAAATATAAGAAAATCGTCTGATAATACCCAGAATGACTCTCTAAGCGCGTCATAATTCTTATGATGTTAACACCGTCTGTACCCTGTAAGTTATTGGAAAATTAATTGTCTGGGGAAATTGTAGACACCAATCGAGCAGGGCACTACCCAGGGGAGGCCTCATAGGCATGTGATAAAGAGTTGCTGGAACTCCTGTTTCATTTGTCTGGCTTCCCTCACTGTTTCTGTTTGTGTCTCACCTACACAGAGATAAATCCAGCTAGCTCTACCAAACACCTCTTCCTCCTATCCATTTCACTACACTAAACAAGCACACCACTATTCTTTCCAATACTGTACACCCCCCCCCCCTCAAAAAAAATAAAATAAAACAAAGAGCTGTTTTGTCTCTCTCACTCTTTCAACTTTGGGGGCGACACTTGTTACAGGCCGCTTTGTCTTTTGTCCCATTCGTACACATAGAAAAAAATACGAAAATTATTAATTGTACCTTCATATCATAACATACTGTAGACAAACGTAGAATCTATATGAATTCTATTTAATACCTGTTGCTTCTAATATTGTACAGACATTTTCTTTCCGCGACAAATATCTGAAATGTAGTGTGAGTGCCCCTCTGGGAAAAGCTGTTAATTAATGATGTCTGTTGTCTGAACTGACGTTTTATTTTCTCCACTCAGCTTATCCTAGAGCAACGAACAGAAACACATGACTCCTGCTACGCGCTGTTCACGATTTGTGTACAATAATATAAAGAACACCTTTTTATCATGTAGGACATTTTGTTATAAACTTATCATTTTGCCTTTATATCAATTTGTTCTATCTGTTTCACCTCATGCTGATCACTCATCATATAATATTGGCATCACCAACACAGGACTCCAGAACCGGGGTACGGCTTGTAATTCTACTGTATGTGCCTTGATATGGAATAAACCCTTCGAATACCAGCGATGTGTGTTATATTTCATTCCAGCTAAAATTGGACGATATTATGTAGCTTAGGAAGAATCTATGGTAGTTAAAATGGTTAGTTGAGATAGTTTAAAGCCTTATTATTGCTAGAGATCCTTCCTAAGCTGAATCAAATCGTCTTAAAGTTGTCAAACTATGATAAGAATGGACGTCCCTGGTACTGACTGGGTTAACTGTTATTAAAAAAAAAAAAAAAAAATATATATATATATATATACAGTATACTGTATATATATATATATATATATATATTTTTTTTTTTTTTTTTTTTTTTTTTTTTTAAAGAGACAATGAACGGAGGAAGGAAAAACACAGATAAAACAAAAAGATCCATGTGCCTAAAGGCATCCTCCATTCATAAAATGTTCGTAACAACTGGATTTAAACATTTGTAGATTGTAAGTTTGTGGAAAGCAATTCGACGGAAGTGAATTCCAAAGAGTAGTAGCTCTGGGGATAAATGAATTCTGATAAGCAGAAGTTCTGCATTGTGGAGGAGAAAGTGTAAATTCATGGGCGCTCTCAGCTGCCCTAGTTCTACGGGGAAAGATGTGGAGAGGCGGCACAATTGAAGCAAGTTCCTCGGAACAATTGCTGTGAAAATATCTGTAGAATATGCTTTCTAACTGATGCTGATATTGCAATACAATACACTGCTTATTCCAACATGGGAGAGTGTATGATAATACATATATGACAAAATATGGGAGAGTGTATGATAATACATATATGACAAAATATTACTCACAAACTCGACAATATTTTATGCAATGGAAATATAAATGCATTTGTTTATAATATAAAGATCGTATATGTTGTTGATAAAGGTTCACTGTATATGTTGTTGATAAAGGTTCACTGTATATGTTGTTGATAAAGGTTCACTGTATATGTGTTGATAAAGGTTCACTGTATATGTTGTTGATAAAGGTTCACTGTATATGTTGTTGATAAAGGTTCACTGTATATGTTGTTGATAAAGGTTCACTGTATATGTTGTTGATAAAGGTTCACTGTATATGTTGTTGATAAAGGTTCACTGTATATATGTTGTTGATAAAGGTTCACTGTATATGTTGTTGATAAAGGTTCACTGTATATATGTTGATAAAGGTTCACTGTATATGTGTTGATAAAGGTTCACTGTATATGTTGTTGATAAAGGTTCACTGTATATGTTGTTGATAAAGGTTCACTGTATATGTTGTTGATAAAGGTTCACTGTATATGTTGTTGATAAAGGTTCACTGTGTGTTGATAAGGTTCACTGTATGTTGTTGATAAAGGTTCACTGTATATGTGTTGATAAAGGTTCACTGTATATATGTTGTTGATAAAGGTTCACTGTATATGTTGTTGATAAAGGTTCACTGTATATGTTGTTGATAAAGGTTCACTGTATATGTTGTTGATAAAGGTTCACTGTATATGTTGTTGATAAAGGTTCACTGTATATGTTGTTGATAAAGGTTCACTGTATATGTTGTTGATAAAGGTTCACTGTATATATGTTGTTGATAAAGGTTCACTGTATATGTTGTTGATAAAGGTTCACTGTATATGTTGTTGATAAAGGTTCACTGTATATGTTGTTGATAAAGGTTCACTGTATATGTTGTTGATAAAGGTTCACTGTATATGTTGTTGATAAAGGTTCACTGTATATATGTTGTTGATAAAGGTTCACTGTATATATGTTGTTGATAAAGGTTCACTGTATATGTTGTTGATAAAGGTTCACTGTATATGTTGTTGATAAAGGTTCACTGTATATATGTTGTTGATAAAGGTTCACTGTATATGTTGTTGATAAAGGTTCACTGTATATATGTTGTTGATAAAGGTTCACTGTATATGTTGTTGATAAAGGTTCACTGTATATATGTTGTTGATAAAGGTTCACTGTATATGTTGTTGATAAAGGTTCACTGTATATGTTGTTGATAAAGGTTCACTGTATATGTTGTTGATAAAGGTTCACTGTATATGTTGTTGATAAAGGTTCACTGTATAAAGTTGTATATGTTGTTGATAAAGGTTCACTGTATATGTTGTTGATAAGGTTCACTGTATATGTTGTTGATAAAAGGTTGTTGATAAAGGAACACTGTATATGTTGTTGATAAAGGTTCACTGTATATGTTGTTGATAAAGGTTCACTGTATATGTTGTTGATATAAAGGTTCACTGTATATGTTGTTGATAAAGGTTCACTGTATATGTTGTTGATAAAGGTTCACTGTATATGTTGTTTGATAAAGGTTCACTGTATATGTTGTTGATAAAGGTTCACTGTATATGTTGTTGATAAAGGTTCACTGTATATGTTGTTGATAAAGGTTCACTGTATATGTTGTTGATAAAGGTTCACTGTATATGTTGTTGATAAAGGTTCACTGTATATATGTTGTTGATAAAGGTTCACTGTATATGTTGTTGATAAAGGTTCACTGTATATATGTTGTTGATAAAGGTTCACTGTATATGTTGTTGATAAAGGTTCACTGTATATGTTGTTGATAAAGGTTCACTGTATATATGTTGTTGATAAAGGTTCACTGTATATATGTTGTTGATAAAGGTTCACTGTATATGTTGTTGATAAAGGTTCACTGTATATGTTGTTGATAAAGGTTCACTGTATATGTTGTTGATAAAGGTTCACTGTATATGTTGTTGATAAAGGTTCACTGTATATGTTGTTGATAAAGGTTCACTGTATATATGTTGTTGATAAAGGTTCACTGTATATGTTGTTGATAAAGGTTCACTGTATATATGTTGTTGATAAAGGTTCACTGTATATGTTGTTGATAAAGGTTCACTGTATATGTTGTTGATAAAGGTTCACTGTATATGTTGTTGATAAAGGTTCACTGTATATGTTGTTGATAAAGGTTCACTGTATATGTTGTTGATAAAGGTTCACTGTATATGTTGTTGATAAAGGTTCACTGTATATGTTGTTGATAAAGGTTCACTGTATATGTTGTTGATAAAGGTTCACTGTATATGTTGTTGATAAAGGTTCACTGTATATGTTGTTGATAAAGGTTCACTGTATATGTTGTTGATAAAGGTTCACTGTATATGTTGTTGATAAAGGTTCACTGTATATGTTGTTGATAAAGGTTCACTGTATATGTTGTTGATAAAGGTTCACTGTATATGTTGTTGATAAAGGTTCACTGTATATGTTGTTGATAAAGGTTCACTGTATATGTTGTTGATAAAGGTTCACTGTATATGTTGTTGATAAAGGTTCACTGTATATGTTGTTGATAAAGGTTCACTGTATATGTTGTTGATAAAGGTTCACTGTATATGTTGTTGATAAAGGTTCACTGTATATGTTGTTGATAAAGGTTCACTGTATATGTTGTTGATAAAGGTTCACTGTATATGTTGTTGATAAAGGTTCACTGTATATGTTGTTGATAAAGGTTCACTGTATATGTTGTTGATAAAGGTTCACTGTATATGTTGTTGATAAAGGTTCACTGTATATGTTGTTGATAAAGGTTCACTGTATATGTTGTTGATAAAGGTTCACTGTATATGTTGTTGATAAAGGTTCACTGTATATGTGTTGATAAAGGTTCACTGTATATGTTGTTGATAAAGGTTCACTGTATATGTTGTTGATAAAGGTTCACTGTATATGTTGTTGATAAAGGTTCACTGTATATGTTGTTGATAAAGGTTCACTGTATATGTTGTTGATAAAGGTTCACTGTATATGTTGTTGATAAAGGTTCACTGTATATATGTTGTTGATAAAGGTTCACTGTATATGTTGTTGATAAAGGTTCACTGTATATGTTGTTGATAAAGGTTCACTGTATATGTTGTTGATAAAGGTTCACTGTATATGTTGTTGATAAAGGTTCACTGTATATGTTGTTGATAAAGGTTCACTGTATATGTTGTTGATAAAGGTTCACTGTATATGTTGTTGATAAAGGTTTACTGTATATGTTGTTGATAAAGGTTCACTGTATATGTTGTTGATAAAGGTTCACTGTATATGTTGTTGATAAAGGTTCACTGTATATGTTGTTGATAAAGGTTCACTGTATATGTTGTTGATAAAGGTTCACTGTATATGTTGTTGATAAAGGTTCACTGTATATGTTGTTGATAAAGGTTCACTGTATATGTTGTTGATAAAGGTTCACTGTATATATGTTGTTGATAAAGGTTCACTGTATATGTTGTTGATAAAGGTTCACTGTATATGTTGTTGATAAAGGTTCACTGTATATGTTGTTGATAAAGGTTCACTGTATATGTTGTTGATAAAGGTTCACTGTATATGTTGTTGATAAAGGTTCACTGTATATGTTGTTGATAAAGGTTCACTGTATATGTTGTTGATAAAGGTTCACTGTATATGTTGTTGATAAAGGTTCACTGTATATGTTGTTGATAAAGGTTCACTGTATATGTTGTTGATAAAGGTTCACTGTATATGTTGTTGATAAAGGTTCACTGTATATGTTGTTGATAAAGGTTCACTGTATATGTTGTTGATAAAGGTTCACTGTATATGTTGTTGATAAAGGTTCACTGTATATGTTGTTGATAAAGGTTTACTGTATATTCCAAAATACCATTGTGTAGTAATTCCCATTTATCATTCAATCAAACTTGTCCAGATATTTCTGATAGATATTAGGAAATATTGGACACGTCAAGGGGAGGCAGACCGTTTTGCTGGACCCCCTTCTCCCTAAAGTTTAGCCCCACTAGTTTTGTGATGATAAGACGCCCATTCATTTGGCGATTTTAACACCTTCCGCCCCATTTCGTTGTCAATTTTAAGATTGTTCGTGCCATTTAAATTAGGTGTCGATTATTTCCTAGCGAGCGATAGCGAGCTTGCAATTTTGTGAGGAACCGGCCTTCAGCCGGGACATTTTTCTACCGAAAAATGTACAAATTTATCTTGAAGGGGGGGGGGGGGTCTAGGGAGTGTTTTTCTAAGCTTGATGGAGGTCTAGCGAGGAAACTAAAAAAATATATGAACACATTATAATTAACAGACCAAACAAACGGTCTGCCTCCCCTTAACCAAAATATCTATACACTTTACAATAGACGTACCTGAATTATTACGATTGAGAACCTTATGAAATATGACATTGTCTTTTCTGCATCTACCTTTCAAAATAAGATAAGATAGTTCAAATGACGATGAATATTTACGGTCAGAAAAGGTTATATGACACTTGAAATTGAGTTGACCAATGGGCTCCCAGTCCTGTGACCATAAACATTGAATTATTTGTTTGTATAGTACACGAACAGGAAAAAAAAAAAAAAAAAAAAAAAGGAAGGAAGGGTGAATTCCTCCCTCCCCCCATTCACACACATACACACACATACACACACACACACACACACACACACACACACACACAGCCCGTAGCCTAGTAGGTAGAGCTCTCGTCTCACACACGAGGGGTCGGGGGTTCAATCCCCGGCCGGGCGGAGACAAATTGGGCTTGTCTCCTTTCATGTGTTAGCCTCAGTTCACCTAGCTGTAAATAGGTACCTGGAATAAGTGGACGACGTTGTGACGTCCCCTCTCGGGTTGGCAAAAATGGTACAAGGCGAGATGGGTATCATATGGTTCACCTAAGCTGATGACTACCTAAGCCTTCGGGCGAGACGGTACCGTCTATAGTGAGAATGGTACCATACAGATCCACCCTAAGCCTTCGTTTCCGATGTCGCCAATTGGCTAAAAATACAGACTACACACACATCCACAGCCATTCCAACAGTACATAAAACACTTAACATGCATTTCACGCAATACATTCCCAGTTAAGGAGGCGCGATAATAATGAGCTTAGCTCGCATTGCGTGGATTCCCCTTGACGAACAAGTAACTGAGTAACTGAGTAACACACACACACACACACACACACACACACACTCTCTCTCGCCTACGTAGTGGCAATGTGTACAGTATATCAATTATGATGAATAATTGGTGCGACACAAACGCACACACTCTTACACACACACACATGCAGACTAGAACGCACATTAATATCTACACACACGCCAGACACACACATGCAGACTACAACACACATTTATTTACATACACAGGCCAGACACACACGTCACAAATACACACACACACATGCAGGCTACAACACACATCTACACACACACACTCACATACAGGCTACAACACACGTTTACATACACACACATGCCACACAATCACACACACACACACACATGCAGGCAACAACACACATTTACATACACACACACGCCACAGAAACACACACACACACACACACATAGTAACTGAAACACACACACACACACACATAGAGACTGGAACACACTCACACACACACACACACATAGAGGCTAGAACACACACACACACACACACATAGAGACTGGAACACACACACACACACACATAGAGACTGGAACACACACACACACACATAGAGACTGGAACACACTCACACTAAGACACACACACACACACACACACACACGGCCGGGTCTGCAAAGTAATACGAGTCGTTTATTTATCGTTACGACCGCGTGTGTAATTTCCGAGCCGCATTATATTACTCCGAGCCAACCACCGACTACGCCAGCTCTTACTATGACTACTCTGGAATACCCAAACTCTATCTAAGTAGATAGTCTTTTGTATTCTCTTAGTCGTATTTATCTAAGTAGGTTGTCTCTTGTACTCTCTTAGTCGTGTTTCTCTAAGTAGGTAATCTATTGTATTATCTTATATTTTGTATTTATCTCAGTAGGTAGTCTCTTGTATTCTCTTAGTCGTATTTATCTAATTAAAATCTCTTGTATTCTCTTAGTTGTATTTGTCTAAGTAGGTAGTCTCTTGTACTCTCTTAGTCGTATTTCTCTAAGTAGGTATATTTGTTTCGGTGACGAGCACAGTGCGATAATTGTAACTACAATGTTCAAAATACCGACGATTACCTATTATATGTGGGTAGACAGTATTTACTTAAATATGAATTAAATGTGTTCAAACTCCGTGTGTCCAGGCATTTTGGCTCGAATATTCCTTGATTTTGGCTTTGTCACTCTTTCAACTCTGGGGAAGGCACTCGTCACAGACAGCTGTGCCTTTTTTCTCCCTCATCCACCCCATTTCCTTCTATATAATTGTGCAAATCCAGTGCAAGTAAACGCATATTAGTTGGTGTATTATAATAAACAAATAATGTAGAGCCTAATATATATTGTACTCTCTCGTTTGAGCACTGTACTGTGTCGGGTCAGGTCAGGTCAGGTGAAGGACAAGCCTTTACAACGTCACCTCCTAGTTTCTTTCTACTTTTTCCTATTTTCTGAAGAGTGTAGAGAGGGGAGAAGGGGTGTTGGAGAGAGAGGAAGCTGTTGGAGTGGCTTTGTCAGTACGTGCTGGTGGTGGTGGCTACGGTTATTGAAATATTATGTATTCATGAAGTTCGGAATCCAGATATCGTGTTGGCGGAAAACAAATGACTGATCCGTAGCGCGATAGCATTTGTTTGTTCAAGGATTACGTTATCCAAATAGGCTTGTGTCTGTATCGTACGGCTGGACTATTATAAATTGTTTAATGTATTTATATATTTTATTTATTTATATATATTTTCATTATATATCGACACTCTTGATTGGGGATTGTCCAGTACTACCAATTCAGTTCAATTATTTTATACGTTATATATTTATTGTTCAATTTATCAAAAAATACTCTCGCAGTCAAGCGTTTAAATCTCGTTTAAAAGCCCCCTGATGCCAACCATATTAAATGTGCATGTTTTACCGCACACATGTCCAACCATTTAAAGGGACCGACCTGCATTTTCTCTCTGGGTTTTATCCATTCGGCCCCATTCAGCCTACTATTTTAAGACGTTTCTCCCCATTCAGGTATAGATTTTTTCCTGGCGAGCGACAGTTAGCCATCAATGTATGGAGAAATCCGAAAAATGAAAGAGAGAACACATTTGCGAGTCGGCCCCCTTAACATATATATTTCCAAAAGCCGACTATGTATGGTGGTAGATAGTACAGTCACTCATAAACATTAGTGGACCTCATCTGTTTTTAATTATGGAAGTATATCTTTGGAAACGAATTTATGAATATCACTTTCTATACATCAATTACAAAACTATAATTTGATATACTACTTAATGACACAAAAGTTCCATCCAAAAATCGATCCAAATCGCTATATTTACATAAATATAAACATAGTTGGTATACGATTATTTTTAAGTGATTGGGCATTATTTTAACCCCTTCAGTACCCGCGACATCTTGCTAATATTATTCTAGCCAAAATTAGACGATTTTGTGCAGCTTGGGATGGATGTGTAGTAGCTAAAAGGATTAATTGAGACAGTTTGTAGCATTTGTATTAGTAGACATCCTTTCTAAGCTGAATAAAATCATCTAATAGTTGCCAGCATATGATGAAAAATATGTTACCGGTATTGTATGGGTTGAAGATTAGGATGGATCTCTGGAAATTAAAAAGATATATATCATAAACTTACCCTTTCTCATTCAAAGAGGTCCATCCTGTGTTGAATAAAATCGTGCATTCAGTAAAGCTTTGCTCTATCTCTCTCTCTCTCTCTCTCTCTCTCTCTCTCTCTCTCTCTCTCTCTCTCTCTCTCTCTCTCTCTCTCTCTCTCTCTCTCTCTCTCTCTCTCTCTGGGTTTTTCCTTTCTTTTTTTCCAATCTTTCCTGTAAATTCCTTCTGGGGATTTCGAAGCCCAGCAAGGTTAATCACTTCCAACTTTTTCATGCATGAAATTGCCAGAGGGAACGGAGGGTGGGGAGAGAGCCTTCTTCTTTTCTATCCTTTCCTTTGCCATCTCTACTAGAATTAAGTCCTGACCACCTCGTTTGGATCGTAAGGTCTGTGTGGCCAGTTTATCTATGTAAGTCTATGTAAGTCTCTCTTTTCTATTCTTTTCCTTCAACTTTTCTTTTCTATCAGATATGACATCTCTACTAGAATGAAGTCCTCACCACCTCGTTTGGATCATAAGGTCTGTGTGGCCAGTGTATCTATGTAATTATCTCTCTCTCTCTCTCTCTCTCTCTCTCTCTCTCTCTCTCTCTCTCTCTCTCTCTCTCTCTCTCTCTCTCTCTCTCTCTCTCTCTCTATTTCAAAAGCTAGATGAGACGAACATGACTCCTCGGCTCTGCGTCCAAGTTTATTATATATATTGCGCTCGAGTTTAATCTTCAGACTTCTCTCTCTGTGCGGGCAAAATTGAGATTAATATTGTTTATTATTATTATTATAATTATTATTTTTATTATTATTATTATTATTGTTATTATCTATTTCTTTTATTTTGTTTTATTTTTTGTTGTTCCATTTAGTAACACAATATCTCTATGTATCCCAAATATCTTCTCATGTATACAGTATATGCCATTCTGTATCTGTACCCCTCTTCTGCATGTTTGTTTTCATGTAGGTAAACAAATTATATATATATATATATATATATATATATATATATATATATATATACCCCATTCTAGGGGTATGTAAGCGCTTTTGTGGCAACCAGAGTCAATCTGTTGACTACTTAGGATAAGTTAAGTTAAGGAATTGAGTATTTTCAGCCTCATTGGCTACCGACTCGTAATAAGCCGATTATTAATATTAATCATATTATTATATCTGCATATTCGTGTATGTGAGTAAGTGTGATTCTGTATGCATATTGCATAAGAATGTTTCTGTTTGTGTGTGTTCGTATATGTGTGTGTGTATGTATGCGCAATTGTGTGTGAGAGAGAGAGAGAGAGTGTGTGTGTGTGTGTGTGTATGTGTAATGTTAGTGACACACCGTATACTTTGCCCTTTGAACAAGTTTTCCTCTTGTTGGGCAGTTTTGGTGGGGTAATAAAAACTTAGTATGTGAGGTAGGTTCTGACATAGCAAACCTACGAACTTTGCACCGGCCATGAATACATTTACGGTGTTAAACAAATAATAAAAAGCATAAAAATAAATGGGTATATTGGTGGTGATTTATTTAGCTATTCTCATTTTTCACTGGTTAATTTCTACTAACATAAGTTTATAAGGCCATATATTTATGGACATTTTAACCCGGGGAGAGCACATTTCGTGTTTTTTAAAACTCCCACGTATGCAAATTCAATACTTTCGATTCTGACAGAATTTGTTATATTTAACATATAAAGCATTATTTTTGCTCCATGTGCGTATATTTTACTTGTATGATGAACATGTGAACATTGAACACCAGAAAATAGGTGTAAACAGCAAATATTTATTGAAAAAAAGTATATATGTGGCGGAAGTGGGTAGATGGAAGCAGGAGAGAGAGCGAGCAACATCCTGCCTCTGCAAGGTCTTTGGAAGCACGGAAATTTATCTACAACCCGCCTAAATTAAAAAGTGAATAAACAAATACAGTGCGTAATTTGTCTACAACCCGCCTAAATTAAAAAGTGAATAAACAAATACAGTGCGTAATTTATCTACAACCCGCCTAAATTAAAAAGTGAATAAACAAATACAGTGCGTAATTTATCTACAACCCGCCTAAATTAAAAAGTGAATAAACAAATACAGTGCGTAATTTGTCTTAAACTCATTATTGTTCATAAAAGTGTATTTGTATTACAACTTTAAAAAATACAAGTAGCAAACAATAGCTAACAGAACCCTTAAGGAGAGGTATTTAGTGTGTTCCCTAGACCTCCATCAACCTTAAAATTACACCCCCTCGAGTCCCTTTCAAGATAAATTTGTACATTTTTCGGTAGAAAAATGTCCCGGCCGAAGGCCGATTCCTCTTAAATTACAGGCTCGCTATCGCTCGCCAGGACAAAATAGACACCTGAATTGCACGAAAGGTCTTAATATGGGGTGAAAGTTCTTAAAATCGCCAAACTAACGGGGCAAACATCTTAAAATCTCAAAAGCAATGGGGCTAGACATGAGAGAGAAAGAGGTAAAGAAAAAAATCCCTCAAGTGGAGATCCCCCTTAACTAAACTGTACTTTGTAATGCCAAACTTTACTTATATTATTAATATTTTTGTCATTCATTGGGGAGATTGTGTAGACACCAAACGAGCAGACAAATACCCAGGGGAGGCCTCATAGGCATGTGATAAGGAGTTGCTGGAGCTCCTGTTATATTTGGTCTGGCTTCCTTCACTGTTTCTGTTTGTGTCTCACCTACACCGAGAGTAATCCAGCTAGCTCTCACAAATACCTCCTCCTCTCCATTTCACTACAGTAAACAATCGCACCACTCTTATTTTCAATACTGTTCACAAAAAATTTGGTTTAATTTGGTCTCTCACTTTTTTACATTTTTTTGTACATTTTTCGGTAGAAAATGTTACCGGTTCCTCTTATAATAGCAGGCTAGCTATCGCTCGCCAGGATATAATCGACACCTAAATGGCACGAAAGGTCTTAAAATTGACAACGAAATGGGGCGAAATGTGTTAAAATCGGAAAACTAATTGGCCGAACGTCTTTTAAGCTCAAAACTTGTGGGGCTAAACATTAGGGAGAAGGGGATCCAGAAAAACGGTTTGCTTCCCCTTAACAACAATACAAATAATGTTGTGTTTTGTATATTGGTTTTCTCATGTTTCCTGTAGTTTTCACAATGTTTATTTCATCCACACTGACTTAAGCATAATCCATAAACATTGCTATTTTAAATAGTATGTCATGTATTTTTGTACGGCCTCCAGACACAATGTTACCCAGAATGATACGGCTTCACATGAAATGAATAAATATAATTTAATCATATATATACCGGTATATATATATATATATATATATATATATATATATATATATATATATACATACAAGTTGAATATACATATTTAAAACTATAGTCTATTCGCTGTAAGTAGGCGAGAAATCACAACATCTCACCTTTGTAACTTCAAAACAAGTAGAGTAATCAAGCTAATATTTCTACCATTTGGGAAGAGTCAGTCAAGAAATAGATGTCGAAATTTACAGCCAATTTGCTCTAGCCCTCTTCGAGTTACAGAGGATAGAGGTCATGCTTTATCGGCTACTTACAGCGAATAAGCTAGTATTGTTTCATGAGAATTGTCTATAAGTAACATATACAAGTTGAATATACATATTTAAAAATGGTATTGTTTCATGAGAGTTTTCTATAAATAATCCTTACACATAAACAGTTCATCAATACTGAAGAATATTTATTCAAGAACGGTGCTTAACGGGGTAGTTCTTGTTTTTTGGTCTATGTATATTTTAACTTACATATTTTGAGTTTCCTCGCTAGACCTCCATCAAGCTTAAGATAGCACTCCCTAAATCCCCTTTCAAGCTAAATGTTTACATTTTTCGGTAGAAAATGTCCCGGCCGAAGGCCGGGACATTCCTTCTAAAATGGTGTGTGTGTGTGTGTGTGAGTGTGCGTATGTGTATGTGTGGGGGTGTTCTATTTGTTTAGTGTACATGTGCGTGTGCCAGTATGTGTGCATGTGAGTGTGTTCATATATACGTAGTTGATATGACCCATTTGTAAGCTCGCCAATCAAAATTTAATTGAACGTACCACTCTGATCGGATTATAATCAAATGGTTCTTATAGGGAGCCCACCTCGCTTTTTTCTCGTTCTCTCCCTCTCTCTTTAATTGGCTTGTATCCATTCGGCCTCATTCAGCCTACTGTTTTAAGACGTTTACCCCCATCCAGGTGTCAATATTTTCCTGGCGAGCGGTAGCGAACCAACATACATATATTTTTGTTTTGACAGCAAGCTAAATTTGTAAATTTTTCGATAGAATAATGTCTCCGGCGAAGCCGGCTTTCTCACACAATGTTGGCTCGCTATCGCTCGCCAGGAAGAAATGGACACCTGGATGGGGATAAACGTCTTAAAACAGTTGGCTGAATGGGGCCGAATGGATACAAGCCAGGGAAAGAGAGAAAAGGAGAGAAAGATAAAAACAAAACGGTGACCCCCCTTAAGCCTTGGTGCGATACATTCAGCCAGGCGTGTGTATATTTAGCAATGGTCCGACCTACACACACACACACACACACACACACACACACACACACACACACACACACACACACACACACACACACATATATCTCATTTTTGGAAGTTTGTATGTATTATATCACAACATAGTATTTATTGTAACTTTGCTGATTTATGTAAATCATACTTTTAGTGTCAACTAAATCATACGATATTGCGAGTGTATCCATTGCTAGCATTGCAATAAATAACAAAATATTTTTCCTTTTTGTATAATGGTTTCTCGTGGTTGGTGTGCAGTATATAATTGTTGACCCCTTTAGCACCATATGACGCCTTTATATCTTTGAATCTGGCTAAACGTAGACGATTTTATGAAGTTTAAGAAGGACCTTCATGTTATTAGGGGGGTTTATTGAGATCGTATTTACCCATTTGAGTCATGGAGGTAGATTATAAACTAAATAAAATCGTCTAATGGTAACCAGAATATTATGACAGTTACGCAATGGCGGTGTACGGGTTAACTCGACTACTTTATTTTGCTAGTCTCACAGTAAAATATAAACTCTTTTCTTAATATCTTTATTTTTCTGTGTGAGAGCTAACTAAACTATATTCTCTTTTCTTCATGGTTCATATTCATGTTACTGTAATTTTAACGTCGAAGTTCATAGCCTTTATTTAGGAGAATATTGTGCTGAAAAAAAAATAGCAATATTGTTAGAGCGTTTTGAAGCTGTAAGAAAGTAGGACGTCAGTGTTATTTAGATTGAAAAGCCAGTTTGAAACTAAATATACAGCTATTACATTGCTTAAAGGTGGGGTGCATGGGTTGAGGTAAACATGGAAAAATAATCGCCAACCTGCATATAATTATCTTGTCAAATGCAATGTCACTGAAATAATTATTAACAATGGTATAAAGGATTTTGTGGATCGTCTATACAGGGCCTGTGACGTCATAGTGATGTCACACCAGTATCCTCATCCTGGACTGGATGGCGGACTTGCACTCCTGTGACGTCACAGGCCCGGTATAGACGATCCACAAAATCCTTTATAACATTGTTAATAATAATTTCAGTGCCATTGCATTTTGCAAGATAATTATGTACAGCTTGGCGATTATCATTCCATGTTTATCTCAACTCATGCACCCGCATCTTTAAGAAATATATTATAAAGGCAACGTTTGGCTTGTTAAAGTCATTAATAATGAATAAATATAGTGTTCTTTTATTTGTCTGCATCTCCAAATATTACAATAAACATGTCACATATACAATACACATGTCACATATACAATTGATATTCCTGATAAAAGACGTAGCCTAAATGGAGAGTACGTAATCAATGTTATTCAATAAATTTTATTGTTTAAGTTACTTATAGAAAATACATGTTAGTAACTATATTCGATAGTAACATGATTTTACTTACTGTATACTTTAATGAATTAATATTGCAATGCAACTAAAGTTAGCCTGAACATTGGTCAGAATCTACAGTTAGAAAGTGATCTTTCAGTAAAAAACATAATAATAGGCTAATATCAATAGCATTTCACGGTTTTTCACTGTAGGTGATTGTGCCTAACCCAGATAGTTTGTATTGACTAAACTAAGAAAGCGATTAACAATTACCTAAACCCCTTCAGCACCATGACGCCTTTTTACCTTTAATTATGTTTAAAATTAGATCCTTTCATAGTATAAAAGGCTCAAATTTGTCTTTAATGTACTACTAATACTACTCAAATAGGTAAATACGATCTCAATAAACCCTCTTAGTAACATACTGTAGGTCCTTTTTAACACTCTCCGACATTTAAGACTCGATCGCGTCATATGATGTTTGGGCCAAAAGTCTGATATGACGCAATTGCGTCATAAATCTAACTTATGGAAATTTGGGAAAATTAAGTTTATGACTCGATTTGAGTCATATTTTGGCTGGTAAGTTAGGTAAGTTACATTTCCATGTGTGGCTTTGACGCAACCCTGTAGCATGATATGACACACTTTTCCCCCCATTTTGCAATGGAGCTGTCCACGTAACTTACTATACAGCTTAAACAGGACCAATATTACTAAGAGGGTTTATTGGGATCGTATTTACCCATTTAAGTTGTAGATGTAAATTATAAATTAAACAATATCATCTAATGGTAACCAGAATATGATGACAATTGCGTATTCGATGTGGATGAGGCTTAGGCAGAGAGAGAGAGAGAGAAAGATTGTAGACCAATAAATAACAAACAATGAACTACAGCATGCAACTCGTGTGAAAATTGAACTAGTGCATAACATTTATTGCTTGGCCTTGTGACAGGTTTTTGAAGGGTGGAAGATTTGTCGGGGGGAGTCGGAGTGTGAATCTGGGGTGAGGAGGACGTAAGACGAGGTCACACGAGCGCTTTTTCCGTCAATGTTTACGAACAATTGTAGTTTGACAGCTTTAATATCTCAGTTATATCAGAATCCAGCCACGTTTTATCATCTACCTTCAGTCTAGTTTTCGATTCCAATGCGAAAAAGCCTCAAATAATTACGAGAAAAAACCAGCTCATCGAAAATTGCCGGACAAATCGCTCGTGTGACACCGCCTTTACTTTACAGTGGTTGGGTCAGGTATATGCATAGTGCGCGGAACTTCGATGTGAGTATCCTAGGTTCGAGTCCTCGGAGTGCCACATGTATTTGTTGATTTCATTAGTTGAGTTTAGATGTGAATTTGGTTGGTGTAAAAATCATAAAAATAGAAGTATCACCAGTCGGTACTATACAAGGGGATACAATTTTCAGTAATCTTCCTAGAATATAAATATGATCAAATATTTAGCCATGAATGAAAGGTAGAAACTCAGTGATCATAAACTGAAAGGGTTACTTAAAGGGGGATGGGCTGGTTTTTCTGGTCTTCCTTCTCCCTATGTTTAGCATATAAGTGTACTAAATTTGATGACGTTCGTTCCATTAGTTAGACGATTTGGAGACCTTTCGTCCTATTTATTTTTCAATATTAAGACCTTTCGTGCCATATAGGTGTCGATCATTTCTTGGCGAGCAATAGCGAGTTTTAGAAGGAACCGGCCTTCGGCCGAGACATTTTCTACCGAAAAATTTAAAAATTTATCTTCAAAGGGGTTCTATGGGTGTTTTTTAAAGGTTGATGGATGTCTAGGGAGGCAACTAAATAATAAATGATTATATAAAAAAACAGACCCCCCCCAAAAATAATACATCCCCACTTAAATCCGTGTTCTATTAAAGCTGGGCAAATTGGAACGATAAATCTCCACCCTCCTCGATAATAATCCTGGCGTGTGATTATGCAAGACTCAGAGGCGGGTTCTGATTTGTATGGGGATGAATGGGGTCCCAATTGGTACACATTGTAACTTATTATCTTAACTTAATTAACAGTAATTTGCTTGATGTAATATATGTATGTATGTTTTTTTTTTTTTTTTTTTTTTTTTCTATATTCCAACTTACTTCCTCTCGGGCATAGGCTGAGAGCCTTAACATTAACCGCTTTACAATGAACAGTGAAGCCCGTGAGGTCTTGTTCCATGTATGATAGGTAACAGCTGTGTATATATTATCTAATTAATTTATCTCACTCCCAACACCAAACACCTCCCAATGAAATTAATGAAAGCATATAATCCACCCAGGATTCGAACCTGGGTTATCACATACCAATATTTAACACTCAAATCAGTACACTAAACTATTATAGTAGTTTAACCTGTACTTACAATTTGCTACTAAGTTATGTGGGGTGACAAGTATAATACATTAGTGTAAGTAACGTTCATAACCAAACACTTTAAACACTTTATTATTGTCATGTCATGATACATTGTTTAAGAATGAGAACACAAAATAATTCAGGTAATAAAATACGTGTATGATAATGACAAGCCTTTTTATAAGCCAGTAGGCTTTTCAGGTAAAAAATAAACACAATAAAATAATTCTTAGGGATATTAATAGAATGCGATTTAAACAATCAAGGAAATGGGGCAGTTATAAAGGTCACACCAGGCAGTGACAGAGGACGCAGGAGTGTCTTATTTCGTATATAGCTAGAATATGTGCAACAAAGAAATAGGAAATCTTCCCTGTGTATTTATTCCAATTAATGTGAAATATCGTGCACATTGTCTTTAATGTCTTTATATGATTCATAATCTAATAATTCAATAAGTCATTTTCTACCTACTCATTCAAATTCATTGTTTCAATAATTTCATTAATTGGATTTATTTGTAAGTTGATTGGTGGGTTGGTGACGATATTAATTTATCCATCTGTGTAAAGCACGAATAATGATTACTGATTGCAATATGGTGAAGGAAGTAGAGAATATGGTGATGAAGAAGATATATACGATGATGAGGCTTGTGATTATTATTTTGATTACGATTTTGACTATGACGATGGAAGTAGTGAAGATGGTGATGATGAGGATGATATAGAGGAGGTTTTGTCGTAGGGAACCGAAGTCTTTGGTTGAAGAAAAGGATAAGGGATATATTATGGCGATCAACGTCATCTTTCTTCTATATTTTGGCCAAACGTCTGGCCAAAATAAAGAAGAATTATATCGTTGATCGCCATATCCCTTGTCCTTCTGTTCATCCTGATAATGAGCTTGGTTATAGGCTAGTAACGCATATGAATATAGTCGTGCGATCCACAACTTCCATCCCAAGAACTAATAAACACACACACAAATACACACACAGACAGACACACACACACATACACACATAAGCACACACACACACACACACACACACACACACACATTAGTATTTCACAACTTTCCTGGCCCCTCTAAAGAATTCATGCCATCCATAATGAATTTCCTGGGGGTAAATCGCTTGCAACCAACCCCTCCTGCATATCCTGCCCGGCCTCCTAAATCTTTCCTACACTGGTCGAGATTACACATTTGCAGCTCGGGTTTATGTTGTTGATATCCTAAGTCTTTACCCTGGCTGACGCGGACAACAGTGTGCACCTAAATGTATCGTACGCGTAATGATATAAATTTTCAGAGAATCAAGGTCAAGGTCGCCATCTGTGATTTGAGGTGAGGTCCAGAATCGGTTGATATAGAAGGTTTTAATCACCACAGTCATTGATGTGCATTTCAATAACTTATATAGAATGCATACGGTTATAAATAAAGTCTAATTTGGTTTGTTAGTACACTCGGATGCCATAGTCGCTAGCCCACTCATGAATATTCGTGGACCTGACCTAATTCTACTTATGAAAATATATAATATTATCTGGAAACGATTTTTTGAATACATAGGTCTATATATCAACTACAACACTATAAATACTAAATATTGGAAAGCAAGTTATATGCAAAAATGAATCCATATAGCTATAATTGCAGGAAGAAAAACATAGGGGTGTCCACAAATTCATAGGGGGGTCCACAAATACATAGGGGGGGTCCACAAATAATAGGGGGGTCCACAAATAATAGGGGGGTCCACAAATAATAATAGGGGGGGTCCACAAATAATAGGGGGGTCCACAAATAATAATAGGGGGGGTCCACAAATACATAGGGGGGGTCCACAAATACATAGGGGGGTCCACAAATACATAGGGGGGGTCCACAAATACATAGGGGGGGTCCACAAATTCTTATGAGTGGGTTAGAGACTATGGCACACTCGACGACGTATACGGACTAATAACACACATAACAAAGCCACTCCAACAGCTTCCTCTCTCTCCAACACCCCTTCTCCCCTCGCTACACTCTTCAGAAAAATAGGAAAGGTAGAATGTAGATACGAGGTGCCGTTGTAAAGGCTTATCCCTCAATACCTTTACCTGACCTGACCCGAGTGTACATTGATGCAGCACCAAAGGGGTTTTATAGGCAAGGTTGGTAAGCTGGGTATAAGAAAGATATAAAAGGGACGATACCCCAAATTATATATATGTATCCTTAAGGGTGAGGTAGTCGCTTTTTCGTCCTCATGTTTATCATATTTGTTTTTAGATTTTAAGATGTTCGTTCCGTTAGTTTGGCGATTTTGAGACCTTTCGCCCCATTTCTATGTCAATATTTTAAAAAATCGCGCCATTTAGGTGTTTATATTTTTCCAGGCGAGCGATAGGGAGCCTGTAATTTAGACCGGGAAATTTGTCTACCGAAAAATGTACAAATTTCTCTTAAAAGGGGGTCTAGGTGGTGTTTTTTTTTAAGCTTGATGGAGGTCTAGCGAAGACACTCAAAAATATATTATTAAATAAATATATATATATATAGACCAAAAAACAAGCACTACCCCCTTAAAATGAAATACGTATAGTGCTGAACGAGAATAACGTAGAAGGTTGGGCCGAGGGATGGGCAGGAGGAGAAGCCAGATGGGTCAGGAAATTAGACGGGCTGAAAAATGGCAGAAAAAGATGAGAAGTCCTGAATAAGAGAGAGAGAGAGAGAGCGCGATACTGTGTGTGTGTGTGTGTTGGAAAGGAATGGAAGGAGGAGATACTGAGCTACATACATAAAATTAATTTAAGTTATTTTCAAGCGACTCGGAGCCTCAGCAAATTATCTTGAAGACATCGACCCGGGAGAATTAATTACACTTGAGAGACTCAAATGTCTGACAAGCAAGACAAGACACCGATAAATAGAGTATAAGAAGACGAGTGGGTGTTGAGAAAACTGAATGAAGTGAATTGAAAGTTAGAGTTAATGCAGTACTCTCTCTCTCTCTCTCTCTCTCTCTCTCTCTCTCTCTCTCTCTCTCTCTCTCTCTCTCTCTCTCTCTCTCTCTCTCTCTCTCTCTCTCTCTCTGTCTCTCTCTCTCTCTCTAACAAAAAGAGAGTTTTTCTAATTATCTATAATGTATACAGTATATATATATATATATATATATATATAATATTTGAACACATTTTATAACATTTGCAACCATAAAATGGTAACACTAGCATAACGACTGAGTGGAAACAGATATCCACAAGTCACATAATATTAGGCATCCATTAATTATTTTAGCAGGTAAGAAATAACAAACATGAGGCACTTGTTTATATTTTTCGCTTAGGTAATGGTAATATTTTTTTGTTTTCATATAATCTACAGCCAGGGCAAGAAAAACAAGGAACAGACTCAGTTATATTCGACGTTAACCCTTTAAGTACCGGTGATGTATTTTGTATTTGATTTCAGCTACTATTAGACGATTTTATGAAGCTTAGGAAGAATATATGTGGTAGCTAAAAGGATTAACTGAAATAGTCTGTAGCCTTTGTATGGGTAGACTACCTTCCTAAACTGCCTAAAATCGTCTAATAGTTGTCAGAATATAATTAAAAAGACGAGGCTGGCACAGATGGGGTTGATAGGATTGAATTGCCTTCGCCGCGACCATTAAGGGGAGACGGTCGTTGTTCTGGTCCCCTTTCTCCCTCGTGTTTAGTCCCATTTGTTTTGAGATTTTTAGACGTTCGGCCCATTTGTTTGGCGATTTTAAGACCCTTCGTCCCATTTCGTTATACATTTTAAGACCTCTCGTGCCATTTAGGTGTCGATTATTGTGAGCCTGTAATTGTAAGAGAAATCTTTAGGGGGGGGGGGGGGGCGCTAGGGGATGTTTTTCTAAGTTTGAGGGATGTCTAGCTAGGAAACTAAGAATTTATGAATGAATGAATTTATAGGCCAAAAAAGCAGTCTGTGTCCCCTTAAATATCGCCTCGAAATCCCCGTCCGCCTCTCCGTGTTGAGCGTAGACTTGGATATTTTTTTGCGGGGTAATCAGCTCTACCCATTTTTGTGCAGGGTAATCTGATTGGCTCTACCCATTTTTGTGCGGGGTAATCGGCTCTACCCATTTTTGTGCAGGGTAATCTGATTGGCTCTACCCATTTTTGTGCAGGGTAATCTGATTGGCTCTACCCATTTTTGTGCGGGGTAATCGGCTCTACCCATTTCACCGCACGAATAAACTGTGTGACCAGTGCGTTAGAAGGTCAGCAGATTACTCATTAAATATTCCCACCCTTGTTCTGGAGAGTAGTATATTGAATATTTAAACAGAGAAAGCAGGGGCATACAAATACAGTATATATATATATATATATATATATATATATTATATATATATATATATATATATATTATATATATATTATAAACAGTATATATATACTATATATACTGAATATCTGTGCCCCAAATAAGCAACCATGTTCAAATATATACTACTGGTGGGGTATGTGAGAGAGAGAGAGAGAGAGAGAGAGAGAGAGAGAGAGAGAGAGAGAGAGAGAGAGAGAGCAGCACATTGTAATTGGAAAACAATCAATCAAACCCTCGTATTTTCAGTTGTTAAAAAAAAAAAAAAAAAAAAAATGCAGTTACAGTATTCCCAGTTAATTATCGTGTCATTGGAATACTGCCCGTTATTACTTCCCCGACTGAAGGGGAGGCAGTTGGTTTATCGAGTCTTCCTCCTCCCTCATGTTTAGCCCTATTAGTTATGAGATTTCAAGACATTCGCCCCATTAATTTGGCGTTTTCAGACCTTTTGCACTATTTTTTTTTGCCAATAACTAGACTTTTCATGCCATTTAGGTGTCGATTTTTTTCCTGGCGAGCGATAGCGAGCCTATATTTGAAGAGGAATCGGCCTTCGGCCGGGACATTTCTCTACCGAAAAATGTACACGTTTATATCGAAGGGGGGTCTTGTGGGTGTTTTTTAAAGTTTGATAAAGGTTTAGAGAGCAAACTAAACCCCATCCTTGAGTCATTGAGCCGAACCAGTAAATTATGCTGCACAATACCGTCCGAGCTCCCCTTAAGGCGGTGTCACACGAGCGCTTTTTACGTCAATTTTTACGAGCAATTGTAGTCTGGCAGCTTTATAATCTCCGTTCAATAACAATGTTGTCACCTAACATACTCTACCATACAGGGAGACAGACCGTTTTTTGTTTTGTTTTTTGGGGGGTCTATTTATTCATATATTCCTTTGTTTCTTAGTTTTCTCGCTAGACCTCCATCAAGCTTAGAAAAACATCCCCTAGACCCCCCTTCAAGATAAATGTGTACATTTTTCGGTTCCTTTTAAAATTTCAGGCTCGGTATCGCTCGCCAGGAAATAATCGACACCTAAATGGCACGAAAGGTCTTAAAATTTGACAACGAAACAGGGCGAAAGGTGTTAAAATCGCCAAACTAATGGGCTGACCGTCTCATAATCTCAAAACGAGTGGGGCTAAACATTAGGGAGAAGGGGTCCAGAAAAACGGTCTGTCTCCCCTTCAGTCTAGTTTCCGATGCCAGTGTGAAAAAAGCCTCATAATATCTCGAGAAAATACTGGCTCATCGAAAATTGCCGGTAAAAGCGCTCGTGTGACACCGGCTTAAGGGGGTACTACTCTGTTTTTTTTATGGACCCCCTTCTCCCTCATGTTTAGACCCATTAGTTTTGCGATTTTAAGACGTTCGTTCACTAGTTTGGTGAGTTTGAGACATTTCGCCCCTTTATTTTGTCAATAGTAAGACCTTTCGTGCCGTTTAGGTGTCGATTTTTTCCTGGCGAGTGATAGCGAACCTGTAATTTAGGGAGGACCGGAAAAAATTTCTACCAAATTTTTTACAAATATATCTTAAAAGGGGGTATAGGGGGTGTTTTTCTAAGCTTGATAGAGATCTAACGAGGAAACTCAAACTTATATATACTATATATATGAATAAGTACCCCAAAACAATAACAAACAAGCACTAGCCCCTTAACATGTGGATTGAGGAGTGAAATTCAAGGTTTATTTTATGCAGTGCAATAATACAGCGACATAAACTAAACATTTTTGGGATTGATTATTTGTTGTCTTATCTGGAAACGAACTCTGCGATTTTTATATGTCAGGAAGTTCACAAATACACCTGATAAAAATGTATTGTCCTTGCTGGGAATCGAAACCACGATATTCGGATTAACCCTTTCAGTACCGGCCAAGTTCTTTTACATATATTTTGATTAGTATTAGAGTATTAGACTGTGTTATTCAGCTTCAAGAGGACCTCAAGCAATTAACAGGCTTCGAACTATCTTACTTAACCCTTAATACTACCACAGATCATTTTTAAAGTGCACACAATCGTCTAAATATAGGTAGAAGAAAAAATACATGAAGACATTGCCGGTAGACAATGGGCCTGGTCATCTTATATGTGGCTGCTGCACACTACTGCACACAACACGGGACTTGTTCAGCTGATCAGGTGTTTTCATCTTCAGATAGGCCAAGGTTCTTGAGCTATACAAACATCTGTAATGACACAAATGACAGCATTCATGGGTCAGCCATTTACCGAGATAATGTTTATAATTTTGGTTCAGTCAGTTATGATATATACTCGTATGTGAGTGTACTAGGTGAGTGTACTGGGAGTAACAATATCGAGTAACCTAAAACCGAGTCAACAATGTTCAGAAGTTGTTAAGAAGGCAAACAAAATAATTGGCTTTATAGGCAGGTCATTTGAGCATAAATCCAAAGAAGTTATCCTAACCCTTTACAATTCCTTAGTCCGCCCTCTTCTGGAATACTGCGTTCAATCCTGGTGCCCTTATTACCAAAAAAATATAAACAAGCTAGAACGAGTTCAACGTAGAGTTACCAAAATGATACCTAGCCTAAAGAACAAACCATACGAAGAGCGTCTTAGAGAATTAAATCTATTTCCTTTAACCCAGCGCAGATTAAGAGGTGACTTAATTCAAGTGTTCAAAATCATCAAAGGCATCGACAATATGAACTGTAGTAAGTACTTTCACTATCGACCAATCTAATTACACGCGGGGAAACGGTTGCAAAATTATTGGTAAATCTTTTAACTCACACGAATCTAAGAATTTCTTCTTCAATCGAGTTGTCAACTTGTGGAATGGGCTTCCCCGAAACGTTATAGACTGCATCACCGTTGATTCATTTAAACTCCGCCTAGACAAATATCTCGCTTCAAACCCGCGACTGACTGCGTTTGTAAATGAATAACTTTATTTTTATCCCCCCCTCAGTTACTAACCCATCTGTCCCCTACTAACTTCCTAATCCTGCCACGGACATTAGTTCCAGGGCAGTAATTCCCTTTCCAATGTTCCCTTACCCACTCTAAACCACTGTTTGGACACTTGATCCTCAGTGTTTTGGAGGACAAGCAACCTAGAAGAGTCACTAGATCTGTTGTTGCTTGATTTCCTTTGTACTCCTTTGTACTCCTTTGTACTATATATTGTATACTCGTAGATACACCCATACCTATGACTAAGTTTATGCATATAAGCACCATGTGAGGAGGAACACTTTATTGACAACGTTTCGCAGATAATTTTGTTCAGGTCATGACTTACCTTTGGGAAAGAAGTGATATGTGAGATTGTTATTCTTCTGCTTGATTTTTCCACAAACAACACAGCTGTGACCGGCCCTCTGGCCGCTCGCAGTGGCATTTGTATGCGTGCAGACGACCCAACACCGACGACAGAGCCATCTGCAGGGATGCTTGGTCGAAACTAGGTATCAAATTGGAGCCCATTTACTATGGGTTTCAGAGGCCGTGTTACATCGTTTTTCGGGAATAACTTATTAACAAACAGTTGGATCAGTATGATATTTTGACACAGTATTGTTCACACCGTGCCCTAATTTTCGTCAATATAGTGAATTACCAAAATTGTAGAAATAAGGCACTTGTCCCTTAGTCATGAGGTTAAAGTCACACAATAATTAATAAGAAACGGACAAGTCTGCCGTGGCTTACCTGTGAGAACCACCAAACAATCATTGTTCCTCCATCAAACACGGTAGTTATCAGCCACCACCCAACCCTACTATTGCATTTAAATTCAAGTTATATGTCAATATCAAGTATAAATATACAAAAAGTATGTATTTTGTATATTTTTATTTATATATTGACAGATAACTTGAATTTAAATGCGATAGTAGGGTTGGGTGGTGGCTGATAACTACCGTGTTTGATGGAGGAACAATAATGGTTTGGTGGTTCTCACAGGTAAGCCACGGCAGACTTGTCCGTTTCTTATTCATTAATGTGTGACTTTAACCTCATGACACAGGGACAAGTGCCGTATTTCTACACTTTTGGTAATGCACTATATTGACAAAAATTAGGGCACGGTGTGAACAAAGCTGTGTCAAAATATCATACTGATCCAACTGTTTGTTAATAAGTTATTCCCGAAAAACGATGCCACACGGCCTCTGAAACCCATAGTTGGTCACCCCTCCTTATTAGATACTCGTTGTCGGCAACCCTCACTCACCCAGTCACATTCTCGAGTTGTCTTCCTTGGTGTATGGTTGTGTGTGTGGTTCCTTTATTATGTATCTGTGCTTGTGTTCGCGTTTCGTGGTGTGTGAGGCGCTGTTCAGGATTATCACGAAGATGCGGAAAGGAAGCAGCGAAGGACAGTATGAAGGTGAGGACGTAGCGTGAGTGTGAGTATTGTGTGTGATTCCTGTTTAGTGCTTTCATCAGCCATACTCCTAAAAATGGTATGGAACACATGTGAGGGTTTAATGGCTGTTGTTTCTTTTTACTAGTTTGCTTATAACGGCGAAAGCTTTGACTGTGGCAACGTATAGGAATATGCATTTATTTTTTTATCCAGTATCATGAATCGTCCTAAGTGCACATGGACATAATTGTGTTTGTAATATCTTCCTATCCCTTCCTCCGCGCATCTCTTCTACCCTTTTCGCCCTGTGTTCGTCACCTTCGTCTGCCCGTAAACCCCGTAAACCCCCCCCCCCCCACCCCTCTCTCTCCTCCACCTCCCAGCCTTGTTTACCTCCCACATCCCCCCTATCCCTACCTTCCTCCACTCCACCTCCCTCCTTCCTACCTCTCTATAGACCAACTCCCTCTATCCCTCCACAAAATCCCTCTCCCTTCACACCACCACCTGCCTCCTTTGCTCTCTCTCTCTCTCCCTCTCTCTCTCTGTCTCTCTCTCTCTCTCTCTCTCTCTCTCTCTCTCTCTCTCTCTCTCTCTCTCTCTCTCTCTCTCTCTCTCTCTCTCTCTCTCTCTCTCTCTCCTTCCACTGTTCTTGTTCATTCAAATTATGCTTCGACCGCAAATAAGTTTGCTGGTAGTACAATCGATTTTCGTTCTCACACTTTTAACTTGATTAGGTTAGATTAGTTTGAGGATAGGGTAGAGTCTAAATTAAGGTTAGGACAAGATTATGGCTAGGTTATGATGTGTTAGGCTATGATAGGTTGCCTTACACTTGGCATTGTTAGAATAGGCTAAGTTCAATATAATTATGATACAACATAGTAGATCTGGTTTATAGTACCCGGTAGACATTTTGAAAGTATAGTAGATAAGGAATTTTATGAGGTATAAATTTTGTTCAAAGTTGTTGAACCGGTATATATGTGAAAATGCCGTCACAGAAAACGGTAAACCCGATTTACAAAGAGCGATTTTAGTAAGTATTTGTGTGTGTGTGTGTGTGTGTGTGTGTGTGTGTGTATGTGTGTGTGTGTGTGTGTGTGTATATATTGTCCTTCAGATATAGTGTATTAAAATTATTTGATTCATAAATAAGTATTTGTTCAGTTGCCAACAATCTAAGAACACAGCCTCCACCATTGGGGAAGGCTATGACGATCAAGGAAAATGTGAGATACAGGGATACATAATAATTAGGCAGACTGTAACATAATGTCTACCTACTGTAAACACGTTGATATAGACAGCACGCAGTTTAGATGAATAACTGATGATGGGGAGTGGCAGCGTCGTATATAGGGAGAGTATTTTTGTTGTCTTCTAATTATCTTCTTTATAATACATGTTTGCCAATATATATTTGACATACAGTATATAGCAATTATGCATGTGCTCTGCCGGATCAATTAGGCATACAAAAAATAGATGGGCTAATTATTGTTGGTGCTACAAGTCAGTGATTTATCATTGTTCAAAGGAGCAATACACACACACACACAGAAACACACATACACACACACACACACACACACACACACACACACACACACACACACACACACACACACACACACACACACCCACCCACAGTCACTGACACACACACACAGCACACACACACACACACACACATACACATTTCCTGCAACTTTAAAGAGCTCTACCGCGGCATCAGGTGTACGGAGCCAAAAACCTACGATCGTTACCCTAAAAATCTGCCCTCATTACGGTACTAAAGACTCCGTGGCCGCTGTGCCTCCAGTCCAGCCACTCTTATTACCCACTACCACTACTGTATGGCCTATATGGAGGGTGGAGGAAGGAGAGAGAGAGAGTTAGTTTGGATTTCGGTTCAGGATGGATCTTTGACGCTTTGAATATTTTTGTATTAAATATCGGTACCATAATTGCAGTTCTGTGGAGTTTACCTCCATCTATCAAAACAAATATGCGGTTAGATGTCTCATGGTCTTCAATTATTTATGTTAATGGTGATTATATTGCCTGGTTTAGCTAATTTGGAAATAAATCTGATCCATAGCTTCTTTATGTCTCAGAAACGGCTATAGCAAACAGGCTGTAATTTCACATATCTATTTATTGGTCTACCCTCACAACATAGTATAAATACCAGCTCAATTGTCTTCACTGTTTTTTAAATTATAAGATTTTAAAGGGGTCAGGATTTATGCCAGGTTAGTTGACACATCCTAATAGTGGTGAGTGTGTTTGCCTCGTGAGCGTGGGGACTCGGATTCGAATTCTGGCACGGCCTACTGGTAGCCTCACAAAAGCATTTTGGGAAAAAAAATACATTTAACGAAATGTTGGTGTGTTTATTGAATATTAAACTGTCATGAACATATAGGTTGAAGAGGCAGGTAGAAGAGAAGCAAGCACTCTACGATGCCAGAATGTGAAACAGTGTAAACATAGAGATAGTGAAAGGAAACCCACCAGTGTTTTATTCCGCTGGCTGACAAGCTTGGCAGGTTTCCAAATACCCGAAACCTTTGATAGACACTGCTATAGACACTGCTATTTCAATACCTGATCCATTCATAATGGAGTACATATTTTTCGCTACGCACACTATATAATATATACAGTATATATATATATATATCATGTGCAATACTATAACTAAGTAAAGTAAATTGAAATTGCGTGTCTCATTTATCTACTGTATATGTTTATCTGTCTGTCTATCAATCTACTTATATTCCCTAGATGTAGTTTATTGAAAGTAGCTTTGTAACGTGTGGCCAGGTGAGCAAATGTACAGTCGGCACTATTTCTGGCTAGCCCAGGGCTCCTTATATTTATGGTATTGAAGCTATTTAATACTATCAAAATGAGATATGCAAGAAACAACACTTAAGATACTAATGGATAGGTTAGGTTTGTACATTGTGTTTGCCATTACTCTACTATATTACCCTATCTATCTATCTATCTTACTACCCTTAATGAGGGTGGCCATACACAAAATGCCCCCAAACGGACCTATCCCCTGTAAGAGGGACAACCCATGCCAGTTTACTGAAGGACCTACAGGATTGACCACTCAATTTAGGGTCCGTCTAACTCCGAGGCTTTCTATGTATCTCATTAGCACTAGTTTATCAACAGTGGTGTTCGGCTAGTCCATCCAATAACCTGCTTCACCCTTAGGTAAGCAGTACGGATTTGTATAAGGCTTACTCCCCTAGACAGGTTGCTGACCAAGGCTGACGAGTCCCATCCACCCGAACTATTACTCTATAGTAGCATAAACTCAATTAACAAAGGACCATTTAGAAATCTTGCCAGGTATACACTCGGATGCCTAGTCTTTAGCCCACTCATAGGTGTTCGTAGACTTCTTCTATTTATAATTATGTTAGCACAAGTATGTCTCTGGAAGCGAATTTATGACTATGCTAATCTATACATCAACTAAAAACTATATATACCGTTTATTGAAGAGTAATTTCCATAAAAAAATGAACCAATGTATGTATGTATGTATTTATATACTCAGGCACATACCCCATAGCTGGGGGTGGCCGACTCGAGACAGAGCCCAAACAGAAACAAAAACAATCACACACATATACAGTTGGCCGCCCATGATAAATTTGTTTATAATTGCATAAGTAAAATCATAAAGGCTCTACGAATTGTTAACCCGTTCAGTACAAGTGTCGTCCTTTTAAATCATAAAGGCTCTACGAATTGTTAACCCGTTCAGTACCAGTGTCGTCCTTTTAACATTATTCTGGCTACCATTAGACAATTTTATTTAGTTGTAAACGGGCCTCGATCAACATTTAATTGGCTTCGAAATAACTAACTTAATTATCACAGATTCTTATTATTCGGCATACAATTGTCTAAGTATAGCTAGAATATAATATAAAAGACGTCCCCGGCACAGAAGGGGTTAAGAGTCGGCTAGAGACTATGGCATCAGAGTGTACCTACCGACACGTGACCTTAAGGGGATAGCGGCCGGTTTGGGGGGATATTAATTCATTTATTCATTTATTTTTTTAGTTTCCTCGCTAGACATCCATCAAGCTTCAAAAAACACCTCTTAGACCCACCTTCAAGATAAATTTGTAAATTTTTCGATAGAAAAATTTCCCGGCCGAAGGCCGGTTCCTCTTAAAATTACAGGCTCGCTATCGCTCGCCAGGAAAAATATCGACACCTAAATGGCACGAAAGGTCTTGAAATTGACAACGAAATAGGGCGAAAGGTATTAAAATCGCCAAACTAATGGAAGGAAACGTCTTAGAATCTCCAAACTAATATGCTAAACACGAGGAACAAGGAGGTCCATAACAAGCGAGTAATACCCCCTTAAAACCGTAATAATGGTAAGAGCCCGGCCCCAGCTGGGAACCACAAACTCCCGGTAGACTGTTGAGGGGGGGGGGGGGGGTTCGGCAGACGCCTCATATGTGTCTTCATCAGCCCCATTGATCTTGCTTAACGGGGGGATTGGTCGTTGTTTTGGTCTCTTCTTTCATTTATTAATTATTATTCTAGTTCCTCCCTAAGCCTCCATCATACTTAAACAAAAACATCCATCCCCCTTCTAGATATATGTGTACATTTTTCGATAGAAAAGTGTCCCGGCCGAAGGCCGATTCTTCCAGAATTACAGGTTCACTATCGTTCGCCAGGAAAAAAATCAACACCTAAATATCACGAAAGGTCTTAATATCGACGAAGAAATGGGGCGAAAGGTCTTTAAATCGCCAAACTAATTGGGCAAACATACTAAAATCTGTAAACTAAATGGGTTAAGCATGAGGGAGAAAGGTGTCCTGAAAAACAGACCATCTTCCCTTCATCAAGGTGTTGTGTGTGTATACAGTATATTATATATATTACCTTGGCCGACCGTGTAGCCTCCAGTCGCACCTACAGTACAGAGGGGCGAGGACGTATGATTTGTCTTCTGTTCTCCTCTTTCTCCCTTTCCTCTTGTACTTTCGTTTATTGAGTTTGTGTTACTTAAGGAGGGAAAGTTATATTTCATTGGTCGATTTAATTATCTATATATTTTTTCTTAACTTTCCTCTCTAGTCTTCCATCAAGCTTAAAAACAAAACAAAATCCCCAAGACCATAATTCTAGATAAATTTGTTTACATTTGTCGGTAGAAAAATGCCCCACCCGAAGGCCGATTCCTACAAAATTACAGGCTCCCTATCGCTCGCCAGGAAAACAGATAACACCTAAGTGGCACAAAAGGTCAGAATATTGAGACAGATAAATGAGTCGAAATGTCTTAAAATCGCCAATGTAATGGGCCGAACGTCTTAAAATCTGAAAACTAATTGGGCTAAACATGACGGAGAAGGGAGCCCAGAAAAAAAAACAATCTCTCCTTTCAAACACAATTAGTTATCTCTCATTTGACCACTTGCTAGTTTTAGGCTATAAGGAAGTTGGATTAATTAACTTCGATATAAAACAGAAATCCAATAATTATGTAGGCTTTTAATGGCTAGAAAATACGATGAATTAGGTATTTTATCTATTTATATATGTGACTCAATCATATTTAAGCTTATAATTCTGCTAAATATCAAAATAAAAAGCTCCAACTTCCTTATAACCTGAAACTCGCAAGTGGACAATTGATCACACAAGGGGTATATGATTCATTGAACTATAGTCCATTCATTATAGGTAGGCTACAAATATTAACCACTAACCTCTATAACTGCTGAACGACTAGAGTAATCCAGCTAATCATTGATGGGTTGACTAATTTGGATCGTTTCCTTTGTGTAAATGCTTCATGTTATACAGTATTTACTGATGTAGTAAGGGAAGTATTGCCTTGGGTGAGATGCTAGAGTGAAGTTCAAGTTATGATAGGTGTATGTGTGTGTGTGGTGTATGTGTGTGTGTGTGGTGTATGTGTGTGGTGTACGTGTGTGTGTGTGGTGTATGTGTGTGTGGTGTATGTGTGTGTGGTGTATGTGTGTGTGTGTGGTGTGTGGTGTATGTGTGTGTGGTGTATGTGTGTGTGGTGTATGTTTGTGTGTGTGGTGTATGTGTGTGTGGTGTATGTGTGTGTGGTGTATGTGGTGTGTGTGTGGTGTATGTTTGTGTGTGTGGTGTATGTTTGTGTGTGTGGTGTATGTGTGTGTGGTGTATGTGTGTGGGTGTGGTGTATGTGTGTGTGTGTGTGTGTGTGTGTGTGGTGTATGTGTGTGGTGTGTGTGTGTGGTGTATGTTTGTTTGTATGTTTGTGTGTGTGTGTGGTTTATGTGTGTGTGCGGTGTGTGTGTGTGGTGTATGTGTGTGTGTGTGTGTAGAAGAAATGTGAGGAAGATGGAATGAGGTAGGGGAGGGTGTGGTGTGAGGTTCCACAATACCATTAAGAATATTACCTGGCTGTACTGTCTTCACGGTACTCCATCATCTACACCTTTATCCCTCCCTCTGACTTCACTCTTCCTCCTCCCTCCTTCTTCTTTTTCCTCCTTCTGTTTTCCCCCTCTGCTTTCCTCCTTCGCCTTCCTTCTCCTCTCTCTCTTCCCTCTCCTGTGTTCTCCTCCTTCCCTCCCTCCTCTTCTTCCTTCCTTACTATTCTCCTTATTCCTCCTCCCTCTTCTAGACTCTCCCTCCTTTCCTCCTTCTCACTCCGCTTGCCACTCGCCCCTTCATCCTCCGTCCTTTCCCTCCCTCTCCTTTCTTCTCCTCCTCTTCCTCCCTCCTACTCCCCTTCCTCCTCCCTCCTCCTGTAATTCCTTTTCCTTCAGCCTCACCTGAATGTCTTATAAGCAGCACACACCTCCGTATCACATTCTACTGAAGGCCTACGGCCTACGGCCTACGGGGGAGATGGGGAGATTTTCTGGTCCCCTTTCTCCCTCATGTTAAGCCCCAATTGCTTTGAGATTATAAGACGTTCCGAACATTAATTTGGCGATTGTAACACCTTTCGCCCCATTTCTTTGTCAATATTAAGGACCCTTCGTGCCATTTAGGTGTCGATTATTTCCTGGCGAGCGACAGCGAGCCTGTAATTTTAGGAGGAAAGCAGGCCTTTGGTCGGGACATTTTTCTACCAATTTTTTTACAAATCTATCTTGAAGGGGGGAGGGGGGGGTCTAAGGTGTGTTGTTCTAAGCTTGGTGGAGGTCTAGGGAGGAAACTAAAAACTAATACAGTATATGAATAAGTGAGTATAGGGGAGGCAGACCGATTGTTTGGTCTATTAATTCATTTATTCATATATTTTTTTAGTTTCCTCCCTAGACCTCCATCAAGCTTAGAAAAACGCCCCCTAGACCCCCCCTTAAATATAGATTTGTACATTTTTCGGTAGAACAAATTTCCGGCCGAAGGCCGGTTCCTCTTAAAATTGCAGGCTCGCTGTCGCTCGCCAGGAAATAATCGACACTTAAATGGCACGAAAGATCTTAAAATTGACAACGAAATGAGGCGAAATGTGTTAAAATCGCCAAACTAATGGGCGTTCTTATGATCTCAAAACTAGTGGGGCTGAACATTAGCGAGAAGGAGGTCCAGAAAAACGGTCTGCCTCCCCTTCATAGACCAAACAAGCAGCCACAGCTAGCCCCTTAAGGTGGAGCCGTTGGAGTCGGTCTACTTTGTCCCGGAAACTTTGGTCGTTAGGATAGTGCTATGCTTCATCACACACACACACACACACACACTCTCTCTCTCTCTCTCTCTCTCTCTCTCTCTCTCTCTCTCTCTCTCTCTCTCTCATTTCTCTCTCTCCCCTCTCTTTATTCTCTCTCTCCCCTCTCTTTATCTCTCTCTCTCTCTCTCTCTCTCTCTCTCTTCTTTTCTAGCCTTTCCTTCAACTTGCCTTTTCTATCGGATATGACCTCTCGACTAGAATTAAGTCCTGACCACCTCGTTTGGATCGTAAGGTCTGTGTGGCCAGTGTATCTATGTAAATCTCTCTCTCTCTCGATGCATCTTTCAACATGTCATTATACTTGTGTTTAAGGGGGGATGGTTAATCTTTTGGGCGATTTTTGCATGTATTCATTATTTTTCTAGTTAGATCTCCATTAGATCTCCCTTCTAGATTATATTGTAATTTTTTCGGTAGAAAAATGTCCCGGCCGCAGGCCGGTTCTTCCAACATTACAGGCTCACTATCGTTCGCCAGGGAAAAAATAGACACCTAAATAGCACGAAAGCTCTGAATATTGACGGAGAAATTGGGCGAAAGGTCTTAAAATCGACTAACTAATGGGGCAAACATCTTAACATCTGAAAACTAATGGGGCTAAACATGAGGGAGAAAGTGGTCCAGAAAACCGGCCCATCCCCCTATAAAGTATCTGCATGACTTCTAATTCGAGGTCGAACTTAGACAATCCATGAATAGCGAACTCATAGTGATACTTTTTTACGGGATTATGTAGTTCCGAAAAGAAAAACAGGTTTATAAACAATGGGTCGTAATATTCAAACTTCTTCTCATGTTTGTATTTATTTTGGTCCGAAACGGGAAGTACCAAGATTAAGTAACACCCCGTTCTTAACATTAATCATCGATTACAAACCCCAATGCACTTGAATACAATGATGAAAGCATATGGTCCTCCCGGGATTCGAACTCGGGACACCACACCCAGAACATAAGTATCTAAACCATTACACCACCAACACAGATATCTATATACATGAGATACGAGGATTATTAAATATATTGGTCTATGATCAACTGTCGAGTTAATTAATGCTGATCAGAATGAGGGGGTTAAGCCTTAATGCTATACAATTATAGATACAATACTAGAATAATAATTAATTTTGTTATGCATAAACCAAATGCCTAGAATGATACACTAAGTTAAATTGTCATGTGTAATCAGAAATTGAAAATTGAAACTTTACGCTAGATTGACTAGATTAAGAAGCAATACACCGCATATATAATTGTGATCACTTTAATGTTCTTTTCCCTTAACATCCACCGTAGAAAAACTAATTATTTATTTATGTATTTATTTAATTTTCATCTATCTATCTATCTCTCTATCTCTCTCTCTCTCTGTCTGTCTGTCTGTCTGTCTGTCTGTCTGTCTGTCTGTCTGTCTGTCTGTCTATCTATATACTTCTTTTCTTTCTGTTTTCTTTTATTTTTCTCACTTCCCTCAACAGCCACGCCCCTAACCCAAGCCACGCCCCTCAGCCAATTACCGATCCTCTCCCTGAGGGAGCAACCCGTCATACAGACAGATATTGACGGATTACTGAGGATCAACCCGACGTTAATT
>CM064497.1:6770510-6870510 GCA_032716605.1 Paralithodes platypus
CCCAGATTATCTGGTGTAATTTACCTTTCTCTCTCCCGGAAGCATCTAGCACTAATTACATTGTTGAAACTTCTTATAATTATCTGTAATGTTCTAGAGTGCTTTTTGTACTCATGTGTTGGGCAAACCTAACGGGGAGATTCCATTATTTCTATTACTTTTGAGTTCAGCCAAACGTAAACAAAATGTGTATGATCTGTGGGAACCTTTAACATAATGGCGCTCGATAGAACTGTTATTACAGGTGCCTAAAGTATGCCGATAATATTATTGGCATACAGTACTTTGTAAACAAGCTTGATAATTGATTAACTTGAACAGAGAAAAGATGTTGTCGCATTGTTTCTCACATGCCTAATAAAGCTGCTTCTTATAAATTTGTTTTTTTCTAGATTGTCCTTGTGGAAAACTATTCGAGTTGATGAAATATTAGCGAGACTTTACACGCCAGACAAAGAGAACAGAGGACTCCTTACCATAGAGTTTCAGTATATCCACAATAGCCTTATATATATCAACCACTAATCACCTTCTCTGGGTCATCGTTCGTGCGAGTGTGCTTTCTTTTAAATGATCAGTTGACTAATCAGACAAGATGGCGGAAATACGAGTCGAGGTTGTGGATCTGCTCCCTAGGTAAGGTTGTGTGCGTTATGTCTGACCGTGTGTTAATTAAAGCCGGGTTGCAATAAGGGGGCAGTGTTTATTTTTTTGGTCTATGTATTCATTGTTTTACTTGTTATACTCTGTCATCGCTAGACCCCTATCAAACTTTCGAAAACACCCCCTATACCCCATTCATGATAAATGTGTACATTTTTTGGTAGACAAATATGTGCATTATGTCAGACCGTGTGTTAATTTAAGCGGGTTTGCAGTAAGGGGGGATACTTCATTGGTAGATCTTGCTTCATTTATTTATTATTTGTCTAGTTTCTAATACACCCCCTAGAGCCCTTTTCAAGATTAATGTGTTCATTTCTCGGTCGAATCATTTCCCGGCCGAAGGCCGGTTTCTCCTAAAATTACAGGTTTGCTATCGCTTGCCAGGAAACAATCGACACCTAAATGGCACCAAAGGTCTTAATATTGACAAAGACATGGGGCGTTAAGTCTTAAAATAGCCAAACTAATGGGCCAAACGTCTACAAATAAAAACAAAAACAATGGGGCTAAACACGAGGGAGAAGGGGGACCAGAAAACCAGCCCATCTCCCCTTAAGGCGGTCCGCTCGTGCCACCGGAGTAATTGGCACCATAAATCTCCACGACTTTCCATAATAATCCTGGCCTGATTAAGGGGGTAGTGCTTGTTTTTTGGCATAGGCCTATATATTGATTTATTAACCCCTGATCTTTACCGGCGACGTCTTTTTAATTATATTCTAGGTATATTTGGACGACTTTGTGCAGTTTAATTAGGATCTGTGGTAGTAGAAAGGGTTAAGGGTTATAGTTCGAAGCCTGTTAATTGCTGAAGGCCCATTTTAAAGTGAATAAAATCGTCTCATAGTAGCTAGAATAAAGTTGAAAGGACGGCACCGGTACAGGGGTTACGGGGGTAGTGCTTGTTTTTTGGCCTAAATATTTATTTATTAATATATTAATATATTTATTAATATATTTTAGAGTTTCATTGCTATACCTCCAACAAGCTGTACAAAAATAAGCCCTAGATTCCCTTTCAGGATAAATTTGTTCATTTTTCAGTAGAAAAATTACAGGCTAGCTATCGCTCGCCAGGATAAAATTGACACGTAAATGACTGTCAAAATTATATTGGTTGATGTCAAGCTCGGAGAAATTGACCTAGCAATGTGTGACAAACGCCTATTGTTCATGGCCAACCCTTCACGTCTGCCACGTATGGCCATTTCGTCGTCTGGCAAAAAAAAAAAAATAATAAATCCCATATCCTTCTTAAGATGAATGCAATTGCCATAGGATAGCGACAAGAGTTAGAGCAAGAATATATAATTATCGCTGATACAGGCGAGAGTATTTATATATGCAATTGCAATGTCATTACAAAATTTAGTAAAATTTCTAAAACAATCTCAGCAAATTCACAACTATACTCAATTATTTTTTTGTTCTACCTGACGAAAAGTTTACACACCATTAGCAGCTGATTTCTAGATAATTAATAGACAAATTTAGTGTTATATCCATGTGTATAATATTTATGCATATTGTATTTAAAACAATATATATAGCTGAGTAAGGATGATATTGACAAGTTAATTTCTCGTCTGCATAAAATATAAATTTAAATATATACAAAACACTTGTATTGTCAGTACTCTCAGTCTCATGTTTGTTACATGAACAAAAACAAAACTTGGCAAAACTACTAATGTCCGTTTGTTGTTGCCTAACTTAATAAAGAAAACATTTTGATTGCAAGTATTTATCATTTTGAGGCAACCATTTCGTCGTCTCATTTCATTGCAAAACTAAAATATACTCTTCCTCTCGAACTCTTTATCTCTCTCACACACACACACACACACACATCGTGCAATAGAACATGATTCATAAATGCTTAAACTAATACTCTAATGTTATAATTGTGTGTTGATAATGACGTTTGTATACATATAATTATATATAAAAAAAAATGTATAAGTAATTAAATAATATGTTCGTAAATACTTTAACCCAAGAGCTGTGACACTCCATCCGGCAGGTTTTATTAGGCGAATACGACGCCCATAACAAAAAAAAAAAAAAAAAAAAAAAAACCCAGAGCCGGTGAATTGGAATCAAAATGTGATTAGGTAGTATGTTTGCCCTCCACCACCTCCTGCCTTCCCCCCACATGTGGCCCTATCCTCCCCCCCTTTCCCCCTACTCATGTATTGGTTATATTCCTTCCCCCACTCCCTATTAATCCTCTCTCCCACCTAAAATGCATCTTTTCACCCTCCCTTACCCATTCCCTGCCTCCCTCTTACATGTGTAGTAGAGAGCTGAGAGCTCAGTCTGCCTCAGGCAAGCAACGAAAGTATACTTATGTCACACTCCCTCGTACGCCTCCAGGTTCACCTTTCCTCAATAATAATACAGTTTTTCACTGTTTTTGTTTTCCTTTTTAAATCTATTGTCTGGTTCTTCAACGTTTACATGTTCATTATGCAAGCAAAATATGTGCATATGGAGCAGTAATATTGCTTTATATGGTATATATAAGGAATTTTGTCCGAATTGACCTATAAAGACGTCACACTGGTGGCACTTAAACAAAATTGCTCTAGCGCTTCCTGGGTAAACAAACACAAGCAATAAATATGTAGAGTAAACACACTTAGTTGAGCTTACATATATCTATCTCAGGGTTTTTTTTATGACAAGTTTTAGCTACATTTGAGAATAACCCCTTAAGGGGCTAGTGCTTGTTTTTGGGGGCTACTTATTAATTTATATATTTAATTTTGAGTTTCCTCGCTAGACCTCCATCAAGTTTTAAAAAAGACCCCCCTAGACCCCCTTTTATGATATATTTGTACATTTTTGGGTAGAAGAATGTCCCTGCTCGCTATCGCTTGCAAGGAAAATATCGACACCTAAACGGCACGAATGATCTTAATATATATATATATAATTTAACAACAGTATTGAGTTTTTTAGCAAACTGATAATTATATTCCCAACACTACACACACGGTGTAGCCTCTGTTCACCTAGCAGTATAAATAGGAACATGGTAAAAGTCAACAAAGTTGTGACGCCCCCACTGAGGCTTGGTTGTCTGTTACAAGATGATAAGGGTATTGTATAGGTTAACCTAAGCCTTCAGGTGAGACTGGTACCGTACAGTTCAACCCAAGCCTTTGATTTCAGATGTTGCCCATTGACTGATTACAGACTACACTCACATCCACAGCCAAACAATACACTAAAACATGACATGCACTTCAAGCAATACATTCCCAGTTAAGGAGGCGCGATAATAATGAGCTGAAGCTCGCATTCGTGGAATCCGCTTGACAAACAAGTTCGGTGAATTACACACACACACAGACATGTAATTTAGTCTGCATGATGACCATCAGAATGAACTTAATGAGCATAATTTTGTATGCGCGTGACAGCCAGTGTGGAGTTTATGAGAGAGAGAGAGAGAGAGAGAGAGAGAGAGAGAGAGAGAGAGAGAGAGAGAGAGAGAGAGAGAGAGAGAGAGAGAGAGAGAGAGAGAGAGAATGTAACTGTGTATTTTGGAGAGAGATATGGAGAAATGATTAGCTAGTGAGCGTGAGGGAATATTTGTCAAATATATATCATATACCCGGTACGTACCGGTGTCTGTGAAACTCAATGTGTTTTTATGTTTGAGAAATATAATGAGAGGGAAACTGTATGTGACTTACTGTACATTGGGTCAAGCTTGAAAATGTCAATAATAGAGATTTATCAACCCGAAACGTTTTTGAATAAATGAAAAATCTAATTCAGTCTCTCTTCTACTTCAATTGAAGCTTCTTTCGTGAAAAATATACAATTGTGCTCTCATAATAGGCTCAGCCAGAGTATATTGGTTATTATTATCCTATTATCTGGTGCACCACAATTATTATTTATCGAATATATTTTCATATTGTGCCTTTCGATCATCTTTCATTAAAAAACAGTCTATATTTGTTTCACACACATTTGTTCATGAACTTATGGAAACCTGCCCAAGGAAATTGTTGTCCTTGCTTTCTGTTCTCTCGGCACACTGTTTGATGTATATAAAATAAGATTAACAAATAATCCAATAATAACAAATGCCGTATACCAAATATTAATAATAGTATCTATCTCCCACAGTGGTGTACAGTTGGTTATAAACTCACCCTTCCACCAGCTGGACCTGGGATCAAGCCTTGTGGACAGTAAATGTAAGTACTGGGGGTCATCCTTTTTTAATGTGTACATATATATTTATATATATATATATATATATATAGGCACCATATCCATTTCCTGGAGGTTGTTGATATAACTAGCCCTGCAGGAATAAAGATTCTGGTCGTTGTGTTTACTATATTGGTAGTGTACAGTACGTGTGAGGGGTGAGCTGGGGCTGAATGGTATAGGGTGGGACGAAGCACGACTTTTACACCACTACACCAAACAAAACAACAGGAAAATATGACTGTCTCTCTCTCTCTCTTTCACAAACACACACACAAACACACTCTATCTCTCTCTCTCTCTCTCTCTCTCTCTCTCTCTCTTACAACCTTTTGCAGTACATATCACAATAATATGCTGAAAGTTTGTTATAGTTTCTAATCGATCGTATATAATTCCGATTACTATTATGGATGGATCATGCACTGTGGGAGTAGTTTGTACATTATTTCGTATAATTATACTATATCTTGCTATATAATCAAGTATGTTTTTTTTTCTTCAAGACAAGACGTAATACATTGTACATGCACCTTTATTGGTGCATGTGTGTGTGTGTGTGTGTGTGTGTGAATTTGTATTTTGTGTTTGTGTGTTCATTGTGTTCTGTTGTGTTTTGTGTTGTCCCTATTCTTGCTCTTGTCTTATAGGAAAACAATATACATTATTATTATTATTATTATTATTATTATTTTTATTTGTTTTTGTTATTATTACTATTATTATTATTATTATTATTAGTTATTATTTTTCTTGATAGGTCGCTCACTTTGCCGTAACCCTAAGGCCTCTTGGAATATCCAGAACCTGTTGTTGCCTGTTTTCCTTTCTCCTACTCCCGGTGCCATTACGTGATTAACCTGAGAGTATCGTGATCACCCCTGGCGCCTCCCGTCACACCTGAGTCACTCTACCATTAGGCCCGCACCTTTATAACAGTGGGGAGAGAGGCCCTTTTCACCGGCACCTTTTTCCTCTCTTTCTTGTTCCGTTTCTCGTAAAAAAATCATATATATATATATATATAAATTTTATATATATATATATATATATATATATATATATATATATATATATATATATATATATATATATATATATATAAACAGTATATATATATTTTATTGTATATTTGTTGTTTGTTTTTACTTATATCATTTTGAGTAGGTAGTGATATTCCCCGGCACCTCTTTCCTTCATTTATTGCTCTGTTTCTCGCCAATTTCTATGTTTGTGTTATATTTTGTTAACGTTTTGCGTATGTAATGTTTTTAATTCTTCATTTGTTGTCGCTTTATAACGAAATGAGAGACGTTATAATGGATTCTCTTTCTGTCTCTTGTTAATTTCGTATTTTGTTTTGTCTGCATCATTCACATCTAGGAATACTTTAAAATCTTACCACTAATTACCTTTAATTTTGTCTGGACAAGGAGGGTAGAAAATTATGCCGAATTCCCATCGCGTCTCTCTTTTGTCAACCAATGAGTAGTTTTTCTCCATTTTATATTTATTTTATACACCAAGAAATGTGTTATTAAACTTGATTATTTATGAGGCTGGAGCTAAATACTTGATCAGCTGTTCTTCTTTCTCTAGTGATCCATGTTTTCCCTTTGTAGTTATTGAAGTATTCATTATTTGTAGCAAAACATTCATCTCTCAATAACAAATAGGACTGGCCATTCTACCGCCCGTTATTTTTTTTTTTTTTTTTTTTTTTTTTTTATGTGTGCGTGAGGAAGACAAAAGGCTGAACTGCCTGCAGTGAGTGCCTCCTCCAGAGTTGAAAGAGTGACAGGGCCAAAATCAAGGGACGTTGGTGCCTGGACACACGGAGTTTGAAACAATTTAAGTCATAGGAAGAAGGAAAGACTGATTCTGAGAGAGAGAGAGTTAGTTCAGCTGTTGAATAAAAGACTGAGAATAATGTTTCACTCTTGGGTTGGATAGTTGCACAGAGTAGGGGTGGGATTGTGTTGCAAGACGGGTGCTACGTGCTCTACAAAGAGTGGGTGGTATACACCGAGAGAACTCTGAGGAACACTGATTATTGTAATAGCGGTAAAATAGTGAGAGGAATGCAACATTGCGGCGAAGAGAGAGAGACTGCAGAGAATTGATGAGTGGACGTGAGATAATGAGATGGAAGGCTTTATTTTCTACTTTATCTAGAAGTGCTGTGTGAGAGGATCCTCCCCACACGTCTCAACAATACTCAATACATGGACGCACTGTGCCCCTGTACAGAACAAGAAGCTGTGCAGGGGTAAAGAACCCCTTGAGGCGATTGAGCACACCCAGCTTCTGGGAGGCTGCCTTACCAAGGCTGGTAATATGGTCCTTCCAAGAGAGAGCAGAAGAAAAAGAGACACCGAGAATACTGAGAGAGGATGAAGGGTTGATGTGTACCGTTCCTTAATATTTGTCAATAATTAAAACAAAAATTACTCTGGCCTTTTGAGCGTATATACTTGCTACATTGTAAACAGGTAGCATATACGATATGTGTGAATTTCTTGTGGACCTGCATTCAATCTGCTAGCCAAATAATGAGAGCCAAAAGCTGGCATCACACGAGTGCTTTTTCACTCAACATTTATCATCAACACTGGTATGGCAGCGTATGGGGCAAACATTTAAAATATGTTGGTTACCTAAGTTCATCTATCATCAGTCTAATTTCCGATACCAATGCAAAATATTCCAGAAATGTTGCCAGAATAATGTTGATCATCGAATGTTGACTATAACAGCGCTTGTGTGATACAGGCTTAAGTATTTATGGCATGTTCTGAACCCATCCAGTAATAGAGATGCTAATGATGTACTGAATGAAAACATGTATATTGGCGTCCAAAATTAGAAAATGGATATTAATCGTGTTCGTGTACATAGCCTTTCACTGTGTTGGTGGTGTAATGGTTTAGAACTTTAGATGCTTATGCTCTGGGTGTGGTGTCCCGAGCTCGATTCCTGGGAGGACCATATGCTTTCATTAATTAATTCAAGTTCATTGGGGTTTATAATGGAGGATAAATGTTAAGAACGGGGTGTTCCCAAAATTATTTGTATTTATGTTTGTATTTACTCAGGCCCATTTCCCAATGTTTTTTTTTATTTATTTTTTTATAGAAGCAGCTGTTTAGTACTTGTTGAAGACCTTTTATATGACACACACAAATACACACATTTTTCCTTACCCACTCTAAACCACTGTTTGGACACTTGATCCTCAGTGTTTTGGAGGACAGCCTAGAGGGGTCACTATATCTGTTGTTGCTTGATTTCTTTTGTACACACACGCATACACACAGGGGGCAAGGGAAGGCAATACATGAAGAAGTCTACGAGCATAAAACCCAAGCAATGGTGCGAGGGCAGGGATCTTAGCGTGTCCAACGGGTGCATCAGGCTAATGAAAAACAATAAACTAAAGACGGCATTGGAGGAGTAAGCTTAGTTCTTTTTGTTATGCCTATGTTCTGTTTTTTTTTTTTTTTTTTTTTTTCCTAAGCCGGTATCACACAAGAGCTTTTATAGTCAACATTCGATAATCAACATTTTCTGGCAACATTTCTGGAATATTTTACACTGGTATCGGAAACTAGACTGATGGTAGATGAATTTGGGTGACCAAATGTTTTGAAATGTTTACCTCATAAGCTGCCAGACCAGTGTTGAGGATAAATATTGAAGGAAAAAGCTCTTCTGTGGTACCGGCTTAAGCTTAGTTATTAATTGTGTTATGTCTATGTTGTTTTGTTCAAGCCTTTACGTGGTTTCAGATGTTGGTTAGAATTGTCAGTTAATTTTGACAATATATTTAATTTATTATGAATCTTCAGCATCGAAAAACAATAAACTAAAGACGGTATCGGAGGAGGAAGCTTAGTTTGTTGCGTTATACTTTTGTATTTTTTGTTTTGCTCAAGCTTTTACTCGGGTTCAGATATGTTGGTTAGAATTGTTCAGTTGATTTTGACAATATATTTAATTTATTATGAATCTTCAGCATCGAAAAACAATAAACTAAAGACGGTATCGGAGGAGGAAACTTAGTTTTTTGCGTTATAATTTTTTTTTTTTTTTTCATTATTTTTGCTCAAGCTTTTACGTGGTTTCAAATGTTGGTAAGAATATTTTAGTTGGTTTTGACAATATATGTAATTTAGAATGAAACTTCAACATCGACCAACAATAAACTTAAGACGGTATCGGAGGAGTAAGCTTAGTTCTTTGTGTTATACCTATTTTTATTTTGGCTCAAGCTTTTACTCGGTTTCAAATGTAGGACAGAATTTTTCAGTTGGTTTTGGCAATATATTAAATTTAATATGAACCTTCCATATCCAAATACAGAAAACTAATGACACTAGTCTTAGCATTTCTGATAATAATAGGTTAGTAACCTTTTGAGTACCAGCGAAGGGTGATATATTTTATGCTAGCTATATTTAGACAACGTTATGCAGCATAGGAAGGATCTGTGATAGTTAAAATGGTTGGTTGAGCTAGTTTGAAGTCCTATTATTGCTAGAGGTCCTTCCTAAGCTGAATATAATCGTCTATTAATGGCCAGAATATAATGAAACAGGACGTCCCTGGTACTGAATGGGTTAATTAGGAGAAATTAAGTCATCCTCCACGGTTCGCATACAAATGACGCCAAACCCTTTTACAGAAATATCATTACGACTGCCAATTAAACCCCTTCAGCACCATGACGCCTTTTTACCTTTGATTCTGGTTAACCCTTTCAGTACCAGCGACGTGTGCTATACTATATTCTAGCTATTTTTAGACGATATTGTGCAGCTTAGGGAGGATCTGTGGCATTTAGAAGGGTTGTTTGAGATAGTTTGAAGCCTTACTATTGCTAGAGGTCGTTCGTAAGCTGAATAAAATCGTCTAATAGTTGCCAGAATATAATGAAAAGGACGCCCCTGGTACTGTAGGGGTTAAGATTAGATGGTGTTATGCAGTTTAAGAAGACCTGTGTTACTAAGAGGGTTTATGGAGATCATATTTACCTATTTGAGGCGTATAGGTAAATTACAAGCTCAAGAAAATCGTCTAATAGTAACCAGAATAGGATGAATAAAAAAAAAAATGGAGTAAGTGCCAGAGCATAATATTATACATACATGCATACTTACTTACATGCATACATACTTGTCCTCCTAGAACTACAGGTTCGGCTTCGCTCGCCAGGAAATAATCTACACCTAAGTGGCACGACAGGTCTTTATATTGACACAGAAAAGTGGCGAAAAGTCTTAACATCGCCAAACTAATGGAGCGAATGTCATAATATCTCAAATCTATTGGGACTAAACATAAGGGAGAGAGAGCAACTACCTCCCCCTTCAATATACCATGTTGAGCTGGAGATAAGGTGTGGTGAACGTTTGGAGTAGCCTATACTCTGTTTCTTTTCAGCTGGCGATAAATTGAATCCTTTAGCAGCTAATTTATCTCTCGATACTTAATGGAAAAATAGGAATCTACTATTTCTCTGCTTCATTATAAGACCAGGTTTATTTAATTAGCACCATGTTTCACCACAAAATCTTCAAAACAACTGAGACATAAAAATATGTACAATTAATTGTACTGTGATTGCTAATATTGAAATAGCTGTATGTAAAAAATATTGCATCTTGTTTTGGCATAAAATATTATATATAATACAGCCTGCATGTACAGTATATGATGAGAAGACGTATTATACACAATTCTACGCAAACTACTTTAATAGTGTTGGGTGTTATTGCAAAAGCAGGCGGACGTTCAAGGATTGCTTGAAAACAAAACTGAAATTATATTTGTTTCAGCAAAACATGATTATACATACTCCACGTGTGTGTGTGTGTGTGTGAGTGAGATAGTAATATTTTCCTATTGTGTTGTTAGGTGTAGTGCAACAGCTCTCCCCTCACACGTACTGTAACTGGAAATAGTAAAAACAACACGTTGAATATTTTTTCCTGCACTGTCCACAAGCCCCAGAAAATGAAATTATAATAAATGCATTATATATATACAGTATATATATACATATATATATATATACCAGAGGGTTAATTGAGATAGTCTTCACCTATAACATTCCCACAAATCCTACCTAAACGTGTAATGATAGCCAGAATAAACTGTGAAAATATTCATAATATTAACTGCAGATTGTACTTAAGGTTATTTTCTGCACTCCTTTCTTCCTCATGTTTAGCCCCATTAGTTTTGTTTAAGACTTTTGCCCGAATACATGGGCGATATTTAGACCTTTCGCCCAATTTCTGTCATTTCGTGCCATTTAGGTGTCTATTTGCTTCCTGGCGAGAGATAGCGAGCATGTCAATTAGGAGGAATAATTCTACCAAAATAAATACACATTTGTCTGTAATCATGAACAACCTTCATTAGCAGAATAAACCAAATAATGTGTCAGCATTTCTCTCTCCACCAACTATCCTCTGGTTGTTAAAAATGTGTATCGTCCGCGTTGAGTGTATCTCATTAACAATCTACAAAACCAGGGGGAGAAAATGCTGATATGAACACTCAGTGAATAGACAAGCTTGATTACACGAGATACGACGGGGGGAACGCAGTAAATAGGAATATATAATGATGTCCCTCCCCCCTACCTCCCACACGTTCTGGTTTTAAGGGGGTTCACCTACTTGTTTTCTCTAATTTTCTCTCTTTTTCTTGCTTGTATCCATTCGGCCCCATTCAGCCTACCGTTTTAAGACGTTTATCCCCATTCAGGTGTCGACTTTTCCTGACCGAGCGGTAGCGAGCCATCATATATATTTTATTTATTTTTTACAACAGGCTAAATTTGTACATTTTCCCATAGAAAAATTTCTCAGGCGAAGCCGGATTTCTCCAGATACAATGCTGGTTCGCCATCGCTCGCCAGGAAGAAATCGAAACCTGGATGGGGATAAACTTATTAAAACAGTAGGCTGAATGGGGCCGAATGGATATAACCCAGAGATAGACTAAAAGCAGATCACCCCCTTTATTAAGCCGGTATCACACGAGAGCTTTTATAGTCAACATTCGATGATCAACATTTGTCTGACAACATTTCTGGTATATTTTGCACTGGTATCGGAAACTGCACTGATGATAGATGAACTTAGGTGACAGAAATATATTTTATGTTTATCTCGTAATCTGTCAGACCAGTGTTGAGGAAATTTTTTGAGTGAAAAAGTGGCATAAATCAATAACCATAGGGAATCAGACAAATGGTCATCTAGTAATTTGTATTCGTAATAACCCCATGGTTCAGCCCCTGACGTTATGACAAGCTAGCGTTAAACTACACATATATATATATATATATATATATATATATATATATATATATATAATTATATATATACCGGTATATATATATATATATATATATATATGTATATATATATATATATATATATATATATATATATATATTACATATTTGTGTTGCTTAATTTTTCAAAACGTCCGTATATCAATTTACTGAATAATATTATTAAGTATATCCAGTTATAGTTAGGGTTTAAGACTGCTAACTATTTCTGGACGCATTAATATACCCCCTGTGGGCACTAAGCAGCCTTTTACTGCCATTGTGCGTGCTTCAGTGGTTTATATTGTCGGTAAGGGGTGGTGGGGGCCGGCGGGTTGACTTCTGAGGGTAATAGTCGGGATTATAGCACCAGCAATTCCTAGGGTTTTTTAAGGATTTGCGAGACTCCTGTAGTTTCATAATATTGCCTTTCAAGAAAGTAATTCAAGCTATGCTCAAATATCAATCACGCTAATTGAATTTATAATCTCCATATGTGAAAAACCGAAACATATGGAGAATGTAATGTGTATATATATATACTGTATATACGTAACTGGCATTCAAATATATGTAAACCAAAACAACTTATAATCGTACTACGTTCAAGGTTTCTTAAGGTTAAGGTACTTATATTTATTGATTTAATATACATGTTATTATTTGTTTCAATTTTATCCTAGTTCTTTAGTGGAGAAAGTTTACTTGTAATTGCACTGAGCAGTAATTTCATGCAACCGGTCCATTACGGCTTGATAGGTTTTATCTTCCACATTTATAGTATACTTGCGTTTTTCTAATGCTGAACCATTTTTGTTTTGTTTATAAATATGCTTGAGAAGTTTGTAATATTTGTAAAATAGTTGTGGTTATGTGAAGATGAGGCCCCACATGTTTTTGTCTTGAATGTATTGGAGTTTGCTCTAGTGGACATTTGACATGAAAGTAACATAGCAATTTTGTAACATTCTTTTGTGGGAGTTGTACTCTTGGTCAACGAAGTATCTGCACCCCTATGCTGATCATCTGGTGTGTACAGCTCGGTAGGGTTGGCACCTCTGCCTGCAACTATATCCATGTATCAGAGACGATCGTATCTGATACATGGATATAGTTGCAGGCAGAGGTGCACAACCTATCAAGCTGTACACACCAGATGATCAGCGCAGGGATGCAGATACTTTTTTGACCCAGTGTACATTTGAATTAATATAATATCTGTTTGCTGATTAATGTGTTATATATTTATAGCCTGTACAGTTAGCCACATGGAATATGCTTGCAAAAGCTCAGGCCAATTAAGTATTTTAATGTTCATAATATTTATTTATATTTGATTACTCTAAGCCTTTCATCCCACCGAATGAATAACATGTGATTGATTTAATAATACAAGCGCAATATTATTTACGTTTGACCTTCCACGACCAGATTATATTGTCGCAAGTTCATGACACCAATTTTGTTTTAATTGTATATTATGTTCATGCATGAAGGAGACAAAAGGCAAAGCTGCCTGTAACAAGTGCCCGCCCCCCCCCCACCCCCCCTCAAGGTTGAAAGAGTGAAAGAGAACCAACATCAAGGTACATCAGACGTAATTTAGTTGTGCTTGTTAAGTGTAGTGAAATGCGAAAGTAAGCGGGATTATTCTTTGTGTAGGTGAGGCATAAATAGACACAGTGGGGGAAGCCAGGCATATGAAACAGGAGTTCCAGCAACTCCTTATCATATGGCTATGCGGCCTCCCCTGGGTACTGCCCCGCTCGATTGGGGTCTACAATCTCCCCAGAGAAAAACATATTAAGGGGACATGGGCCGGTTTTCTGGACCACTTTCTCCCTCATGTTTAGCCCCATTAGTGTTCAGATGTTAAGATGTTTGTCCCATTAGATAGTAGATTTTAAGACCTTTCGCCCCATTTCTTCGTCAATATTTAAACCTTTCGTGTTATTTAGGTGTTTTTTCCCTGGCGAACGATAGTGAGACTGTAATGTTAGAAGAACCGGCCTTTGGCCGGGACATTTTTCTACCGAGAAATGTGCAAATAAATCTAGAAGGGGGATCTAATGGATGTTTTTTTTTTAAATTTGATGGAGGTCTAGGGAGGAAGCTAGAACAATAATTAATACATGCAAAAATCGCCCAAAAAGTGACCATCCCCCTTAAAGTATGCTAAATCCCACGTACACATAATACTGTAATTTAATTCGTTTTTAGTATAAGATAATAACATTATATATGCACGCCACACTTGTGATTCATGTTCCTGTTACATAAAAAAACAAAAAGAATTTAAGCTAGTGTTAAATATTCCTGACTGAAATTAGAAACATGCAATGCCGGAAAATTAATTTGGGAGAGATTACGTTACTACGAATATTTCATCAACTACAATCTGTTTTATTATTATTATTAGGGGTTCGTCCCCTACGGGGAACCCCTATTGTAATCATTAAACCTGGAATTTCATCCAAATGTTTCTTACGCGCCGGTTTCGATGCAATAACTCCAGAACCGCTTCTTGGATCGGGATCAAACTTTCACTTTGTATTGGGCAACTTTTGATATGCTAAACATCCGGCATGGTGGCCAAACAGGTCCGTGGCAGCCGATTTCCCGAAAAACTTGACGCCTAAATACCGTCTCTCCCACTCACAGGAAACGACTGGGCTTTGGCATACGCACTCCCCTACTAATGCTCCGCAAATTTTATAGAGAAGGTTTTGCTTTTGCACGTGGGGTTTTTTCCGGCAATCTTGAAAAAACCTCGAATTCCACTTAAAATTCCACATCTTGAAAACTACGCCGATGATCAGAGCCATGCTTGCGTAGTTGGGTGAGGCTCGCGATTCCGAACGTTTTGATACCAAAAAAATATAAATGGGTGGAATAGTTTGGCCGCAGCATTGAAAACTGTCTATTCTTAAATTACTTTAAAACCGAATTCGCTACCACACACAAAGTTTACCGTCTACAGTCTATAGGCTTCCACGCATCCCCCAGTTTTGCTTAATAACATAATCTCTTTATTATTCAGTCCTAACTTTTGTTTTTTTATTGAACTCTCTCAAAACCGTTGGAGTCCCTACGAATTCCAGCAATTATTTAGCCAACCTACCTATACATACCTACCCTACCAAATAATAATGATAAATTCAAATTTATTTTTGGTAAATGACAGAGTATTGGCTAAGGTTTTTAACAATTCCTCCCTTTGCCAAATGCTTAGTTTAATAACAATGATATGGACCTTTAAAGTTTTGGCAATTGCCCGTGTGACTCGTATTTTAACCCTCCTAAAGTGTTACCACGAAATACCGCTAGATCCTTTCTCAAAAGTCGCTAGCATGTTGCTACATAGCCAAACAATGTTAGGATAATGCTGCAATTTCTAAAGAGTTTTGGTTTGTTTGTTTTGCAAATTTTACAATGTAGTATGACTAGAATGTCTGAAATTTTCAAATTATCCCTAGTAAATGTCTCTAGATATAAAAGAAATGGCTGCTAGATTGAAGTAAATAGCTCTACATTTAGTGGTAATATGTAGCTTTACAACTGGTACCACTGCAACCACAACCTCCCTCCCAGTAGTCTCCACAAAATACCGCTAGATCCTTTCTCAAAAGTCGCTAGCATGTTGCTACATAGTCAAACAATGTTAGAATAATGCTGCAATTTTTAAATTATCCCTAGTAAATCTCTCTAGATATGAAAAAATGGGTTTTAAATTGAAGTAAATAGCTCTACATCTAGCGGTAATATGTAGCGATACAACTGGCAACACTGCCTAAGTGTTACCCCAAAATACCGCTAGATCCTTTCTCAAAAGTCGCTAGCATGTTGCTACATAGTCAAACAATGGTAGAATAATGCTGCAATTTCTAAAGAGTTTTGATTTGTTTGTTTTGCAAATTTTACAATGTAATATGACTAGAATGTCTGAAATTTTCAAATTATCCCGAGTAAATGTCTCTAGATATGAAAAAATGGGTACTAAACTGAAGTAAATATAGCTCTACATCTAGCGATAATATGTAGCGCTACAACTGGCAACACTGCCTACAACCACCTTCTCATTGCCAATGATTATGCTCTGAGGTTTGTATTTGCTTATCTTATCCTGTGTATAAATGTAACCCTTACACATGTTTCTATTAAATAATGACAGTAAACAGGATTCATGATTTAAATACAAGGCTAGATATTTATCGGAAGTACGTATTTACCTTCGGAAAGCTGAAATATAATGTTTACACATATGGGATAGGGAGGAGGGAGGGAGGTATAAGAGGTGGACCGATGGAAAGAGAACCCCGATATACGAGATACATAACTTCATATGCGTGTATTGATCACTTTCATTCTATTATGTATGCATACATAAGTAGCAGGACACATATGTCAAGAGTGAACACCAATAACTTAATCCATACACAGTAAAAAAGACGGAAATAATATCGTACATACGAAGTGATGGAATGGGTATGGGGGGGGGGGGAGTGTGTATGACAGTTCGTCGCTAGATAAGGGGTGTGTGTGCTTGTGTGATGGTCTTGTGTAGCTATGTGTGTGCTTGTTTGAGTGTTGCTTTAGGCTACGCATTAGTTATCTCTCTCTCTCTCTCTCTCTCTTATTTATCGCTGTCTTCCTTACGATTACGACATACTGTACTAGTGCATGAGAACAGGAAATAGGGAGCCTCTCTCTCTCTCTCACAAGACTAAACGAATAGAGGCAGATCCCTTACACACCCAGTCTCTCTCTGTCGCTCGTTTGTTTGCACACCGGTACAAATGAGGCAGATCCCTTACAAGATGAACATGGGAATCTGCAGAGAGACAAGTGGCCCACAAAAGGCAGATCCCTTTCACATCCAACCGATTTCGTCCATATGACTATCCGATTTTATCTTGAAATTCTCTATTGTTCTTGATCCCACTATAGCACTAGGTAGCCTATTTCACATATCTACGACTGTTATGAGAGGCAGATCCCTTACACAGCCAATCTCTCTCTTATTTGCACACTGGTACAAAGGAGGCAGATCCTTACACATGCTACCAAGATAAAAATGGGAGTCTGCAGAGAGCCGATTGGCCCACACACGGCAGATTACTTTCACACCCAATCCATCTCGTCTTATCAAATTTTATGTTGAAGCTCTATTGTTATTGATCCCACTATAGCACTTGGTAGCCTACTCCACATATCGACAACTCTTTTACCAAGCGAATAGTCGAGGCAGATCCCTTACACTGCCAATCTCTTTCTCTCTCGCTCTTGTTTGTTTGCACACCGGTACAAATGAGGCAGATCCCTTACACATGCAACCAAGGTGAAAATGGGAGTCTGCAGAGAGCCAAGTGGCCCACATAAGGCAGGTCCCTTTCACACTCAACCCATCTCATAAACGTTACCTGTTATTTACACTACTTACTATACACCCATGTTATCATATACCTGCAACCAAAACACAATTGTAAGAAATAGGAACATAAGAAAATGGGAGTCTGTAGAGAGCCAATTGGCCCACACAAGACAGATCCTTTTCATTATTATTATTATTATTATCACCTTAGCCAATTCTATAAGTCTCTTTTCCTGTACTACTTTTCCTACTTCGGGGCAATTGTTACGGTCTCCTGATTATTTGACTAAGATCATTCTTATTCCTCTATTTTGTTAATCCGTTTACCATAATCATTATTTCTTTAGCATTTGTATTATCGTTATTTTTATTCATATGATGTGTCAGAGATAGTTGCATAGTTTATATAAACATCTACTGTATATCTGTCTGTCTGTCTCTGTAGTTTAAATGTACTGTGGTCATTTAACTATCTATGTATTTATATATTTGTATACCTATCTATCTATCTATCTATCTATCAATATCTATCTAACTAACTGTTTAGCCCCATTAGTTTTCAGATTTTAAGACGTTTGGTCAATTAGTTTGGCGATTTTAAGACCTTTTGCCCCATTTATTTGTCAATATTAAGACGTTTCGTGTCATTTAGGTGTCGATTTCTTTTCCTGGAGAGCGATAACGAGCCTGTAATTTAAGAGGAACCTGCCTCTGGGCGGGAGATTTTTCTATCAAAAATTTTAAAACATTATCTTAAAGGGGGTCTTGGGGTTGTCTTTTTAAGCTTGATGGAGGTGTAGGGAGGAAACTAAAATAAATTATAGAAAGCTTAATAAACAAGTAAATAATTGAACCCATCCCCCCTTAAGTTATAGAGGTTAATGTTAAAGAGTTTTGGCCAACCTACAATGGATGGACTATAGTTGAGGTGTGTTGGATCCTTTGATTTATGGAGATTATTCCTAAGCTTAACAAAATCATACGTTGGAAACAACACAAATTACCAGCATCAGATTGAAAGAGTTAAATCGCCTGACTGTCAAAGGTCTTTCCTAAGCTTAGTAAAGTTGTGTAAGGTTAGCCAGCATAAAGTAACGTTGACGTGTTGTAACGAACGGGTTAATATATATTAGGCTTGTTGTATTATATTTTTATTTATTTTTTCATTGTTTTTTGTTATGAAGGACACAAAAACCATACAGCCAAATTCAAGGCACGGGAGAGTCAAAATGTCTGGATACACGGAGAATGAAACAATTTAAGTCATATGATATGGGAAAGATAGATTGAGGGAGAGAGTTCTAGAGTTCACTTGTTGATTAGAAGAAAGAATGGGAAATTTGATTCACTGTTGGTTTCGAGAGTGGAACAGAACAGGGATGGAAATGTGGTGAAAGGCGGGTGCCATTCACTCTCCATAAGGGAGGAGGTATACACTGAACTCTGAAGAACAGTGATTATTGTAATAGCGGTACAAGAGTGAGAGAGATGCAACATTGCAGCGTGTACAGAGAGATTGTAGGCATTTAATAAGAGGAGGTGAGTTGATGAGACGAAATGCTTTTGACTCTAGCCTTTCAAGAAGTGTGGTATGGGTGGAACCTCCCCACACATGCGAACAGACTTCGATACATGGGCGCACTGTACCCCTATACAGAGCAAGACTCTGTTCAGGGGTAAAGAACTCATGGGGACGGGTTAAGCCAAGTTAAACCCTTGAGGATTATGCCGCATTTAGACAGTTTAGTGCGGCTGTCATTAGACGATTATATTCAGAGTAAGAAGGGTATATGGAAGTCAGAAGAGTTAGTGGAGATATTGAGAATAAACTGACGAAATACGTCATGATCCTGAGAGGGTTAAGCTAAGAATGTGATTATCTACAGTATTTGAATGTAGAAATAAATGTAAAACTATAAAGAAAGAAAAGACAAAGAAAATCATTCATGTGGACAAAATACCCTCCAAGTGAACACAAGCGATAACCTGAGATACAAGAATCATGTGGTCAAAGTTTGCATTGTTGATAATAAGATACTCGAGGGTCCTGTCTGGAGCGGTGTGAACTCTCAATTACGAGTCCCATGTTCGAACTACCACTCAAATTGTGGGGTAGTAGAGTATCTTTTATCCGTATTATTATCATTATTATTATTATCATTGTTATTATTAAACATTATTATTATAATTATTATTATTATTTGTATTATTATTATTATTATTGTAGTGATGTAGTGATGTACTCCCTCTACCCTAAATGTCACGATCTGTGACATTGTCAGTAAAGCGTCAGCTGCTTGATCAAAGGGTAAGGAGGTGTGAGAGAGAGTCTGAGGTAACCCCTCCATCCCTCTCCAACTTTCCCCCTTCCTCGCTTCTCTGTCTAACTTCTTTCTTCCTTCTCTCCCCTTCTTTTCCTCCTTCTCAACCCCTCCTTAACTTTCCCTCCTGTAATTTTGTAAGAACTGGCTTACCGAAAAATATACACATTAATCTAGAAGGGGGATCTAATGGATGTTAATTTTTAAGTTTGATGAAGGTCTAGTGAGGAAACTAAACAAACAAATAATCAATATATGAAATAATCGACCAAAAGATAAACACTTCCCCCTTAAGGGCTAGAATATTATCTTTAACATATTTTTGTCTTTTAGAAACCTTGATGAATTCAATATAATATTTTATTTATAGCTAAGCAGATGAAGGCTAAATTTGATGAATAATGACTATTCTGCGTACTGTTCTTAACCCCTTCTGTACCGGCGACGTCATTTGTTTAAACTGTATTTGTGCTACTATTAGACGATTGTATTAATTTAAAAAAAGGGTCTCCAGGAACTAACAGGCTTCGAACTATCTCACTTAATCCTATTTACTACCACAGATCCTTGTTGAACTGCACAACATCGTCTAAATATAGCGAGAATAAACGAAAACAAAAAAGATGTCGTCGGTACAGAAGGGGTTAATAAAAAATACAAAATGTTACCTTCTCAGTAAATATTAACATTATCTTTATTAATTGTTATTTGCTCTGAACATAGACTAACTAAAACTATTGCAATAATAACCCTTGCAGTAATCTAGGAAGCTTTTTCACTTTATGCTGGCAAACATTAGATGATTTCACTCAGGTGTGGAAAACAGTCTAGAAATTAAAGGGGTAAACAACGATCGCGTATAACCCTTTAACACCAATACATCCTTCCTAAGCTGAGTAACCAAACAATCGTCTAGTAACAGGCAGAATAAACTGCTAAATCGCATCGTGATACTGAAAGAGTTAAACTAAGAATGCCATCATCTACTGTATTTGAATGTAAAAATGTATGCAGAAACATAATTATACACATATATAAGCGTAATAGATAAATATAAATATAACTAAAACATTCTGGTGGACAAAATACCATCCAAGTGAACAAAAGCAAAACTTGAGTTAAAAGAATCATGTGGTAGAAGTTTACATTGTTGATAATACGATGCCCGAGTGTCCTGTCTGGAGCGGTGTGAACTCTGAACTCAGAGTCCCTTGTTCGAACCACCAGCTCAATGATATACATAGTGGCATCTTTTATTGTTATTATTATTATTATTATTATTATTACCGTCATTGTTCCGTCAAAAAATAGTTAACTATTTGATCCGATGAAAGACTTATTAGAGCTCCCTTGTTTCCCTCCAGCAGTTTGAAGATTTTAAGACAATTCATCCCATTAGCTTGATGATAACAATACGACCTATAGACCATCTATGACCAGATCAGATCAGATGAAGTATTAATCACTGTTGTTGTTGTTGTTGTTTTTTTTCCCCAAGCTGCTTGGCCGAACAGCCCCAAGGCCCCGAGCAAGGCCAAGGCCATAACCGAGCGCCGCCCCCCCCCCCCCCCCCCCCCACCGCCGACCACAATAAAGCCTGGGTGACCGAAGCCACTCCATGGCGGGGAGCTGAGGAGGGTGCGGAAACGCCCGGGAAACCAAAGACCCACCCAGGGCCCTGTGCCCCTCAGCAATTATGAAGAGAAAGTTGAGGGGCAAAGGAAAAATGTGACGCTTTGGCTTCCAATCTTGGTAGATTGGGAGGTCAATCCACGGAAGAGACGCCGTCACTTGAGATCTAGAAAACATATAAGTAAAAGGAACAGTCAGAGTAAGCTATGGGTATGGCAGAGATCGCTCAGTTCTCACTCTGATAGACCAGCCCATCACCACATGACTAGAACCCAATCCTCTCAGGCAGAGATCGCTCAGTTCTCACTCTGATAGACCAGCCCATCACCACATGACTAGAACCCAATCCTCTCCTCCCCCCCGCCTTTGGCGGGGGGATAGCTCCCCTATTTCAACCCCTTTCAGGGTTGGGCACCCGCCCTATATATATATATATATATATATATATATATATATATATATATATATATACAGTATATATATATATATATACAGTATATATATATATACAGTATATATATATATATATATATATTACTACTAGAAGGTCCCTTCTGAAACCAGAGTGGCCTATTCAGGAACCAGGACGGCGATTAGCCGGAAGGACACTACTGGGAACCAGAGTGGCCAATGTCAGTGGTCACCTAGCAATACTGGACGATCTGTCCAGTCTGTTCGGTGGCCACCTAACCAGTCACTGTCTGACCAAGTCTTGTACTAAGGACTCGATCAGACGACCAGGCAGTGAGGCTCTCACCTCTTACCGCCTGGCTGTGAACTGGCTAATATAATATAATGCTTCGGGGGTATTTCCGCATATTATTTACGTTTGTTAACACATTATACTCATATGAAGATAAACAGGCCATGACAATTAATTAATTGTATATATATACAGTATATATATATATATATATATATATATATATATATATATATATATATATATATATATATACCGGTATATATATATATATATATATATACAGTATATAATTATGTGTGTGATCTAACTGTAACGTGCGATATATTTGCATACGTGAACATTGTTTAATAAATACAAGAAGATTTATTTATGTCTTATAGTACAACTAAAGTCTGATTTAATGAATTCGTTAACAATTATATTGTATTACACTCGTGATCATACATATTATGTAGTTAAAGGTATATTATAATGTAAACAAACTGTTGGTAGTCAATAGGTAAACATACAATGCATACTTGTCACCTGTTACTAATAAAGTAATGCACGGTATAATTATTATATACATAATTTCCTCAGCAACCTTTTTTCTAACTCAGGGCAACAACAAGATAAATCTAAGCAATTAAAAATTAGATAGTTCGAAGATTGTCAATTGCTGGAGACCCTTTTTAATCTGAATATTAGCCAAAATATAGTGAAAACGATGGTACAGGTACTGAAAGGATTAAGGACTTGGGTGAGAAAAACAAAAATATTATTACGCCTTGAGCGGGATCGATCCTGGGCGTACTGAGGTGAGACTCCAAGACGTTCTGCACTTCACCAACCAGCTGTTGATAACGGTGTGGACAGTTATAGGATGTCTATCTAGCTATCTATTGACGGACGCCGTGATCCTCGAAGGAGTGGCCACAATGTCTGCACTGTGGAAGAGTATTGTTGATTTGTAGGTAATCCACAAACGGTCGTTTGCGAGTTTTAGGCTATAAGGAAGTTGAAGATTGTGTTTAGCCGATACAGGTAAGTGTGTTACAATCGTAGGCGTTAAGGGGGAAGGGTATATATTTGTTGATCGATTATTTCACATATTTATTATTTTTTAGTTTCCTCCTTAAACCTCCATCAAACTTAACAACACATCCAATAGATCCCCTTCTAGATAAATTTGTACATTTTTCGGTAGAAAAATATCCCGGCCGAAAGCCGGTTCTTCCAAAATTACAGGCTCACTATCGTTCGCCAGAAATATAATCGGCACTTACATAGCACGAAAGGTCTTAACAAATTATAGAAAGCTTAATAAACAAGCAAATAATTGAACCCATCCCCCCTTAAGTTATAGAGGTTAATGTTGAAGAGTTTTGGCCAACCTACAATGGATGGACTATAGTTGAGGTGTGTTGGATCCTTTGATTTATGGAGATCATTCCTAAGCTTAACAAAATCATACGTTTGGGAACAGCAAAAATTACCAGCATCAGATTGAAAGGGTTAAATCGCCTGACTATCAAAGGTCTTTCCTAAGCTTAGTAAAGTTGTGTAAGGTTAGCCAGCATAAAGCAACGGTGACGTGTTGTAACGAACGGGTTAATATATATTAGTTGTATATATGTTTTTGTTGTTGTTGTTTTTTGTTTTTGTTTTTTGAAGGCCACAAAACTAACTCAATACAGCCAAATTCAAGGCACGGGAGAGTCACAATGTCTGGATATCCTACACGAAGAATGAAACAATTTAAGTCATATGATAAGGAAAACCATTATTAAAGGGGAGAGTTCTAGAGTTCAATTATTGATTAGAAGAAAGAATGGAAAATTTGGTTCACTCTTGGTTTAGAGAGGACAGAACATAGCATGGGGCTGAAAGGTAGGTGCCATCCACTCTCCATAAGGGAGGAGGAGAGTGAGAGAGATGCAACATTGCAGCGTGTAGTGAGTGATTATAGGGATTTAGTAAGAGGAGGCGAGTTGATGAGACAAAATGTTTTTGACTGATCCTAGCCTTTGGAGCAGTGTGGTATGGGTAGAACCTCCCCACACATGCGAACAGTCCTCGATACTTGGGCGCACTGTGTAACCCATGTACAGAGATAGAAACTGTGAAGTGGTAAAGAATCACAGAGACCTTAATCTAACTTCAGTGTCATCATCTACAATATTATAACATAGATATACATTCAGAATGATAATTATAAACAAATGTGAGCGCAATAGATAATAACATTCTGGTGGACAAAATACCATCCAAGTGAACAAAAGCGATAACCTAAGATGAATGAATCATGTGGTCAAAGTTTGCATTGTTGATAATAAGATGCGCGAGTGTCCTGTCTGGAGCGGTGTGAACTCTCAACTCAGAGTCCCTTGTTCGAACCACCAGCTCAATGATACATAGTGGCATCTTTTATTATTATTATTATTATTATTATTATTATTATTATTATTATTATTATTATTATTATTATTATTATTATTACCGTCATTGTTCCGTCAAAAAATAGTTAACTATTTGATCCGATGAAAGACTTATTAGAGCTCCCTTGTTTCCCTCCAGCAATTTGAAGATTTTAAGACAATTCATCCCATTAGCTTGATGATAAAAATACGACCAATAGACCATCTATGACCAGATCAGATCAGATGAAGTATTAATCACTGTTGTTGTTGTTGTTTTTCCCCAAGCTGCTTGGCCGAACAGCCCCAAGGCCCTGAGCAAGGCCAAGGCCATAACCGAGCACCCCCACAATAAAGCCTGGGTGACCGAAGGCACTCCATGGCGGGGAGCTGAGGAGGGTGCGGAAACGCCCGGGAAACCAAAGACCCACCCAGGGCCCTGTGCCCCTCAGCAATTATGAAGAGAAAGTTGAGGGGCAAAGGAAAAATGTGACGCTTTGGCTTCCAATCTTGGTAGATTGGGAGGTCAATCCACGGAAGAGACGCCGTCACTTGAGATCTAGAAAACATATAAGTAAAAGGAACAGTCAGAGTAAGCTATGGGTATGGCAGAGATCGCTCAGTTCTCACTCTGATAGACCAGCCCATCACCACATGACTAGAACCCAATCCTCTCAGGCAGAGATCGCTCAGTTCTCACTCTGATAGACCAGCCCTTCACCACATGACTAGAACCCAATCCTCTCCTCCCCCCGCCAAAGGCGGGGGGATAGCTCCCCTATTTCAACCCCTGGTCACCCGCCCTATATATATATATATATATATATATATATATATATACAGTATATATATATATATATATACAGTATATATATATATATTACTACTAGAAGGTCCCTTCTGAAACCAGAGTGGCCTATTCAGGAACCAGGACGGCGATTAGCCGGAAGGACACTACTGGGAACCAGAGGGGCCAATGTCAGTGGTCACCTAGCAATACTGGACGATCTGTCCAGTCTGTTCGGTGGCCACCTAACCAGTCACTGTCTGACCAAGTCTTGTACTAAGGACTCGATCAGACGACCAGGCAGTGAGGCTCTCACCTCTTACCGCCTGGCTGTGAACTGGCTAATATAATATAATGCTTCGGGGGTATTTCCGCATATTATTTACGTTTGTTAACACATTATACTCATATGAAGATAAACAGGCCATGACAATTAATTAATTGTATATATATACAGTATATATATATATATATATATATATATATATATATATATATATATATATACCGGTATATATATATATATATATATATACAGTATATAATTATGTGTGTGATCTAACTGTAACGTGCGATATATTTGCATACGTGAACATTGTTTAATAAATACAAGAAGATTTATTTATGTCTTATAGTACAACTAAAGTCTGATTTAATGAATTCGTTAACAATTATATATTGTATTACACTCGTGATCATACATATTATGTAGTTAAAGGTATATTATAATGTAAACAAACTGTTGGTAGTCAATAGGTAAACATACAATGCATACTTGTCACCTGTTACTAATAAAGTAATGCACGGTATAATTATTATATACATAATTTCCTCAGCAACCTTTTTTCTAACTCAGGGCAACAACAAGATAAATCTAAGCAATTAAAAATTAGATAGTTCGAAGATTGTCAATTGCTGGAGACCCTTTTTAATCTGAATATTAGCCAAAATATAGTGAAAACGATGGTACAGGTACTGAAAGGATTAAGGACTTGGGTGAGAAAAACAAAAATATTATTACGCCTTGAGCGGGATCGATCCTGGGCGTACTGAGGTGAGACTCCAAGACGTTCTGCACTTCACCAACCAGCTGTTGATAACGGTGTGGACAGTTATAGGATGTCTATCTAGCTATCTATTGACGGACGCCGTGATCCTCGAAGGAGTGGCCACAATGTCTGCACTGTGGAAGAGTATTGTTGATTTGTAGGTAATCCACAAACGGTCGTTTGCGAGTTTTAGGCTATAAGGAAGTTGAAGATTGTGTTTAGCCGATACAGGTAAGTGTGTTACAATCGTAGGCGTTAAGGGGGAAGGGTATATATTTGTTGATCGATTATTTCACATATTTATTATTTTTTAGTTTCCTCCCTAAACCTCCATCAAATTTAAAACGACATCCATTAGATCCCCCTTCTAGATAAATTTGTACATTTTTCGGTAGAAAAATATCCCGGCCGAAAGCCGGTTCTTCCAAAATTACAGGCTCACTATCGTTCGCCAGAAATATAATCGGCACTTACATAGCACGAAAGGTCTTAACAAATTATAGAAAGCTTAATAAACAAGCAAATAATTGAACCCATCCCCCCTTAAGTTATAGAGGTTAATGTTGAAGAGTTTTGGCCAACCTACAATGGATGGACTATAGTTGAGGTGTGTTGGATCCTTTGATTTATGGAGATCATTCCTAAGCTTAACAAAATCATACGTTTGGGAACAGCAAAAATTACCAGCATCAGATTGAAAGGGTTAAATCGCCTGACTATCAAAGGTCTTTCCTAAGCTTAGTAAAGTTGTGTAAGGTTAGCCAGCATAAAGCAACGGTGACGTGTTGTAACGAACGGGTTAATATATATTAGTTGTATATATGTTTTTTGTTGTTGTTTTTTGTTTTTGTTTTTTGAAGGCCACAAAACTAACTCAATACAGCCAAATTCAAGGCACGGGAGAGTCACAATGTCTGGATATCCTACACGAAGAATGAAACAATTTAAGTCATATGATAAGGAAAACCATTATTAAAGGGGAGAGTTCTAGAGTTCAATTATTGATTAGAAGAAAGAATGGAAAATTTGGTTCACTCTTGGTTTAGAGAGGACAGAACATAGCATGGGGCTGAAAGGTAGGTGCCATCCACTCTCCATAAGGGAGGAGGAGAGTGAGAGAGATGCAACATTGCAGCGTGTAGTGAGTGATTATAGGGATTTAGTAAGAGGAGGCGAGTTGATGAGACAAAATGTTTTTGACTGATCCTAGCCTTTGGAGCAGTGTGGTATGGGTAGAACCTCCCCACACATGCGAACAGTCCTCGATACTTGGGCGCACTGTGTAACCCATGTACAGAGATAGAAACTGTGAAGTGGTAAAGAATCACAGAGACCTTAATCTAACTTCAGTGTCATCATCTACAATATTATAACATAGATATACATTCAGAATGATAATTATAAACAAATGTGAGCGCAATAGATAATAACATTCTGGTGGACAAAATACCATCCAAGTGAACAAAAGCGATAACCTAAGATGAATGAATCATGTGGTCAAAGTTTGCATTGTTGATAATAAGATGCGGGAGTGTCCTGTCTGGAGCGGTGTGAACTCTCAACTCAGAGTCCCTTGTTCGAACCACCAGCTCAATGATACATAGTGGCATCTTTTATTATTATTATTATTATTATTATTATTATTATTATTATTATTATTATTACCGTCATTGTTCCGTCAAAAAATAGTTAACTATTTGATCCGATGAAAGACTTATTAGAGCTCCCTTGTTTCCCTCCAGCAGTTTGAAGATTTTAATAAGACATTTCATCCCATTAGCTTGATGATAACAATACCACCTATAGACCATTTATGAGCAGATCAGATCAGATGAAGTATTAATCAATGTTAAATATTATGGGTAAGAACAAGGTACAATAAGGGTACCCACTTAAGCCGGTATCACACGAGCGCTTTTTTACTCAACATTTATCCTCACCACTGGTCTGGCAACTTATGAGGTCAACATTATATATAATACTTCGGTCACCTAAATTCTTCTAGCAACAGTCTAGTTTCCGATACCAGTGCAAAATATTCCAGAAATTTTGCCAGAAAAATGTTGATCATCGAATGTTGACTATAAAAGCTCTCGTGTGATACCCACTTAGCCTTTAACCCTTTAAGGATTGTAACGCAATTTGACAGTTTATTGTGGATATCATTAGATAATTGTATACTACTTAGGAAGGCTCTCTAGGAATCAAAAGGGTAAACACTATCTCAATAACCTCTATCGATCCCACCAGTTATTCCTAAGCTGAATAGAATCGTGTAATACTAGCCAGCAGAAACTGTCAAAATGTGCCATAATTCGGAAGGAGGTAATAAGTCGATTAATATTATTAATCATAATAGAGTATATCAGACTTTCTGGGAGACTCTGAGGAATTTATGTATTGTATTTAATTATCGATTATGTGATTTATGAAAGTGCAGCAATTGGAAGAATATTTTCTCTCTTAGGGCTCGATCAGGAATTTTGTTTTTCCTTTAGGGCTCGATCATGAAATATATAATTTAGTCTAGTGCCGGAAACTACTACATAACTGAAATGGTGCAATTATTGACCACCTGCGATATTCAGGCAACACGGAAGTTAGAGCTGTAAACTTCTAAAATTAACAGAAATATAAAATATAAACTATATGAGATCATGATGGATAGCAAGTTTACTGACTATGATATTATGTATTTATAAATGAACTACAAAAACAGTTCAGCAAGTAAATATGTTTTATATTGATAACCACAACCCCAACTTCCTTATAGCCTAACAGTCGCAAGTGGTCAATTGGGGGATTACCCATACATTGACAATTACTCTTCCACAGTGCAGACATTCTGATGTTGGTTTGTTTTCATAATTCACATCCTATAACTTTCCACACCGTTATCAACGGCTGGTTGGTAAAGTGCAGAGCGTCTTGGAGTCTAACCTCAGCCATCCCAGGATCGACCCCGCTCAAGGCATCAAAGGAGTTTATTTTTGTGTTCATCCAGGTCCTTAACCCTTTCAGTACCGGTGCCACCTTTTTTACAGAATGTTGGCTAATATTAGACGATGTTATTCAGATTAAAAAAGGTCTCCAGCAATTGTCAGGCTTCTAACTATTTCACTTAACCTTATTTATTGTCTCATATCCTTTATAAACTGCATGTCTGTCTGTATGTACGGTATGTATGTATATACTCAGGCACATACCCCATAGTTGGAGGTGGCTGACGACAAAATCGTCTTATCAACAGCTTCAAACTAATTGTTGCAAGTTTCCCCTGCATAGTGGACTGCATTAGATGTATGGACCCTGTTTTAATTGCTTAGATTTGTCTGTCTTTGTTAGAAAACATTTTGTTGAGGAAAATATTCATAGAATATATCGTGCAATGCTTTATTGGTAAAAGGTGACAAGTATGCATTGCATACTACCCTTTTATGTTTTACATTAAATTATACATATAACTAAATAATATGTATAATCATGAGTGTAATACAATCGTCTAGTGTGTCCAAGACACGGAGGGAAAGTAAAAAACTAGTACACACTACATGTGTAAAAAAAATAAAAAATAAAAGGAAAAAGAAAAAATATATATATATACAGTATATACTGTATATTTATATATATATATATATAAATATACAGTATATACTGTATATATATATATATATATATATATATATAGTATATATATATATATATATATATACTGTATATATATATATATATACTGTATATTTATATATATATATATATATATAGTATATACTGTATATATATATACAGTATATACTGTATATTTATATATATATAGTATACTGTATATATATATATATATATATATATGTATATATACAGTATATATATATATATATATATATATAGTTGTTGTTGTTGTTGTTCCCCAAGCTGCCTGGCCGATATTGATAAATACGCTCAATGTAATTTTCATTACTACCAAATCAATATCAATATCAATATCAAAGGCCTTAACCTTGGGATCATTACATTGAGCGTATTTATCAATACCAAATCAATATCAATATCAATATCAAAGGCCTTAACCAAATACGCTCAATGTAATTACATTGAGCGTTAAGGCCTTTGATATTGATATTGATATTGATTTGGTATTGATAAATACGCTCAATGTAATGAAGCAAGGCCAAGGCCATAACCGAGTGCCCCCACAGAACCCTCCCTGCCAACCACAATAAAGCCTGGGTAACCGAAGCCACTCCATGGCGGGGAGCTGAGGAGGGTGCGGAAACGCCCGGGAAACCAAAGACCCACCCAGGGCCCTGTGCCCCTCAGCAATTATGAAGAGAAAGTTGAGGGGCAAAGGAAAAATGTGACGCTTTGGCTTCCAATCTTGGTAGATTGGGAGGTCAATCCACGGAAGAGACGCCGTCATATATTGATATTGATATTGATTTGGTATTGATAAATACGCTCAATGTAATGAAAAAAATACCATTACATTGAGCGTATTTATCAATACCAAATCAATCTAGAAAACATATAAGTAAAAGGAACAGTCAGAGTAAGCTATGGGTATGGCAGAGATCGCTCAGTTCTCACTCTGATAGACCAGCCCATCACCACATGACTAGAACCCAATCCTCTCAGCATCAGCTAGGAAAGGCCCTAGAAAGCCGCCTTTGGCGGCTTTGGCCCCCGATAGCTCCCCTATTTCAACCCTTTTCGGGGTTGGGCACCCGCCCTATATATATAGTATATACTGTATATATATATATATATATATATACAGTATATATATATATATATATATATATATCTACTAGAAGGTCCCTTCTGAAACCAGAGTGGCCTATTCAGGAACCAGGACGGCGATTAGCCGGAAGGACACTACTGGGAACCAGAGGGGCCAATGTCAGTGGTCACCTAGCAATACTGGACGATCTGTCCAGTCTGTTCGGTGGCCACCTAACCAGTCACTGTCTGACCAAGTCTTGTACTCAGGACTCGATCAGACGACCAGGCAGTGAGGCTCTCACCTCTTACCGCCTGGCTGTGAACTGGCTAATATAATAATGCTTCGGGGGTATTTCCGCATATTATTTACGTTTGTTAACACATTATACTCATATTAAGATAAACAGGCCATGACAATTAATTAATTGTATATATATACAGTATATATATATATATATATATATATATATATATATATATATATATATACCGGTATATATATATATATATATATACAGTATATAATTATGTGTGTGATCTAACTGTAACGTGCGATATATTTGCATACGTGAACATTGTTTAATAAATACAAGAAGATTTATTTATGTCTTATAGTACAACTAAAGTCTGATTTAATGAATTCGTTAACAATTATATATTGTATTACACTCGTGATCATACATATTATGTAGTTAAAGGTATATTATAATGTAAACAAACTGTTGGTAGTCAATAGGTAAACATACAATGCATACTTGTCACCTGTTACTAATAAAGTAATGCACGGTATAATTATTATATACATAATTTCCTCAGCAACCTTTTTTCTAACTCAGGGCAACAACAAGATAAATCTAAGCAATTAAAAATTAGATAGTTCGAAGATTGTCAATTGCTGGAGACCCTTTTTAATCTGAATATTAGCCAAAATATAGTGAAAACGATGGTACAGGTACTGAAAGGATTAAGGACTTGGGTGAGAAAAACAAAAATATTATTACGCCTTGAGCGGGATCGATCCTGGGCGTACTGAGGTGAGACTCCAAGACGTTCTGCACTTCACCAACCAGCTGTTGATAACGGTGTGGACAGTTATAGGATGTCTATCTAGCTATCTATTGACGGACGCCGTGATCCTCGAAGGAGTGGCCACAATGTCTGCACTGTGGAAGAGTATTGTTGATTTGTAGGTAATCCACAAACGGTCGTTTGCGAGTTTTAGGCTATAAGGAAGTTGAAGATTGTGTTTAGCCGATACAGGTAAGTGTGTTACAATCGTAGGCGTTAAGGGGGAAGGGTATATATTTGTTGATCGATTATTTCACATATTTATTATTTTTTAGTTTCCTCCCTAAACCTCCATCAAATTTAAAACGACATCCATTAGATCCCCCTTCTAGATAAATTTGTACATTTTTCGGTAGAAAAATATCCCGGCCGAAAGCCGGTTCTTCCAAAATTACAGGCTCACTATCGTTCGCCAGAAATATAATCGGCACTTACATAGCACGAAAGGTCTTAACAAATTATAGAAAGCTTAATAAACAAGCAAATAATTGAACCCATCCCCCCTTAAGTTATAGAGGTTAATGTTGAAGAGTTTTGGCCAACCTACAATGGATGGACTATAGTTGAGGTGTGTTGGATCCTTTGATTTATGGAGATCATTCCTAAGCTTAACAAAATCATACGTTTGGGAACAGCAAAAATTACCAGCATCAGATTGAAACGGTTAAATCGCCTGACTATCAATGGTCTTTCCTAAGCTTAGTAAAGTTGTGTAAGGTTAGCCAGCATAAAGCAACGGTGACGTGTTGTAACGAACGGGTTAATATATATTAGTTGTATATATGTTGTTGTTGTTGTTGTTTTGTTTTGTTTTTTTGAAGGCCACAAAACTAACTCAATACAGCCAAATTCAAGGCACGGGAGAGTCACAATGTCTGGATATCCTACACGAAGAATGAAACAATTTAAGTCATATGATAAGGAAAACCATTATTGAAGGGGAGAGTTCTAGAGTTCAATTATTGATCAGAAGAAAGATTGGAAAATTTGGTTCACTCTTGGTTTAGAGAGGACAGCACATTGCATGGAGCTGAAAGGTGGGTGCCATCCACTCTCCATAAGGAAGGAGGAGAGTGAGAGAGATGCAACATTGCAGCGTGTAGTGAGTGATTATAGGGATTTAGTAAGAGGAGGCGAGTTGATGAGACAACACATTTTTGACTGATCCTAGCCTTTGGAGCAGTGTGGTATGGGTAGAACCTCCCCACACATGCGAACAGTCCTCGATACTTGGGCGCACTGTGTAACCCATGTACAGAGATAGAAACTGTGAAGTGGTAAAGAATCACAGAGACCTTAATCTAACTTCAGTGTCATCATCTACAATATTATAACATAGATATACTATCAGAATGATAATTATAAACAAATGTGAGCGCAATAGATAATAACATTCTGGTGGACACAATACCATCCAAGTGAACAAAAGCGATAACCTAAGATGAATGAATCATGTGGTCAAAGTTTGCATTGTTGATAATAAGATGCGCGAGTGTCCTGTCTGGAGCGGTGTGAACTCTCAACTCAGAGTCCCTTGTTCGAACCACCAGTTCAATGATATGCGTAGTGGCATCTTTTATTATTATTGTTGTTATTATTATTATTATTATTATTATCATCATTGTTATTATTAAACATTATTATTATAATTATTATTATTATTATTATTATTATTATTATTATTATTGTAGTGATGTAGTGATGTACTCCCTATGTGGTGGATTGTGTTCTATTATTTCATAATTATATTTTGCTTAAGCGTTTTTTCCACAGCTATTTTGATTAGTTCTTTTGCCTTTATATTGTCTTTGTCCTAGTTTTGGTTTGTATAGTTTGCAAGTTTTACAATATAAATTATATATTGATGAATACATTAATAAACCGTAATATCAAACATAACATATACACATATATAACTATAAAACACAAGAGTAACTAAGAACAATTATACTCAAAACAGATAATCCATGATATAATAGGTAATAATAATAATGATTATTATAATAATAATTTACGCCAACTGACAGAGATACATGGATGATATTCATTAGCGGCCACCCCCTCGGGGATCAGTCCGTCTGGCAATAGATAAACAGATAAGTAATCATAATAACAACAAAGTATGCTTAAATAGACCCATTAACATTGATAATATCAGCCAGTTGTTGTTGTTGTTGTTGTTGTTCCCCAAGCTGCCTGGCCGAAGAGCCCCAAGGCCCTGAGCAATTCCAAGGCCATAACCGAGCGCCCTCACAGAACCCTCCCTGCCGACCACAATAAAGCCTGGGTGACCGAAGCCACTCCATGGCGGGGAGCTGAGGAGGGTGCGGAAACGCCCGGGAAACCAAAGCCCCACCCAGGGCCCTGTGCCCCTCAGCAATTATGAAGAGAAAGTTGAGGGGCAAGGGAAAAATGTGACGCTTTGGCTTCCAATCTTGGTAGATTGGGAGGTCAATCCACGGAAAAGACGCCGTCACTTGAGATCTAGAAAATATAGAAGTTAAAGGAACAGTCAGAGTAAGCTATGGGTATGGCAGAGATCGCTCAGTTCTCACTCTGATAGACCAGCCCATCACCACTGATAATATCAGCCAGTTAACGCTAGCGTGTTGAGTAGAACTACCATCTCTCACCGCTAGGTCTGTAGTTCGAGCCTCTACTCCCTCCACGTTGAGGGAGCTGGACGGAGCGTCTACAACAATTAGACATGTTAACTGGTTAGGTTATTACCGAATTCTGACCCGGACTAATCATCCGGTGATTAACAAATCCAATCCAACTTTCCCCCTCCCTCTCCTCCTCCCTCTACCCTAAATGTCACGATCTGTGACATTGTCAGTAAAGCGTCAGCTGCTTGATCAAAGGGTAAGGAGGTGTGAGAGAGAGTCTGAGGTAACCCCTCCATCCCTCTCCAACTTTCCCCCTTCCTCGCCTCTCTGTCTAACTTTTTCCTTCCTTCTCTCCCCTTCTTTTCCAATTTTCCCCTTCTCAACCCCTCCTTAACTTTCCCTCCTGTAATTTTGTAAGAACTGGCTTACCGAAAAATATACACATTAATTTAAAAGGGGGATAGAAGAAAGATTGGGAGTATCGTTTCACTCTTAAATTGGAGAGTTGTACAGAATAGGGATGGCATGGTGTTGCAAGACGGGTACCAAGTACCCTACGTAGAGTAGGTGGTATGCACTGAGAGAGCTCTGAGGAACACTGATTGTTATAGTAGCGATAGAATAGCGAGAGAGATGCAACATTGCGGCGGAGAGAGAGAGATTGCAGAGAGTCGGTAAGTGGACGGGAGAGTTAATGATACGAAAGGCTTTCCTTTCTACTTTGTTTAGAAGTGCTGTGTGAGGGGATCCTCCCCACACATGTGAACAATACTCAATCCAAGGATGCACTGTGCCCCTGTACAGAGCAAGAAGCTGTGCAGGGGTAAAGAACCCCTTAAGGCAGTTGAGCACACCCAGCTTAGCAAGACTGGTAATATGGTCCTTCCAAGAGAGAGAGAGCAGAAGAAAAATAGACACCGAGAATACTGAGAGACGGTGAAGGGTTGATTTTTGTATTGTTGAAGTATAAGGGATAGTCCTCTGGGAGTTCACGACGGGTAGGTAGATGAAGAAATGATAGCCATAATATAATGTCAAAATGCGTCATAATCCTCAAGAGGTTAATGACCTTCTGACGTCTTGCACATCACCTTTAGAAGTCTCTTTGGTTGATTGGGACTTTTCAACCTGGACTTAACCGGAAGCCCATTTGATCTTTAATTATGTATTATCGTTTGGTGATATTAATATGCACAAAATAAGATCTGTGATGACTGACCGACTTTTTGTACTAATTATCACCTTACTAATGCAAATAATTATTATATTACTACTACTATTACTACTACTTCTACTACTACTAGTAGTAGTAGTAGTAGTAGTAGTAATATAACACTAAATATTTTTATTATTATTAGGGGTTCGTCCCCTACGGGGAACCCCTATTGTAATCATTAAACCTGGAATTTCATCCAAATTCTTCTTACGCGCCGGTTTCGACGCAATAACTCCAGAACCGCTTTTTGGATCGGGATCAAACTTTCACAAGAGGTGCCTTTTTGTATTGGGCAACTTTTGATATGCTAAACATCCGGCATGGTGGCCAAACAGGTCCGTGGCAGCCGATTTCCCGAAAAACTTGACGCTTAAATACCGTCTCTCCCACTCACAGGAAACGACTGGGCTTTGGCATACGCACTGCCCTACTAATGCTCCGCAAATTTTATAGAGAAGGTTTTGCTTTTGCACGTGGGTTTTTTTCCGGCAATCTTGAAATAACTTCGAATTCCACTTAAAATTCCACATCTTGAAAACTACGCCGATGATCAGAGCCATGCTTGCGTAGTTGGGTGAGGCTCGCGATTCCGAACGTTTTGATACCAAAAAAATATAAATGGGTGGAATAGTTTGGCCGCAGCATTGAAAACTGTCTATTCTTAAATTACTTTAAAACCGAATTCGCTACCACACACAAAGTTTACCGTCTACAGTCTATAGGCTTCCACGCATCCCCCAGTTTTGCTTAATAACATAATCTCTTTATTATTCAGTCCTAACTTTTGTTTTTTTATTTAACTCTCTCAAAACCGTTGGAGTCCCTACGAATTCCAGCAATTATTTAGCCAACCTACCTATACATACCTACCCTACCAAATAATAATGATAAATTCAAATTTATTTTTGGTGAATGACAGAGTATTGGCTAAGGTTTTTAACAATTCCTCCCTTTGCCAAATGCTTAGTTTAATAACAATGATATGGACCTTTAAAGTTTTGGCAATTGCCCGTGTGACTCGTATTTTAACCCTCCTAAAGTGTTACCACAAAATACCGCTAGATCCTTTCTCAAAAGTCGCTAGCATGTTGCTACATAGCCAAACAATGTTAGGATAATGCTGCAATTTCTAAAGAGTTTTGGTTTGTTTGTTTTGCAAATTTTACAATGTAGTATGACTAGAATGTCTGAAATTTTCAAATTATCCCTAGTAAATGTCTCTAGATATAAAAGAAATGGCTGCTAGATTGAAGTAAATAGCTCTACATTTAGCGGTAATATGTAGCTTTACAACTGGCACCACTGCAACCACCACCTCCCTCCCAGTATGTCTCCACAAAATACCGCTAGATCCTTTCTCAAAAGTCGCTAGCATGTTGCTACATAGTCAAACAATGTTAGAATAATGCTTCAATTTCTAAAGAGTTTTGGTTTGTTTGTTTTGCAAATTTTACAATGTAATATGACGAGAATGTCTGACATTTTTAAATTATCCCTAGTAAATCTCTCTAGACATGAAAAAATGGCTGCTAAATTGAAGTAAATAGCTCTACATCTAGCGGTAATATCTAGCGATACAACTGGCAACACTGCCTAGCCATTCCTTCCTATGTTATTCCTCCCTCATATGTATCAACAACCACTCTAGTGAACTTTCGGTATTTAGTTTATTCAGCTTAATACTATTTATCCACATAAAATAGAAACCTATCACGATTGTTGTCTAATACAACCATAGATAATGCTATTACATATTATTTGAACATGATGTCGAATTTAGCAGTTGTGTTTACCTTGAACAGTAATTGACAGTCTGTGACAGAACCGAAAGCTTCTCTTGCCGTGTAGTACTCAAAGAAAGCAGGGGTAATTAAGCCAAGTCAGAGATGCAGAGGTAACTTTCACAATGCATTATAACCCTAGACAGACATCAATATACCACTAAATCAGACAAATATCACTACAAAAAAGATAGGAAAATATTATATTAATGTCCTAGGTATTTGAAATTATGCAAATGAGTTAAAACCATTATGATATAATGATAATGGGATTGATTAGTAGCTGTTGCACAAAATTTTCTGAACGTATGCGAACTTCGGAGTATTTATCCCATTAATATACACATCTATCACTATTTAAATGTAATACAACCATACACAGTGCTATTACATATTATTTGAACATAATATAGGATGTTCTTTCCTTTAAACCATTTTCTATATCTATTCAAGAAAAATATAGGCCTAGCCTAGGCAGCGCTACCGGTAGGTACTAATTTATCAGTTCGAATTTTGATTGAGAGTGGGATTAGGCCTAGGCCTAGCCTAGGGCTTAACATGGGATACTGTTTGGGGTTTGGGAATAGACTGAGGCTGCTTTAGGCCTAATTAGGTAAAATTAGTCAAATCGAGACAATTGCACAGCCTAGGCCTATTAAGCAAATATTTTACCAATCTACAATAGGCCTAGTCTATTCGCTGTAAGTAGGCAAGAAATCATGACCTAGGCTATAACCTCTGTAACTAAAAAACAACTAGGCCTAGAGTGATCAAGCTAATATGTGAATTATTATATGTCGACCATTTGGGAAGAGTCAGTCAAGGAATAGCCTAGATGTGGAAATTTGCAGCCAATTTGCTCTAGCCCTATTTGATATACAGAGGTTAGAGGTCATTGTTGAGGCCCCCCCCCCCCCTCATGACATATTGTCATCATCTTATATATTGCCAGCAGGGGGCAAATAGGCCTAACCGAAAAAAATCGCCGTCAAAATAGACGCGAACTTAACCACGGCGATCGACACATGTAAACACGGCGGTGGAGCGGCGACGAAAGCTTGCCATCATGTTCCCGTCCATTTTGAATGCCATTGGATACAATAATATGTTGAGGGGGGAAAATAGGCCTAACCAAACTGCGGCGATCGACCATGTAAACATTACGGCGGCGGTGGACGCTTGCGATCATGTTCCCGTCTATTTTGACTGCCATTGGATACAATAATATGTTGAGGGAAGGGCTTTGCGGCAATTTTTTTGGTTGTTTGCCCCCTACTGGCAATATATATGATGATAACATGTCATGGGGGGGTGAGGGGGGCTTTCAACATATTATTGTATTGAATGGCATTCAAAATAGACAGGAACATTATCCCAAGCGTCCAACGCCGACACCGCCGCGGCTGCTGAAGAACAAGGAAATTAGCAATAGGTTTCATTGTGAACTGGAGGAAATTAATAGAAATAAGGAAGCTAGGCCTAGCGATGTAAATAGTCAATGGAATTTCCTTAATAATGACAATTATATGTATAGGTATAAAGTAAAAGCAATATATTTTACATAATTTATTGCATATCTTACATATTTAAACAAATATATATTAAAAATAGTTTAACCACACCACTGAGTTCCCCCAAAATACTCTAATAGGGCTGGCCTGAAGAATTAGATCAAGATGGACAACCAATCAACACATGATAGGTAGGGAAGGGCAGGTTAACAACGGCGATCGACAAATGTAAACATGACGACCGTACACTCGGAAACTACATCCATCCCCATTAGCCTAACCTAACAACCTTACCTAACCTATCCTAGTATTATGGGTGGAGGCTGCCGCCCCCTAGACCCAGTACGTTGGATACAAAACTAACCCTCACGTAACACCTAGTATATGTCCCTAGTACCCAGTATGTGGGATACCAAGCTAACCCTCACATAACACCTAGTATATGTCCCTAGTACCTAGTATTTGGGATACAATACTAACCCTTATATAACACCTAGTATATGTCCCTAGTACCCAGTACGTGGGATACAAAACTAACCTTCACCTAGCATATGTCCCTCACTCAGTACACCATTCACCCTCACTACCGTTCGTGAGTCTTCATACATCTTCATTATCACACGCACCAGCCACTCTTCTACGCCAAATTTTCTCCTAGCCTACTGCACAACTTCTTACTTTCAGTAGCGACGTGATTTTCCGGGCCCGTCGCAAGACCACCGTCTCAACCGAGCCGTCGCAAGATCATCACAGGACAGGAAAAACAACACAGGCTTGCTCCAAGCCAGCACACATCTTACAAATATATAGGCTAGGCTATACAACTTCCATTTCATCGGAATAACATTCACCGCCAATTTAATTATCATAAGGATTATATAAATGCAATTCTGATATGAAAAAACAGTCGGTAAATAGCATAGCCTAGGCCTAGTCAAAGCTGGGGTTTGTTGTTGTTTCGTGGACAAAATTTAGCCAAGCGTACTGTCCCACATTAATTTATTATCAACAATTGGATATACGTTACTGTGGGCTTTTATTACTCTACTTCCTAATAATAGGCAAGTAAATTATAACATAATGTTTGGATAAACAAATATACCAAAATAAATTAGAATGGAGAAACAGAAAGTTGAGTGAGATGTTTCAGCTTGCCGTCAACCCAGCTCCGGAGCTCTTTTGCCGTCGCAAGAGAATATTGGTGTCTCGCTTGCTAAAGGTGGGCTTGCGGGCCTGTCTATTTTGAATGCCATTGGATACAATAATATGTTGAGGGGGGGCTTTGCCCCCATTACGTGTTGTCATCATCATATATATTGCCAGTAGGGGGCAAACAACCAAAAAAATTGCCGCAAAGCCCTCCCCTCAACATATTGTATCCAATGGCAGTCAAAATAGACGGGAACATGATGGCAAGCTTCCGTCGCCGCTCTACGCAGTGTAAACAATGGTGGCGGTATGCCCGAACTCTACATTCTACCCGGCTAGGCCTATATTATAGGCTACAATAAATAAGTAGGCTAGGCTATTTTTTCTATAGGCTATGCCTAGTCTAATATTACAATTTAAGGTAGAATTCAAGTTGACTACAGCAGGACTTACCCTTGACCAGGTATAGGCTATCCTAGTGTTTAATAGGCCTATACCCCTTTGAAAGGGTATTAGCCTAGTCTAACCTAACAACCTTACCTAACCTATTATAGTAGGCTATTATGGGTGGGGGCTGCTGCCCCCACACCCCAATTTTTGGTGTATTTGTCTATTTTGTCTGTGAAGTGGGAATTTTTTCAATTTGTCGATAACGAAAATCCTCCATGCGGACTATAGCTTATGGAGAAAAATATGGCGAATCTATTGTTGCGTATTATCTCTAATAAATTGTTTCTCATAATGCTGCAGTAGTGTCGTTTAAAATACCAACCATATAATTGTGTGCCTTTAAAAATGACCTAAATTAGGCTATAGGCTACTGGAAGATTAGAAGAATCTTTAAGAAAGACTAGGTTAGGGTTATTGTCGTGCCAAAGCTAGATTATAGCCTAAATATAAAAGGAAGTGAATAAAATGAAATATGCCGAAAAAAAATTGACGTCAAAATAGACGCGAAGTTAACCGCGACGATCGCCCTATGTAAACATGACGACCGTACACCCGGTAACTACATCCATCCCATTAAAAGTTACTGTGAGACACCAAATATGTTGAGGGGGTCTCTGCGGCTCTGCACCCCCACGTCGGCCCGTCACGTATTATGATGTACGGTAAGTCATCATCATCTGTGCTAATTCATAGGATCCCCAATTAAGGACAAAGTCAATCAACAGACGAAATAAGCTCCCAAATTACAATAACATAGCGGCCCGCCGTTTATGGGCGACTTTTTACACGTCATTTTAACCCTTAATTAGCGGCTAACCACATAAGTCGAGTTAAATAAAGCTGGACTATGTGGCGGCGCTCGACATAACTCGAGTGGCAATTTCAGCACGTAATGTTGCTGAGAGAGAGAGACAAGTGGTGGCAGGAGACTAGCGAGCGTATGACTGCTCCAGACCACCGCGGCGAACCTACTGACACGAATCTCACCCCCCTCTCTCACTCGCTACATACTGAATTATATGGGGAAAGTACCGAATTACATGCTTTTTGCACTCGCGTTGCACGGTTATTGCAAGAAAACTAGCCATCATAAAAGGATCGTTATGGTGTCATTCGAAAGCTCTGTTTATGCCCTTTCAGGGATAGGTACTTGTTTTACGTTCTGGGTCTTATTTAGGCATGAAAATGATCACGTAAACAGCCCTATTTTGGCTAAAAACACCCCGCTGTGCGGTACATATAAATAAACCGCATAGGCCGCTCGTAAGGTGTTAAATGTTACTTTCCTGCCCTGGTCTAGGCCTAATAGATTTTTCCAAAGAATCAAACTAAAATTAAAAGGAAGTAGCCTAGCCTACAGTTTATAGGAAGGCTATTCCAACATGCATTCCAGAACTTAGGCTAGCCTAGGCCTAGGCTATATGAAAATTTGTGGGTGGTCTGCCAAAAAAGAATCACTAGGCCTATTAGGCTATGGGTAGGCTAGTATGGGGTGCATTTTGCAAATTTTCTGAACTCTTAGGCCTAGGCTAGGCTAAATTAAAACTCACAAAATCTGAGTAAAACCAGCACTAGAATTTTGTCTTGTCTTGTCTTGGGGCAACCTCAGGCGAATACTCGCCCACTCCGGCCCTACCGTAGTTGCGGAGATCCTATGTCACAATTAAATTAGTTTATAGTTAAGGTTAAAATTCACCACCGTGTCACTTTCATTCTAGGTCATTCGTAGAACCGTAACACTGTAAAGGCAACAACCCAATAGCAGGTCATCAGGTGGTGAACCAGAGACCTACAAACCACGGTACTAGGGCCAGAGCAATGTCTTGAAGCGAGGTGCCCTTATCAACCAACCCCAGACAATCCAGTAGGAGCTGTCGGAAGGAATCCATCTTTGAAGCCAGAAAGGGACGCCCATCCACATGCTCAGTGACGGGACGAGGCGAGGCTTAGGAGGCATATGTAGAACGACCAGATGTAGGATGTGGAGGGGAAGGGGTACCGTACGATGATACATGGGATGCGGAGACAGCGGAGGGAAGAGCTCGTCAAAGTCATACGGTTCCTCAGGACCTCAACAATAACCGGGGGACGGCCGGTGCGGGCAATGGTCGATCGCCGTAGTTAATATAAGTTCGCGTCTATTTTGACGGCGATTTTTGTTGTAGTTAGGCTAGGCCTAGGCTATTTGCCCCCTGCTGGCAATATATATGATGATGACAATATGTCATGGGGGGCGATTGACCCCCTCAACATATTATTGTATCCAACGATCTCTAACCTCTGTATCTCAAAAAGGGCTAGAGCAAATTGGCTGTAAATTTCCACATCTAGGCTATTCCTTGACAGATTTGCTCCCTCCAATTAATATTTATTAGCATAAATTCAGCCTAGTTTAGCCTATCAAACAAAAACTAACATTTGTTTAGCCTAGGCCTACATATAAAAAGAAAAAACCCACTCATACTGCAATTATAAGCATAAATATGAGTATCTAAGTTACAAAGCAAATGTTTTTGTATAGCCTAAAATAAACCATAAAATTGTCATCTTTCAACTGTTGAGGTCATAAATATAAAAAAATCTAATACATTAGGAAAAAATGCGTTAAGAGTTGTGTTAGCGGGTCTATCGTCCCCTTTATTTACGTAGTCGCACACTCGCAGTTACATTCGCGTCTAATTTGACTGTGGTTATTTGCCCCTGCTGGTGATATAGATGATGATGACAATAAGTCATAGGGGGATAAAGCCCCTTCAACCCATTATTGTATCTCACGGCCAGGCGTTGGGTAAATTGTTTTGTTACCGGCAAATATACTGTATATATAGAACAACCATCTGGACATCACAGACCCTTGCTTTACCAAACATTCAGATCAAAGAACTCCCTCTGTTCATTCTTCACACGTACTGATACCTTTGCACTCTCATACATACTCTTCACTGCTTTCAGCAACTTGCCATCTACTCCATATATTCTCAGTACAGTACTTTCCACATACCTTCTCTATCAACTCTGTCATTCCACTCGTTGCCTTCCCTTATTAGTGGTACACCAACATCCACTGCTCATCCTTGCATTTCTTTTATGACTCCATCCATATACAGTTCAGTATATATTGAACAACCACGGGGACATCACAGACCCTTTCTTTAACCCAAAATTCAGATCAAAGAACTCGCTCTGTTCATTCTCAACACATACTGACACCTTTGCACCCTCATACATGCTTTTCACTGCTTTCAGCAACTTGCTATCTGCTCCGTATATTCCAAGTACTTTCTACATACCGGTACCTTCTCTATCAACTCTGTCATAGGCCTTCTCCAAGTCCATGAAGGCAGCATACAACTTTTGTCCCTTCTCAAGATATTTCTCCACAACATATTTCAGGGCAAAGATATAAGCTACACATCCTATTCCCTTCCTATGATGAATACTGTATGTTAACCGTTTCCCCAGCAATATTAACTGAAAATGCCCAAATATATTGCATGTGCCCTTCTGATTTATCTAAAATATGTAAAATTATACCAAATACCAACTACATTAGCACAAAACTCAATCGATCACAGAAACAGGATACAAACATAGAATAAATACCCCAAAAGATGAATACGTTAACCCTTTCCCCAGCAATACTTACTGAACATGCACAAATAAATTGCATGTGCTCTCCAGATTTAGCTGAAATATGTGAAATTACACCAAATACTAACTACATTAGCACAAAAATCAATCAAGCACTTTAACAGGATAAATAAAATGGAAGAAATAGCCCAAAAATGAATTTATCTATAGCCTACCGGTATATATTGCCGGATTGGGTTCTAGTCATGTGGTGATGGGCTGTCTATCAGAGTGAGAACTGAGCGATCTCTGCCATACCCATAGCTTACTCTGACTGTTCCTTTTACTTATATATTTTCTAGATCTCAAGTGACGGCGTCTCATCCGTGGATTGACCTCCCAATCTACAGTACCAAGATTGGAAGCCAAAGCGTCACATTTTTCCTTTGCCCCTCAACTTTCTCTTCATAATTGCTGAGGGGCACAGGGCCCTGGGTGGGACTTTGGTTTCCCGGGCGTTTCCGCACCCTCCTCAGCTCCCCGCCATGGAGTGGCTTCGGTCACCCAGGCTTTATTGTGGTCGGCAGGGAGGGTTCTGTGGGGGCGCACGGTTATGGCCTTGGCCTTGCTCGGGGCCTTGGGGCTGTTCGGCCAGGCAGCTTGGGGAACAACAACAACAACAACAACAATATTGCCGGACACCTTGATCCCCGAAGGGGTGACCATGAACGAAACGCCTGCGTATTTCAAGCTCGCTTGAGTCATCACTCTATCGTCTTTTAGAGCTTTTTGGCCCGGGGTAATTACCACACCATCGCGTCATAAGGAGTTTGAGGGGGTTAAATTGCTAGATACATAGAGGAAGAGGAATGCCAAGTAAAGCTAAACAAAAATATATAAGATATTTTTAACATCTATCTATCATCTATTGCCTGACGCCATGATCCCCGAAGGGGTGGCCAAGAACGGACCGCCCCCATGCACCTCTGTCCCCAGTCAGTCGACGCCCCTCCCCCCATCCAGCACCGCCTTCGTTCATGTACTTCCTCACTCCATCCTTCCACCTCTCATTCGGTCTATCTCTCCCTCTCTGTCCCTCCACCTCGCTCTCATACACCCTCTTCGTCATTCTCTCGCTTTCCATACGTTCCATATGGCCGAACCATCTCAAGTTGTTCCTTTTCACACTTTCCAGCACATCTACCTCCACACCACACCTCCTTCTTACTTCCTCATTAGTCTGTCTATCCCTCCATGTAACTCCGCACGCACTCCTTAAGTAATTCATTTCCACTGCTCTCACTCTTGGTCTGAGTCTCTCAACCAACGTCCATGCTTCGCTTCCGTAAGTCAGTGTCGGGATTACCACACTGTCATGCAAGGACTTCTTCACTTCCATACTTACCACCCTATTTCTTGTTACTGCTTTTAGCGTTCCTACAACCCTCTTCCCCTGTTGTACCCTCTCCCGCACTTCTTCATCCATAGTCCCATCTTTACTCAACACACTGCCCAGATACTTAAAAGAGTTGACGATCTCCATAGCCTGACCGTTCAGCTTCACCTCACACTCTGTGACTTCACTCCTTTCGAAGACCATAACCTTGCTCTTCCCCACATTTACCTTCAAATTCCGTTTTTCGCACACTGTTCCAAACTCATTTACCAGACCCTGCAACTCCCATTCATTATCACTCATCAGAACTGTATCATCCACAAACAGCAGTATAGGTAGCTTCCACTCAATTCCCTCCCTTTTCAGCGATACACCAACATCCACTGCTCTTGATAGTATTTCTTTTATGACTCCATCCATATATACAGTAAACAACCACGGGTACATCACACACCCCTGTTTCAACCCAACATTCAGGTCAAAGAACTCGCTCTGCTCACTCTCCACACGTACTGCCGCCTTTACACCCTCATACATGCTCTTCACTGCTTTCAGCAACTTGCCCTCTACTCCGTATATTCTAAGTACTTTCCACAAACCTTCTCTATCCACTCTGTCATAGGCCTTCTCCAAGTCCATAAAGGCAACATACACCTTTTGTTTCTTCTCCAGATACTTCTCCACAACACAATTCAGGGTAAAAATCTGATCTACACATCCTCTTCCCTTCCTAAAAACCTCCCTGCTCGTCGCCTATCCATTTCTCCGTTCTCACTCTCTCAATCACTACCGGTACCCTACTGTATACCTTCCCTACTACGCTTAGAAGACATATTCCTCGGTGGTTACCACACACTCCTCTTTCCCCTTTGCCCTTATATAGGGGGACTATTATGCCAGTCTTCCAGTCATCGGGTGCACTCCCCTTCTCCCATGCTAGTTTGCATATTTTCCATACCCATTCTATCACTATCTCACCACCATACCTCAACATTTCCCCACACACTCCATCTGTTCCTGGTGCTTTCCTCAACTTCACTCTTTTCATGGCTTCCCACACTTCTGACCTCCTGATCCCCACCTCCTCTTCCACTACTTCTCTTCTTCTCCCTCCCATACCATATCCAGCTATGTTTGCTGGCTCTTCATTCCTTACATTTAGCAACTCACTGAAGTACTCCCTCCATCTCGACTCTCTCTTGCTTTTCGGCTAGCATTCTCCCATTCTTATCTTTCACACCCTTACTGTTTCCCTTGCTACCTTCCCTAACTTTCTTGACTTCTTCCCAGAACAGTTTCTTACTCTCCCTCCATTTTACACTCAGGTGCTCGTTTCTGTCTCTCGGAATCTTCATTCCCTCTACTACCCAACCACTCTCTATATGCTTTCTTCTTTTCTTCCACAGCTATTCTTACCTCTTCTGTCCACCATGCTGTACCTTTCACTCCCCTCCCTCTTCTCCTCACTCCACACACCTCCTCACATGCTGCACAGATCTCATCCTTAAACACCTTGCTCATCTCCTCCACTTCCTCCATAACTTCCAGGTCGAACCCACCTAGTCGTCTTTCCACTGCTCTCCTGTACTCCTCCCTGACTTCCTCCTCCTGCAACCTCTCCACCCTGCTCATCATTCCACCCTCCTCTCGCCTCCCTCCAGCTCTCCTCACCCACTTCTTTTGTATCCTAACCTTAGCTACCACTACATAATGATCAGACAGACCCCCTCCAATACCCCTATACACCCTAGCATCCATCACAGATTTCTTCATTCGTTCATCCACACATACATAATCAATCAATGACTTTCGTTCCACCACTGTCTTATCCTTCATCGTCAACATCCGTTTCCACGTGTACCTGTGGATCATTCTGTGTCGGAAGAAGGTGTTGGCTATCCACAGCCTCCTCCCCACACATACGTCCACAAGTGCACTACCATTCCCATTCACCTCTGATGGTACCCCCCACCCTCCCACCACTCCCTCAACTTTCCTATCACCCACCTTACCATTCATATCCCCAATCAGAAATATTCTTTCGTTCTTGTCAAACTTCTCCAGGCACGCCTCCACATTCATCCAGAACTCCTCTTTCTTTCTTTCAAGTATATCCTCTGTCGGGGCATACACGCATGCAATCAATACAATATTTTTAACATGAGGTTGCTTATAATAATTTGTACCTCTGCAGTTTCTCCATGGCTAACGAAAAAGGTCACATTCCTAAGAAGCCCCAACCAAAAAGGCCAAGCTTCTGTACAGAACAAATGCCACACCATTACCCTTATGGTGACCCTATCAAATAATCAAAACAACCACACTTCTTAACCCAATTCCCGCGGGGCCCCTCATATGACGGAGACGATTTTCCGGCTATTTTGTAGCCTGTGAGCCAGGCCAGCTTTTGCAAGCAGCACGGATGGACGTCAGCCAGAGCCTACAGGCCCCGCCACGACACTGAGGTTTGTGTGAGAGAGAGTTCACTTTTGTGCAGCGTCACACATAGCGAAAACAGAAAATAATTGGTAATTATTAGCGATTTCGCCTAGGCCTATCGGATTTGGTAATTTTTAGCAATTTTGCCCTTCGTTTGCAAGATCCTTACAAGAAAACCAGATGACGTACAGGGATGATTCAGGAGTAATTTGAAAGCTATTACCGTACTTTCATGAATACATAATTGTATTACGCTCTGGCTTTTGCTTATGCATGAAAATGAGCAGGGAATGAAGGCAATTTCGGGCAATTATGCCTACTCGTACAGGAGTCCTTGGAGCGGCTTCGGTCGCGCCGGGAATTTCCACACCTCACAACACACACACATCACACAGTTTTTCCTACACCGAGAAATGACTCTCCGGCTGTCATTTCTCGAAGACTTCTTCTAGCCGGAGACATTGAGAGCAACCCAGGACCCACCTACACATACATATGTCCAACTTGCTCAAAACCCATCGCTTCGAGTCGCCACACTAATGGTTCAGTTCTCTGCAATTCATGCAGGAACTGGACCCACTTCACCTGCACAACACTTGCCTCCAAGAAACACTACATGAACACCTGGACCTGTTCCTCATGCCCCTCCCTCTCCCAGTCAAATCCCTCGCCTAAAACCCGCCCACCTCTCCTCCCCAACCCACCTAACCTTCCCATATCATCCACTCCCCCTCCTAAAACCTGTCCACCTCTCCTCCCTAACCCACCTAACCTTCCCATACCATCCACATCCTCAACTCAACATACCACACCCCATCCTAATCCATTCCAACCCCCATCTGCTCCCCAATCCCCACCTCACCCATCCCATCCCCCAGCCCCTCCCTCACCCCCACCCCCTCCCTCACCCCCACCCCATCCTCGTGCAGCAGCACCCAACATACATTGTGCACATAACATTAACATTCTCCAATTGAACATAGATGGCATCAACACAAAGAAACTCTCACACTTCATCAAACAACACAACATACACATTGCCATCTTACAAGAAACAAAACTCCGCACAACACAAAAAACACCCACATTTCATGGTTTCACCACCATCAGACAAGACCGGGCTGTTGGCGGAGGCGGTGGACTCATCACCCTGGTACACAAAGAAATATCATACATAGTTACCAGTGTACAAACCAAATCCCTCCTCCCCCCAAATGATAACACAACAGAAATACAATCAATTAAAATACGCACTGGCAACAACTCCAACATAACCATCATAAACACATACATCCCCTACAGTACCAAATGAATACAGACCACACTTACAACACATCACAAACACCCCACACATCATCCTGGGTGGTGACTTCAACGCCAAGACGTCGGCCTGGTTTGTCGACAACCCCGACACAGACAGAGGGCTGGTACTACAAAACCAAACTGTTAACCTCATCATCCTTAACGACATCCATCAACATACCCATATTCCTCACCAAGCCCTCTATAACCCATCATCTCCAGACATCACCTTTTGCTCCCCAGAACTCACCCCCACAACATCCTGGAGGGTGGTCAGAACCTTAGGCTCTGACCACCTCCCAATCATTATCACCACCAAAACCAGACTCACCCCAGCTAACCACAAACACACATACACCAATTATAGAAGACCTAACTGGGAAGCATTCACAAATGAGACAGAACAACACTTCACAACTCTAAACAGTACACCCATCACTAACATCAACAATGCTGTACACATACTCAATAAAACTATCCAAAACACTGACAAGAAACACATTCCAAGAGGTAACAGAAAACACAACCCCAACTTCACACCAGAAATTCAAAACCTCATCAGACAACGCAACATACTGAAACACTCCCCAGCACCCCACACACAAGACATCACACAACAAATCCAAGCACTCAACACCCAAACTAACAACAAAATACAAGAACAACAAAAACTAAATTGGAATAACTTCCTACAAACACTTGATCACAAAACAAACCCCCAAAAAACTCTACAAAACACTAAACAGCATCACACTTTCCAACAGCAACACAACACAATCACATGCTGCAATCACAACAACAGACTCTACTCCTTCATGTAAACAACAAGCAAACACTCTCATCAATCACTTCTCACATGTCAGTCACCTAAAACCTCACAAAGACGACCGACGTGTCATCCGACGTAAGAGACAATTCCCCACAGACCCTGACTATACACCCTTCACCAATCACCAGACAAAGCATATCATCAACAATCTCAAGCACTCACCCGCTTGTGGCCTAGACAACATAAGCAACATACACCTCAGACACCTGGGACCACAAGGCATACAAGCACTCACTAACATATCAAACTACAGTTATTCACACAACACAATACCAGACATTTGGAAGCATGGTATCATCATCACATTCCCCAAACCCAACAAAGACCCCACGCTACCCTCCTCGCACCGCCCCATCACACTCCTTTGCTCCCCCTCCAAAGTCATGGAACGCCTAGTGTTACAACTAATTACACCCGACCTACCCCTAGCTCCAACACAACATGGCTTTAGGCCACTGCACTCCACAAACACTCTTCTCACAGACCTTACACAAAGAGCTTTTGACGGCATCAACTCAGCTAGACCACCACACAGATCACTATTAGCCACACTCGACATTAGTAAAGCCTTCGATGCCATCCCCCGCCACAACCTAACAAACAAAATCTACAACACAAACATGCACAACAACACAAAAAGGTGGCTGGCCAACTTCCTAGCAGGCAGATGTGCACACGTATCTTTTGCCGGTCAGTCATCTAAAATCAGAAATATGTCGCGAATTATGAAATTAAATCTCCGTCAAAATATTGTTTTCTTTGTCACCGTCAACATTATTCTCTTTTTATTACCGTCAAAATTATCCTTCCTTTAGCACCATCAAAATTATTCTCTCTTTGCCACCGTCAAAATAATGTTGTCTTTACCACCGTCAAAATTATCCTTTCTTTACCACCGTCAAAATTATCCTTTCCATGCCACCGTCAAAATTATTCTTTCTTTACCACCGTCAAAATTCTTCTTCTTGTACCACCGTCAAAATTATTCTCTTTCCCACCGTCAGAATTATCCTTTCTTTACCACCGTCAAAATTATCCTTTCTTTACCACCGTCAAAATTATCCTTCCTTTACCACCGTCAAAATTATCCTCTCCATACCACCGTCAAAATTATTCTTCCACCCTTCTTCGGCACCAACACAAAACCTGCGGCACTTGTAACTTCATATCTTTCTTGCGCTTCGTGGACGTCAGGACAGACTGTCGCGTAAAGGGGGTAGTTGTTGTTGTTGTTGTAAAGGGGGTAGTGGTTGTTGTTGTTGTTGTAAAGGGGGTAGTGGTTGTTGTTGTTGTTGTTGTTGTTGTTGTTGTAAAGGGGATAGTGGTTGTTGTTGTTGTTGTTGTTGTAAAGGGGGTAGTGGTTGTTGTTGTTGTTGTTGTTGTAAAGGGGGTAGTGGTTGTTGTTGTTGTAAAGGGGGTAGTGGTTTTTGTTGTTGTTGTTGTAGAGGTTGTTGTTGTTGTTGTAAAGGGGGTAGTGGTTGTTGTTGTTGTTGTAAAGAGGGTAGTGGTTGTTGTTGTTGTAAAGGGGGTAGTGGTTGTTGTTGTTGTAAAGGGGGTAGTGGTTGTTGCTATTGTTGTTGTAAAGGGGGTAGTGGTTGTTGTTGTTGTTGTAAAGGGGGTAGCGGTTGTTGTTGTTGTTGTTGTAAAGGGGGTAGTGGTTGTTGTTGTTGTAAAGGGGGTAGTGGTTGTTGTTATTGTTGTTGTTGTTGTAAAGGGGGTAGTGGTTGTTGTTGTTGTTGTTGTAAAGGGGGTAGTGGTTGTTGTTGTTGTTGTAAAGGGGGTAGTGGTTGTTGTTGTTGTTGTAAAGGGGGTAGAGGTTGTTGTATAGGGGGTAGTGGTTGTTGTTGTTGTAAAGGGGGTAGTGGTTGTTGTTGTTGTTGTAAAGGGGGTAGTGTTTGTTGTTGTTGTTGTTGTAAAGGGGGTAGTGGTTGTTGTTGTTGTAAAGGGGGGTGTTGTTGTTGTTGTTGTAGAGGGGGTAGTGGTTGTTGTAAAGGGGGTAGTGGTTGTTTGTTGTAAAGGGGTAGTGGTTGTTGTTGTTGTTGTTGTAAAGGGGGGGGGTTGTTGTAAAGGGGGTAGTGGTTTGTTGTTGTAAAGGGGGTAGTGGTTGTTGTTGTTGTTGTAAAGGGGGTAGTGGTTGTGTTGTTGTTGTAAAGGGGTAGTTGTTGTTGTTTTCGTTGGTGTAAGGGGGTTATTGGTTGTTGTTTTTGTAAAGGGGGTTGTTGTTGTTGTTGTAAAGGGGGGTGTGTTGTTGTTGTTGTAAAGGGGGTAGTGGTTGTTGTTGTTGTTGTAAAGGGGGTAGTGGTTGTTGTTGTTGTTGTTGTTGTAAGGGGGTTAGTGGTTGTTGTTGTTGTAAAGGGGGTAGTGGTTGTTGTTGTTGTTGTAAAGGGGGTAGTGGTTGTTGTTGTTGTTGTAAAGGGGGTAGTGGTTGTTGTTGTTGTTGTAAGGGGGTAGTGGTTATATTTAGCTCCATTTATTATTTATTTTTGTATTTATTTATTTTATAGTTTCCTCGCTAGACCTCCATCAAGCTTAGAAAACACCCCCCAATATTTGACGCTTTCATAACCTTTCTCAATATGATCAATAACCTAACCTAAATATTTTGCACTGGCTGGTAAAACTGTACTTGTTTACTTCACAATGGTTTTCAGGGAACACTCTGATACAACACATTTGATGCCGATATTTGTCAACCCTTTGTGTACGGTCGCTCTAATAAGTCATGTCCCAGCTGTCATTACGTTTGGCTTGCTCTATGATATATCAATGTCTATCAGAAGTTGAATAGGGTGGGTAAGTATAGGAACATGTTTGTATATTTCACTCGATATGAAGAAATGAAGCTTAGGTATTGCTGATAATAGTTATTGATCAAAACATACTTGGTGTTTGGTGTCGAGATATCACTTATTAGCGCGACTGTACCAGCGACGTCCTTTTCATCATATTCCGGAAACTATTACACGATTTTATTCAGCTTAGGAAGGACCTCTAGCAATAATATGGCTTCAAAATATCCCAACCAACCCATTTAATTACCACAGATCCCTCCTAAGCTGCATAATATCGTCCAAATATAACTAGTTGGCAATACAACACACGTCGCTGGTACTCAGAGAGTTAATGTTGTTTGTGTGTTTGGAATCAGGGCATGCCGGAAGGAGAATGCGAACGGTCGATGGTGTATTAAGGGGGGGGGGGTGACCTGCTTGTTTTCTACTTTTCTCTTTTTCTCTGGCTTGTATCCATTTGACCCATTCAGCCTATTTTTTTAAGACGTTTATCCCAATCCAGGTGTCAACATTGTCCTGTTGAGCGGTAGTGAGCCAGCATATATATTTTGTTTTGTTTTGAGAGCAAGCTAAATTTGTACATTTTTCGATAGAAAAATTTCTCCGGCGAAGCCGGATTTCTCCATACAGTGCTGGCTCGCTATCGCGCGCCAGGAAGATATCGACACCTGGATGGGGATAAACGTCTTAAAACAGTAGGCTGAATGGGGCCGAATGGATACAAGCCAGGGAAAGAGAAAAGGAGGGAAAGATAAAAAAAAAAACGGTGACCCCCCTCAACAATTGCTTATGCGTGTACTAAAGGGAACTAAAGAGCGATTTGCATTAAAGGCTGTTTTATTTGGACCCCCTTCTCCCTCATCATTAGCCGCATTAGTTTTGAAATATTTAGACGTTCGCCCTATTAATTTGGTGATGTTAGATCTTTCGCCCCATTTCGTCAATTATAAGGCCTTTCTTGCCATTTTGGTGTATATTTTTCCCAGGCGAGCGAAAGCAAGCCTACAATTTAGGAAGAACAGTCCTTGGGTTGGACAAAAATTCTACCAAGAAATACACAAATTTATCTCGAATGAGGGTTTTGGGGGATATATTTTTAATGCTTGCTAGAGGTCTAGAGAGCCAGCTAAGAACACTACTTAACCCTTTGAGTACCAGCGACGTGTGTTATAGTTTATTCTAGCTATAGTTAGATGATATTATGCAGCCTAAGAAGGATATGTGCTAGTTAAAAGGGTTGTTCGAGATAGTTTGAAGACTTACCATTGCTAAAGGTTCTTCCTAAGCTAAATACAATCGTCTAATCATTGCCAGAAGATAGTTAAAATGATGGCAGCGGTACTTAACGGGTTAACCTGCTGTCAATACTATTTAATATGTAATATTTTTCATCATGTAATAAAAGAATCAGGAGATTTCAATATATTTCAATATATGTTTTCCGTTTTCAATCCTACATATTAGATGATGGCACATTAGTGAGATACAATGAAGACTGACATAATCCGCCAGAGAAAATTATACATATATCTGATTTTCATCCTGGATTAATTATTTACTCGGAGGCACACTACTTTCTTCTTTTCCGGCTATTTCTTTACAGAATTTGGGTTTTCATGCTTCTGAAACAAAAGTGATAAGAGTTAAGGGGAAAGAGTTCATTATTTGGTCGACTTTTTCATTTTTTATTTTATTTTATTTTTCAGTTACCTTCTTAGACCTCCATCAAACATGAAACATTACATCCCCAAAATATGTTCGTACATTGTTCGGTATGATGGACACCACTCATTCTAGTGTCAGAAACTAAAACGAGACAGGGGTGGTTCGAGTTGTACAGTTGCGCTAATAAGTGATGTCTCGGCACCAAGTATGTTTTGATCAATAATTGGTATCAGCAATATCTAAGCTTCATTTCTTCATATCGAGTGAAATATACAAACATGTTCCTACACTTACCCACCCTATTCAACATCTGACAGACATTGATACAGCCCAGAGAAAGCCAAACGTAATGACAGCTGGGACATGACTTATTAGCGCTGCCGTACAGTCGTGAGCTATTATGAGTTTACACCAATTTGAATCGTTGAACCTCTAAAGCCAGTTTGAAATATCTGGGCTAGCATAAAGCACTGTCTTCACTGTATTGTCTCGTTTGCATACGATGCTGATTCAAATGGGTGCCTTGTAATTCATGCTATTGACTGTATTTTACAGTAGACAACAATATAAAGGTCACATAATTGCATTATTATATTGTAATGCAGTTCATTACCATTTCATTCCAAAAGAAAACATAAAATACATAATGTACACAATGTTAAATTGACAAAGTCTGCTGAGCTGTAGCATCCTAGCACAAGCTTGACATATTACACTATTATTCGATCCTTGAGTAAACATATTGAAAGAAAATATACATATTGCTTACATTTGTAATATAAAACTAAACATCTGTAAAAGTGTTATCTTGGTTCCAATTATGTAATGAAATATGTCTTGCAGTAATGGGGTATTCTGGTAACTGCATTCACGAGTTTTATTACGTCGTGCTGTCTCACAACCAATGTAAGCATAGTTGGATTGATAAAATTCCTAAGCAATATTTATACATCTCATTCTAAGGTCTGTTATAATATACATATATATTTCGATATCCCTACAAATTTAATATCATGTTTCTTGTTGTGTATGTAATCATTCAAATATTTTCTTGAGCTATATTTAGATATAGAAGCGATTATAGCCTCAGTTTCCAATAGCACCTCAATATCAGACCTCCCATAGCATGTACAGGTATGTGTACCAGCTGACGATAATTTGTTGTCTCCATTTTAAATTAATATATTAGTTATTAGGAAGGATTTGAAGCATAATTATGAAAAGAGTTTCGTTAATAAGATACATAGACATACTTGTCACATTTTTCCTTTAAGCAATCAGCTGCTAAAGGTTCCAATATACCGTGAGCTGAAATAAAGCCATGTATAGTTTAGTAGGTAATCTGGCGAGGAAGCTATTCTGAGTCCCCCGCCCCCTGCCCCCCGCCCCCCGCCACCACTCCTGAATATGTAATACCTTGTTTGTATGGAAATGATGTTCTAATTTGGCCGCTAATACGCAGGTTTCCTCAGCGACCCGCCACCAACCTAAATGTCTATTAAAATAATATGTATATATATATATATACCGGTATATAAAATATGGATTAATAGTGCAATCAAAATGCCGTTAGTTCAAGTTAATATAAACAAATAATTATATATATTTCATGGCGGCAAGTAGCTCATTGTAAGAGATGATGAATAATATATTTGTATTTTAGTCATTGGATAAGCTATTAGTTTGTCTACCGCGATATTATGACGTAGATTTACTAACTGTAAGTTATAACAAGTAATTCTGCAATACCTCTGTGAGCTTCCATTGTGACAATGTTATTCCCGATGTTCAGAACTCATTTTCCGCTGCCGGAGTCGACGGCTTCATTTTGTTTTCGAAGCGCCCGAATACTAACTACAACACTGTCACATAGTTTAATGACTGTTGGTGCGGTTGGCAGTCCAAAGTTCTGACTATATTGCGTTTGGTTCCTGGGGGACAAATACATATATATATTTTAACGCAAATTCTTATGCAGATACAGTATAGCCATGACCAAAAATATTATTGAAACATTAAACAATATATATAACTGATATACCTTTCTAGTGTTAGGGAAAAACAATTCATCGGCAACGATCGAATTGCTGATATAACTAATCGATATACCTGCCTTGCAAAAACTCTTGAAAATCACTTGTATAGTTTTGATGTGTTAAATATTTATAATTATTATCCAATAGGCATGCATTCAATAGATATTATTAAGTAATAAGAATAGCTCCAGCAAAGGTCTCCGAAGGTGACTCTAAAGGCACTTCTTAGTCGGCAGGGCAGCGATAAGGACGGGTCGGCGTACTGGATCGGAGATGGTGGGGGTGTTACTTCTTGTTGAGCTTTGGCTGTGCCAGTAGAAGTTAGTATACTGTAAAAAGCTGTATACTGTAAAGATCGCCGGTGGCCTAGTCCTCCTTCAGGTTATCGTGGAAGGGGGTGGCTGGTGGTGACATCTGCAGGCTGTGAGACACTTCATGTGACCGACCGCACACTGTCTGGCACACTTCTTGCGACACCTTACTTTTCTGAGGCACTTCTTGTCCTAGTATGCTGCTTGTGACTCCATGCTGCTATTAATGTTGTGGTGAACTTTATGTAGCAGTGGTGGATGCCCATCATATCCATGGTTGCTTATCAAGTGTTTTTGGGTGAAGCATGCTGTTGCTATCCCGAGGATCTCCACACACGTGGAGACCGTGGTGGATGTTACTGTTGGCTACTAGTCTCCTTACAGTTACACTAATGCCTAATGCTGCTTTCTGCTCTCCTTTTTCATGGACCTGTGGCCTTCTTTGATGTGACCGAGTGGTGGGACTCAAGAACACTTCTGATCTTGAATTTTGACGTTCCTGGGGTCCTGTGGAATTGAGGCATAACAGGATGCATTCCAGTATACAGCTATGGTCTTGATTTCTAGACATCTTTAGTGCAAAATTATACATTGACCATTTACTTCAGTCAGTGAGTAGCCATTTCCATAGTCGTAAATATATGAACGAAGGCGGTTGGTATTATTTGCGATATGCAAGAGAGAATCAAGACAGATTATGTATACAGTATATCAAGATGAAAAGACGCTTACCAAATCAGTAAATGTCTCATTCTTCCGCGAGGCAACACACATTCTCAAGCGGGTAATTATTGTTGATCATTTCTCGAGATAGATTGCACAATGCACATATTGAGCTTAGTTGAATATATTACTGATGGGCAATCTCTGATACATTGAAAAATTAATATATTTAAAGCAAACCTAAACAACCAACATTTTAGGATCTCGCCGAAACAAAAATGTAAGGGTGAACCGAGGACTGCACATGCAGGTATATTGGGCTTAACCAAATGTAACTCTAGCTATACTACATCTCCCACCATTATCATCTCAAACACCACTACCACCACCATCTTAAACACCACTACCACTAACATCACCATCAACACCACCACCATCACCATCAAAAATACCACTACCACTATTAACACCACCATCTACACCATCACCACCACATACACCACTGTCACTAACACCACCATCAACACCACCATCAACACGACTATCACTACCATCAAAAACACCACTACCACCACCATCAACACCATCACCACCACCATCTCAAACACCATTACCACCACATACACCACTACCACCACCATATATACCAACACCACCAACAGTACCACCACCATTATTACCACCAGCCAATACTGCCATGGAGTCTAACTTTCTGGGCACACACAACACCAGGGAAAAAAATATAATGAAAGTTTGACAACACACACACACACACACACACACACACACACACACACACACACACACACACACACACACACCATTACAACACAAAAATAGGAGTCAAAACAATACCTTCCCCGACATTATTCTATACAGACATATTCAAAGGAAACGTTTGGTAAATATTGCCAGAGAACTTTATTTTGAAACGTTTTGTTGGACCATTTTATGTTGTTGTCACTAAATAGGCTGAAGGTAGATTACGTAGGTCATTGATCGTGCGTACATTTTTAATCTAGAAGCTGCCAAAATCAAAATTGGCTATAGGGATATACGACAACAGCAACCTTGTGTCTCTCCGAATTAATTTAGACGTTGCCAAGACAAAATTACCAATATAAAATACCCGAAAAAGTGCTGTTGTATCTTGGCCTTGTATCCCCCACGGCCAGAGTGGGATCACCAGTAAATTGGACATTCTTACTAGCATTTCGAGGGCCCGCAAACTATCTCAGATATTTTATATTCATGGTCTTTACTTTATTACTTTTAACTGAGTCGGATGGTATATGATTTGATAATATATTTGGTACACAGTGTATACAGGTATATATATATATATGGAGGTTAAATCACAAATACGTGTGATCAAATTATGTAGTAAAACTCGCTAGGAAAATTGAAACAATGGAACACCAAGCTTTCGTCTATTCTCTCAAGACATCTTCAGGGTAATACAAAACAAAATATATATATACAGTATATATATACTCTCAGCCGGGCTCGAACCACCGACAGTCAGAACGAGTGTCCATCTTTTGATCCACTACATCACAGCGTGATAAAGAATAGCTAACCTTTTCCTATATATTGAGGAGAAGGAAAAATCGTACTTGGAGAAAGTATTACATTTCATAAGCAAGTTGTAGGACCAATATTCCAAAATTACATACAGGGATTTTAAAAGATTGATAGTGTAATGATAAGAACATGGAATTTCGGTGTGAGTATCCTAGGGTCGAATCCTTGGAGTACCACATGTATTCATTAATTAGGTTTATTTGTAAGTAGATTGGTGGACTAGTGATATTCTATATTTATAGTGTAAATTCTTTAAAAAAAGGAGAAGATTATCAGCGTGGTTAAGATTCCCGGGCGGTGTATTTAGGGGGAGATGGGCCGTTTTCTTTCCGGTGCCCCTTCGTCCTTATGTTTAGCTTAATTCATGTTCAGATTAGTTTGGCGACTTTAAGACCTTTCGCCCTATTTATTTTGTCAATATTAAGACTGTTTGTGTCATTTAGGTGTCGATTTTTTCCTGGCGAGCTATAGCGAGCTTGTAATTTAAGAGAAACCGGCCTTTGGCCAGGACATTTTTCTATCGAAAAATGTACACATTTATCTTGAAGATGGGTCTTGGACGGGTGTTTTTTAATTTTGATGGAGGTCTAGGGAGGAAACTAATAAAACTAATACAACTAATACAACTAATAAAATCATGTAAATAAGCAAACGAAAACGTCCATCCCACCTTAACGCTTGATATCGCCCAGATCTCGTTCGCGGGTCGCCAGGGAGGGTGAAGGGGGAGCCAACCGGTGTATTGGAGGAACCCATGAGGAAGAACCCATGATATTATATTATGAAGAGGTTATTCAGGGGGTCCCGAAATTCGTTATTTGCATTTCTATTGCATCTAAAAATTACCGACCCAACGGGAAATCAGCGCTAAGAAGTTTATTGTAGTTTTCGTGTAGGGGATAAACACCTTTCATGCATTACATACCCAAAACAAATAACCCCTTGTGTACCGGCGACGTAGCTTTAATTTAATTTTGGCTACTAGTACACGATTATAATCAGTTTAAAAGAGGCCTCCAGCAATTAACAGCCTTTGAACTATCTCACTTAACCCTTTTTACTACCACAGATCCTTCTTAAACTGCACAAAATCGACTAAATAAAGCTATATTTAAATTGAAATTACGTCGCCGGTACAGAAGGGGTTAATGATTATATATTCTTCATTGAGTTAACCTTTTAATGATTCATGACGCAACTCATTTCTGTGATTTGGTTATTATTAGAAGATTTGATTCAGATTAGGAAGGGTGTATGGAGGTCAGAGGGTTAATTGAGATACTGTAGTCTCTTTACCCTCTCAGTTCCCACAGACCCTTCCTAAGCTGTATAACATCCTCTAATGATAGCCAGAAAAACTGTTAAACGCGTCAAGGGGTTAACTTCGCGGCTTACGTGTCTCCGATGGCAAGATACTATGAGCTCTCAACCGACTTTGATAGCTTAGCCTACTAATTGGTGGAATAAGTAGCGACGTTGCCTTAGTTGGAAATTTATCTACTTCCTCTTCCACTTAATAGCCTCTTATTTGCTACTCCTCGTTAATTTTCCTTCCACGTTCTACTTCCATTATATATTTATGGCCATTATGGATCCACACTCGCCTCCCACACAACGCCCATTCTTTATTAGGTAGCCACTTTAGAGTCTTACCTATACTCTGCCATCGCTTGTATATACTCCAATGACATCAGGCTTAGTACATCCTTGTCTGTCATTCTTTTGTTCTATGTGGATGAGGGGAAAAAAAGGCAGTACTCCCTGTAACGAGTGCCTCCCCCAGTTGAAAGAATGACAGGGCCAAAATCAAGGAACGTTCGAGCCAAAATGCCTGGACACACGGAGTTTGTAGCAATTTCAGTCATAGGTTGAGGGGAAGATGGATTCAGGGAGAGAGTTCCAGAGCTCAGCTGTTGAATAGAAGAAGGTTTGAGAATATCGTTTCACTCTTGGATTGGAGAGTTGCACAGAGTAGGAATGGGATTGTGTTGCAAGACGGGTGCTACGTACTTTATGTAGAGGAGGGTTTAAGTATTGTGTTACATAATTTCGTAAATGTAGGTGAATACTTTAGTGGTGGCAAATCGAATACAACACTCCACTAATCAAGTTAAAAAAATAATATCATCGTATGTCTCTCTAATGACAAAACCAATTACCAGCTGTTTATCGATGACAACATTATCGAATGTATCTTGGTCTTATGAATTAGATGGTAGATCCTAGATTTCCATTAGTTAAATTGGTTTTGCGAAACATAATTTTATGATTACATCGTCTCAATGCATGTTCACCGATTACGTGATGAAGGCTTTGTTGTATCTCATACATATACTGTATATATATATATATATATATATATATATATATATATATATATATATATATATATATATATATATATATATTTATACAATTATATAATTATATACCATTATTTTATTTTTTATTTTGTTTACAATAATTACAGTACTCTACGGTAATATATTCGGATGTAAAATGTATATGTTTTGCATATGTGAATTACAATGCTATAAAGGAGCAATATGGTCAGTCAGCTTGATTTACACTCATAGGAAATCCCAATTCTGCCACTTTTCTATAAACTTTTAACATAAATATTATTACAAAAATAATTAGAACAAATGAACAAAGCCTTTATGTTAAGGGGGTAGTGCTTGGTTTTTGGTCTATATATTCATTAATTAACATATTTTTAAATTTCCTCGCTAGACCTCCATCAGGCTTAGAAAAACATTCCCTAGACCCCCTTTCAAGATCAATTTGTACATTTTTGGGTAGACAAATGTTCAGGCCGAAGGCCGATTCCTTCTAAAATTAGAGGCTCGCTATCGCTCGCCTGGAATAAAATCGACACCTAAAGGGCACGAAACGTCTTAATATTGACAACAAAATGAGTCGAAAGGTCTCAAAATCGCCAAACTAACAGAACGAACGTCTTAAAACCTCAAAACAAATATGCTAAACATGAGGGAGAAGGGGGTCCAGAAAAAGCGAGCACTACCCCCTTAAACTGTGTCGGTTTGGTCGGGGCGTATATAATTATCTTAGCGAGGTAACAAAATTGGCAGATTCTCGCTTGTTCTGGACCATCTTCTCCCTCATGTTTATCATATTAGTTTGAGATTTTAAGACGTTAGTTTGGCGAATTTGAGACCTTTTGCCCCATTTATTTAATTTAAGAGGGAATTGGCCTTCGGCCGGGACATCTTGCTACCGAAATATGTACACATTTATCTTGAAAGGGGGTCTAGTGTGTGTGTGTTTTTTTTTGTTTAAGCTTGATGGAGGTCTAGCAAGGAAACTCAAAAATAAATCAATAGATAAACAGTAGATAAAAAAGAACAAGTACTACGCCTTTAACCCCTTCTGTACCGGTGCCGTCCTTTTAACTTTCTTCTGGCTACTATTAGACGACTGTATTCAGCTTTTAAAGGGCCTCCAGCAATTAACAGGCTTCGAACTATCTCACTTAACCCTTTTCACGACCACATATGTTTCTTAAACTGCACACAATCGTTTAAATATAGCTAGAATATAGTAATAGAGACGTCGGTGGTAAAGAAGGGGTTAAGTTATGTAGCTGTGACCCAACCATTACCTTTGACCCAACCATTACCTTTGACCCAACCATTACCTTTGACCCAACCATTACCTTTGACCCAACCATTACCTTTGACCCAACCATTACCTTTGACCCAACCATTACCTTTGACCCAACCATTACCTTTGACCCAACCATTACCTTTGACCCAACCATTACCTTTGACCCAACCATTACCTTTGACCCAACCATTACCTTTGACCCAACCATTACCTTTGACCCAACCATTACCTTTGACCCAACCATTACCTTTGACCCAACCATTACCTTTGACCCAACCATTACCTTTGACCCAACCATTACCTTTGACCCAACCATTACCTTTGACCCAACCATTACCTTTGACCCAACCATTACCTTTGACCCAACCATTACCTTTGACCCAACCATTACCTGTGACCCAACCATTACCTTTGACCCAACCATTACCTTTGACCCAACCATTACCTTTGACCCAACCATTACCTTTGACCCAACCATTACCTTTGACCCAACCATTACCTTTGACCCAACCATTACCTTTCACCCAACCATTACCTTTGACCCAACCATTACCTTTGACCCAACCATTACCTTTGACCCAACCATTACCTTTCACCATTACCTTCACCGAACCATTACCTTTGACCCAACCATTACCTTTGACCCAACCATTACCTTTTACCCAACCATTACCTTTGACCCAACCATTACCTTTGACCCAACCATTACCTTTCACCCAACCATTACCTGTGACCCAACCATTACCTTTGACCCAACCATTACCTTTGACCCAACCATTACCTGACCCAACCATTACCTTTCACCCAACCATTACCTTTGACCACCATACCTTTGACCCAACCATTACCTTTGACCCAACCATTACCTGTGACCCAACCATTACCTTTGACCCAACCATTACCTTTGACCCAACCATTACCTTTGACTACCTGTGACCCAACCATTACTGTGACCCAACCATTACCTTTGACCCACATTACCTTGACCCAACCATTACCTTGACCCAACCATTACCTTTGACCCAACCATTACCACCAACCATTACCTTTGACCCAACCATTACCTTTGACCCAACCATTACCTTTTACCCAACCATTACCTTTTACCCAACCATTACCTTTGACCCAACCATTACCTTTGACCCAACCATTACCTTTGACCCAACCATTACCTTTGACCCAACCATTACCTTTGACCCAACCATTACCTTTGACCCAACCATTACCTTTGACTGTACCGGTTATAATATACTAACCCTCCGGAGAGAATTAACCTACTTATGTGGTCCTCGAGGCTCAAGTCTATTATTTGTAAAACCTAATATGAGTGCTCGGCCATTTTTATGAAGGATCAGGACGTGATAAAGTATGCCCACACGCAGGGTGACATGCACACTCCTGCATGAGATTGCAATATGGAGGATGAAAAATTATGATAATGAATTGGATGAATAAATACCTACTGTATATATATATATATACAATATACATATACTGTATATATATATATATATATATATATATATATATATATATATATATATATATTTATATACAGAATAAATATATATATAATTACAGGCTCGCTATCGCATCGACACCTAAATGGCACGATAGTTCTAAATTAAAATTGAGAAAGAAATGGAGCTGAAGGTGTTAAAATAGCCAAACTAATGTACCGAACGTCTTAAAATGTCAAAACTAATGGGGCTAAACACGAGGGAGAAAGAGATCCAGAAAAACGACCCATGTCCATTTAAAGTAATGCCACCAACCACAAGGATCCACGGCCTTGGTGGTGTTGAGGTTGGTATTCCTAGGATTGATGTTGTTATTGTTTGTTTCTCTCTCTCTCTCTCTCTCTCTCTCTCTCTCTCTCTCTCTCTCTCTCTCTCTCTCTCTCTCTCTCTCTCTCTCTCTCTCTCTCTCTCTCTCTCTCTCTCTCTCTCTTCTATTTTAGCATTAAGTCCGGACTACCTAGTAGGGACCGCAATGCCTGTGTATTTATGTAACCCTATGTAACTATCTCTCTCTAAAAAAATATATACCGGTATATATATATATATATATATATATATATATATATATATATAATTATATATAATCATAAATTATGGATTTGCATATGGACATTCTTATATTTATCTTATTGATTAGTATGACATACAGACTTACCTGACACAGAGGTAAAGCTTCCTTATGCCGGTATCACACGGGAGCTGTTATAGTCAACGTTCTATGATCAACATTTCCCTAGCAACATTTAGGGAATATTTTGCACTGGTATCGGAAACTAGATTGCTGGTAGATGAATTTAGGTTACCGCAATATTTCAAATGTTTACCTAAGAAGCTGCCAGACCAGTGTTGAGGATAAATGTTGAGGGAAAAAACGCTCGTGTGATACCGGCTTTAGTCTTGCCTTATACTCTGGTTACTCATTAAACTTAAACTTGTAATCTCAAACTTGAAGACCTCTACACCGGTGATTTCTTTCCCCTGTCTTAAGGGGAGATGGGTCCTTTTTCGGGTCCCCTTTCTCTCTCGTGTTAAGCCCCATTTGTTATTGATTGTAAAACGTTAGGCCCATTAGTTTGGCGATTTTAACACCTTTCACTCTATTTTGTTGTAAATTTTAAGACCTTTCTCTTCATTAAGGTGTCGCTATTTTTCTTGGCGAGCGATAGCGAGCCTGATATTTTAAGAGGAACGGCCTTTGGCCGGGAATTGTTTCTTCCGAACAATGTACAAATTTATCTTCACGGGGGGTCTAGAGGGTGTTTTTCTAAACTTGATGGAGGTCTAGCGAAGAAACTAAGAAATGCAGGAATAATTGAAATATTAGACCAACAAAACCGGTCCATCTCCCCTTAATAATGGTAGACAATGGGTGTAAATCGAGACGTAGATCCCTGAAACTGGAGCTCCTCAAGACCCTATATAATGACGGGGAGCAGGGAGAGAGAGAGGGAAGATGGGGTTAAAAGTTACGTAAGAGTACAAAGGAGTACAAAGGAGTGCAAATGAAATCAAGGAACAACATAATAGTTACCCCTCTAGCCTGTTTTTCCTTCACTGAGGATCAAGTGTCCAAACAGTGGTTTAGAGTAGGTAGGGGAAAATTAAAAAGGGAACTACTGCCCTGGAACTAATGTCCGTGGCAGGAATAGAAAGTTAGTAGGGGACAGATGGGTTAGTAGCATAACACAGTTATAAGTGATCTTTCGTATATCTGGGAAAAAGACAGTAATGTCTTAGTAATATATATACGCAATAATTTTTGATGAATCTGATGGGGGAATAAAATAAAGTCGATATGAAGAGGAGTAGCTTAGTTCAGCGTGGGGTTCAATACGACGTGAGCCATTCTAGATTAATCTTATACATTAGATATATACATTAAACAGAGGCAGAGGCAGAGAGAAAGAGAGAGAGAGAGAGAGAGTCAAAGGGGGAGACTGGCTTTTGCTATATCGTTAGCCGGATCTCTCTCTCTATCTCTCTCTCTCTCTCTCTCTCTCTCTCTCTCTCTCTCTCTCTCTCTCTCTCTCTCTCTCTCTCTCTCTCTCTCTCTCTCTCTCTCTCTCTCTCTGTCTTTTTCATAACGTTATTGGCAATGTACTCTTATTGATCCAATGAACAGCCCACCGTTGTTTTCATATTTCACAATGGAATTCCTGAACCCAATTGAAACCAACAGTATTTTCTTTACAGGTTGGGTTGGCCATACATTTCCCTTTGATTGATCATCCCTATGTACTTGCAGTATTAGATTGGAGTATGTTAAAAAAATAAAAAATAAAAAAAAAAATAAGCGTTTTACTTTGTCACATAAAATAGATGACGAAATACATGCAATGTGTAATTTTGTTTGTGCTTGCTTTTCTTTATTTTTGTTGTTCATTGTGATTTCGGAATTCTTCCCAAAGACAATTTTAGATATATTTTACCTCTTTCCCTCAACATTTATTCTTAACACTGGTCTGGCAGCTTATGAGGTAAACATTTAAACTATTTCTGTCATTTAAATTCATGTATCACCAGTCTAGTTTCTGATACCAGGAATGGTATGGTGACATTTAAAGGGAGAATTCGACCTAATCTTTTCTTTTGAGTATGTGACAATTCGCTCAGGGATATGGCGCTACGGCGATGTATGTTGAGCGGAATTAGTGGGAAAATAGCCACTAATGTGTATTCTTCCCAATAGAAGCCACCGCAGAAAAAGGATTAATATATATTTGAATTTCCCTTTTCATGTTCACTGCAAAAAATATATTAATTGATATATATATATATATATTAAGTGCTTATATTAGCAGCGGGACTGTTGTATACATACGAGTTAACAGAGTGGGAGCCTATAAAGCTAATTGGCCATTACTTCCAGCAGGGGCAACAGGGTTATAGTTACATACAGTCCAAGCAAACTTCTGGTCTTGTTTTTGTTGCTATGAGTGTTGTACTTGTGCCATGTTTTTGTTGGCCTTGGTATTTGCCTACAGTTGCATTTGTTTTTCTCCAAATGTTTAAACATAATTATGTTAGTGTTCATAAACTTATTTTTTGATGGATATTTCACATTGTATTTGCTTAATGCTGTAATGTGTAGTAGTTGCTTAAACATTCATTTTAAAAGTATTCTAATGTAATATAGTTTTCCTAAGGAAAATATGAACAATGTCATTGGTTGTTTGCCAAAGAGTTAACAACGAAGCCTAACATATTGCATACAATTGTCTGCCCTATATTTGTTCATTGTATTTTACTGTATGTACGTATATATTTTGTGTATTTTCCGTATTTCTCGTGGCTGGAAATTTCCCCCCAACGGATTGGGACTTATTGTTGTTCATAGTTAGTTATATGTAGGCCTACATGTAATAATACAAATGTCATTCTTAGGAAATATTGCTACCAATTAAAGAAATATATTTGGTATTCAATATATATATATATATATATATATATATATATATATATATATATATATATATATATATATATATATATATATATATATATATATATATATATATATATATATTATATATATATAATATATTTATATTAAGAATATATCACAAATACACGTGAGCCACTAAATGTTTCTAATATCTCAGTGGGGATCAAACCGTCGACCATCAGGACGATAGACGACGCTTTAATCAACTACACCATGGCAGACTGCCGTGGTGTAGTTGATTAAAGCGTCGGCTATCGTCCTGATGGTCGACTGTTCGATCCCCACTGAGAGATTAGAAACATATATATATATATATATAATTATATAATGTCTAAAAGATAGGTCTGCAAAAAAAAAAAAAAAAAAAAAATTGGCTAGGCAAACCCATACCATGATTACATTTATTTTCAAACTGTTGTACCATTTCTGTTTCTTTTGGCAACTAATTGTGTATACCTTTATTGTGTATACCTTTATTGTGTATACCTTTATTGTGTATACCTTTATTGTGTATACCTTTATTGTGTATACCTTTATTATTTTCAAACTGCTGTACCATTTCTGTTTCTTTTGGCAACTATTAGATATCATTGTCTATTATCAAAGTGATCCATGGTTTGAAAACCCAGGTCACAGGCCACATGTTAGCTTATACCCACAAACAGGCCTGCTAAACAATAACATAACATTTCTTATAACAACACAACCATGGTTGGAACATTGGCTTTTAGTATTGAAACAAAGTCATAATTTTGACACCGAATGTTTTGTTCATAGATGTGAATATCGATTATTGATTACTAAATTTAGTTTTGATACTATAACACATAATTATACAATGAGCCCGATTATATAATGACAACATCAATGATTTTACAACAAGTAATAATTATAATAATAATGTTAATAACAATAATAATACAATGATAGTCATACCGGAGCAGCACTGAGTCTCGCCTTCTCCCCAAGACCTCCCGATTATTCCACAATACCTTGATCGAGCGCCGTAAAAACTGGTCCAAGTCCGAGATTGATGAGCGCCCGTCTTAAGGGGGTAGTGCTTGGTTTTTGGTCTATATATTTATTTATTTATTTATTTATTTATTTATGAGTTTCCTCGCTAGACCTCCATCAAGCTTACAATAACACCCCCTAGAGCCACTTTCAAGATAAATTTGTACATCTTTCGATATAAAAATGTCCCGGCCGAGGGCTCGCTATTGCTCGCCGGGGAAAATCAACACCTAAAGAGCACGAAAGATTTTATTATTGACACAAAAAAATGAGGCGAAAGGTCTCAAAATCGCCAAACTAACGGAACGAACGTCTTAAAACCTCAAAACTAATATGGTAAACATGAGGGAGAAGGGGGCCAGAAAAAGTGAATACTACCCCTTTAACCAGACTCCGGAGAACCAGTTTATTTTGTGCAGCTGAGTTTATGACCTATTATTTCTTAGCGTCTCCACCTTCATACACACTTTATAAGGAGAGGTTTTTAGTTCGTTCCCTAGAATTCCATCAAGCTTAAAATTACACCCCCTAGACCCCCTTTCAAGATAAATTTGTACATTTTTCGGTAGAAAAATTTCCCGGCCTAAGGCCGGTTCCTCTTAAATTACAGGCTCGCTATCGCTCGCCAGGATAAAATCGACACCTAAATGGCACGAAAGGTCTTAAAATTGACAGAAATGGGGCAAAAGTTCTTAAAATCACCAAACTTATGGGGCGAACGTCTTAGAATATCAAAAGCAATGGGACTAAACAGGAGATAGAAAGGGATCCAGAAAAAAATCCCTCAAGTGGAAATCTCCCCTTAACCCTTTCAAGATCCAATGCGCATTTGTTTCTGTTTTCTGGTAATTATTAGAAATGTTTATGCAAATTAGGAAGGGTAAATGGAAGTCAGAGGGTTGATTGAGCTAGTCTTACCCTTTTGATGCCCACAGATCCTTCCTAAGCTGCATAAAATTGTCTAATGATCGCCAAAAATATACTGTCAAAACGTGTTGAGCTTCAGGGGATTAATGCTATCTTGATTAGATTGTTTACTTGCATTTATTGTTTATAGAAATACAAAATATGGTTAGAGCATATTAAGGGGGAGCTAGTCGCTTTTTCTGGACCCCCTTCACCCTCATGTTTAGCATATTTGTGTTGAGATATTATGACTTTCGTTCCGTTAGTTTAGCAATTTTTGAGACCTTTCACCCAATTTCTTTGTCACATGTGGAGGAGTAATAGACGGTATGGAGGGGAATTATCTTACGTAATCACATGTTCCTTTGTGTTGAGTGCCACTGGGGTGTTTTAAAAGTTTTTTTTAAGGCCTTGGATCCTAAGAGTCCCATCGCCTTTGCCCAGTAAAACCTCTTAAGAGTCTCGGCGCCATTCCCGGGTTAAGGGATTTAGTATACCATCAGCTGACATTTAATCGACTACAGGCATATTAACCACCTTACCTTAGCGCCAGATCCACCAAAACTCATCTGGGAGTCTTAACAGCTTGGAAGCCCAACAGATCCATCTCGGGGAGCTCCGGAAAGCAATCAGAAATATTGGATTGTGAGGAGCGGGGAGGAGGGCGGCCACCCATAAATGAGTTGGGATGGGGTTATAGGTGGGATGATTAGAGAGAGAGAGAGCAAGAGCGAGAGAGAGAGAGGCAGAGAGACAGACAGACAGAGAGTGAGAGATATCGAGAGAGTACAAAGGAAATCAAGCAACAACAGGTCTAGTGACCCTTCTAGGCTGCTTGTCCTCCAAAACACTGAGGATCAAGTGTCCAAACAGTGGTTTAGAGTGGGTAAGGGAACATTGGAAAGGGAACTACTGCCCTGGAACTAATGTCCGTGGCAGGATTAGGAAGTTAGTAGGGAACAGATGGGTTAGTAACTGAGGGGGGATAAAATAAAGTTATTCATTTACAAACGCAGTCAGTCGCGGGTTTGATGCGAGATATTTGTCTAAGCGGAGTTTAAATTAATCAACGGTGCTGCAGTCTATAACGTCTCGGGGAAGCCCATTCCACAAGTTGACAACTCGATTGAAGAAGAAATTCTTAGATTCGTGGGAGTTAAAAGATTTACCAATAATTTTGCAACCGTTTCCCCGCGTGTAATTAGATTGGTCGATAGTGAAGTACTTACTACAGTTCATATTGTCGATGCCTTTGATGATTTTGAACACTTGAATTAAGTCACCTCTTAATCTGAGCTAGGTTAAAGGAAATAGATTTAATTCTCTAAGACGCTCTTCGTATGGTTTGTTCTTTAGGCTAGGTATCATTTTGGTAATTCTACGTTGAACTCGTTCTAGCTTGTTTATATCTTTTTGGTAATAAGGTCACCAGGATTGAACGCAGTATTCCAGAAGAGGGCGGACTAAGGAATTGTAAAGGGTTAGGATAACTTCTTTGGATTTATGCTCAAATGACCTGCCTATAAAGCCAATTATTTTGTTTGCCTTCTTAACCACTTCTGAACATTGTTGACTCGGTTTTAGGTTACTCGATATAGTTACTCCCAGATCGGTTTCTTTGTTTACATTCTTAAGCTGAGTGCCATTCATCGAATAGTTTGCTTTCTCATTTAGGTATCCGATATGTAGTACTTTACATTTATCTGCATTGAAACTCATTTGCCAAATTTGGGCCCAACATGACAATTTTTCTAGATTGTGTTGCATATCGTCAACTTGTTCTTTTGAGAGTACGCTATTTGCGATTTTTGTATCGTCATCAAATTTTGAGATTGTACAGATGAGACCCTCATCTATGTCGTTGATGTAAATTAGAAAGAGAATTGATCCTAGTACCGATCCCTGGGGTACCCCGCTACTTACATTGGTCCATTTAGATGCCTTACAGTTTATGACTAATCTTTGCTTTCTGTCGCTGAGCCAATTTTCTATCCATTTCAACACACCGTCTTGTATTCCATGCGCTTTTAGTTTTAGCAGTAAACGTTTGTGGGGAACTTTGTCAAAGGCCTTTTGAAAATCAAGGTATATAATATCTACAGCTTTACTCTCATCGTAGAGGTTGAGGATATCATGGAAGAAGTCTTAAGAGGTTTGTTAAACAGGAACGTTTTTTACGAAAGCCGTGTTGAGTATCTTTAAGTAAGTGATTTGCCTCTAAGTGATTTACGAGCCTGTCTCTTATGACCGTTTCTAGCATTTTACATACAATTGAGGTTATGCTAATTGGACGATAGTTACTGGGTAGGGATTTGCTGCCTTTTTTTAATATTGGTGTTACGTTGGCTAGCTTCCACTGATCAGGCATAGTCCCAGACTGCAAGGATTCATTGAATAGCAATGTTAGTGGTTTGGAGAGCTCATCCTTAGCTTCCTTTAGAACTCTAGGCGAGATTGTATCAGGTCCAGGCGTTTTATTTACCTTGAGTTTATCTAAACAATTCAATACTTCTCTCTCTGTAACGGTGATATTGCTTAGAACATCTGAATTATCAATCTGAATCGGCGATGGTGTAGGGATATCACTGAGGTCTTCGGTTGTAAAAACTGATGCAAAAAAGGTATTGAAGGCATTACTCATTTGTACTTCGTCTTTGGTGTATTCTCCATTTTCATCGACTAACGGTCCAACAGTTGAAGTAACTACTATAACCTTTCTGATATAACTATAGAATTATTTCGGGTTTGTTTTACTTTGATTCGCAACATGTAACTCCAGGGTCTTTTTACTTTGCTTAATTAACTTTTTGGCTTTGCGTCGTAGCTCTACAAATTTCACCCGTTCTTCGTCATTTTGTGAGGATTTTAATCTATCCTTAGCAAATTTTTTAGCAAGCAGACAGTCTGAAATATCTTTATTCCACCATTTGGGCTTATCATTATGGCCTGGACGCCGTATTTTCGATGGTATGCAGTTTTGCACTGCCTTAAGGTAAGTGGTTGTGAAACACTCCCAAGATGTATTTATTTCGTTATTGTTAGTCAGAAAGCTCCAGTCAGTTTCTTTAAGCTTTGATTTAAGTTTATGAAAATTTTCTTTCTTGAAATTAGGGACTTTCTCAATGCTGCTATTTGATTTGTTACTAGTAAACTTTAAAGTGAAAGTTATCGTACGATGGTCGCTGTTACTGAATTCATCACCAACATTCAAATTCTCTATTAATTCTTCTTTTGTTGCGAGTACAAGGTCAAGCACATTATTACCACGGGTCGGAGATTGTACAAATTTAAAAAGCGAACTCTCTTGCAAGTTAGCATAGAGGTCGTGTCCAGAGTGTGAAGTAAGCGTATCGCCCCATTTAGTCACGGGGGAGAGAGAGAACAAAGTAGGAGAAAGAAAAAAAGTGAGAGAGCAGGAGAGCAAGAGAGCGAGCACAATAGTAGGTTCGGGCCCCATCTCTCACACACACAGACACACACACAGACACACACACACACACACACACACACACACACACACACACACACACACACACACATACACACACCCCAGGGCCTCTTCAAGTTCACGCCGCACACTCTTAGCAAATGATCACCCTCCGTTCAAGGGAAACTCTGGATACACCTCTTTAAGGGGACAGTGCTTGGTTTTTGGCATATGTATTGATATATTAATCTATTGTTTTAGTTTCCTCACTAGACTTCCATCAATCACCCCCTGGATCCCCTTTCAAGATAAGTTTGTACTATGTCCCGGCCGAAGGCCGGTTCCTTCTTAAATTACAGGCTCGCTATCTCTCGCCAGGGTAAAATTGATACCTAAATGACACGAAAGGTCTTAATATTGACAAAGAAATGGGGCGAAAGGTCTCAAGATCGCCAAACTAACGGAACGAACTTCTTCAAACCTCAAAACTATTATGTTAAACATGAGGGAGAAGGGGGTCCAGACAGACTGAGTACTACCCCATTAACCTCACCCAAACCGTGTGCCATGTTTATTGTATTTAAACAAATCCTAGATCATTGTTTTCATCTTTTCAATCACTTCTTTCAAAATTTACACATCGACTCTCAAATCCAGGTGCTATCAATGGTTGTGTTACTTTCTTATTTTACAACTCTAGCTTTCGTCACATGTTTACAGTGCATTTTTATATATTGTGCATAAGGGGAGATGGGTTGTTTTTCTGGTCCCCCTTCTTCCTCATGATTAGCCCCATCAGTTTTCAAATTGTAAGACATTTGTTTCCATAGTTTGGCGATTTTAAGACCTTTCAGCCCATTTTGTTGTCAATATTAGAACCTTGCGTGTCATTTAGGTATCGATATTTTTCACCATTCTCTCTCTCTCTCTCTCTCTCTCTCTCTCTCTCTCTCTCTCTCTCTCTCTCTCTCTCTCTCTCTCTCTCTCTCTCTCTCTCTCTCCGAAAAACACACACACACACACACACGCATTAATTCAAAAAAACATATTGACACCCACACACTATCCTTTCATAATTACTTTCTTCAGTGTATTTTGGCTAACATCAGACGATTTTACAGGGCTAGAGACGACGATCTAAGAGTAAAAAGGGCCACACTAATCTTTACTATCCCTTCAATGTCCACATAACCTCTCTGAACATAGCTCAATCGTCTAATTATAGCCTTAAGGGAGCTCAGACGGTATTGTGCAGCATATTTTGATTGTTCGGCTCAATTGTTTAAGGAGAGGGTTTAGTTTGCTCTCTAAACCTCTATTAAGCTTAAAAACAACCACAAGACCCCTTTTCGATATAAATTTGTACATTTTTCGGTAGAAAATGTCCCGGCCGAAGGCCGATTCCTCTTCAAATACAGGCTCGCTCTCGCTCGCCAGGAAAAATATTGGCACCTAAATGGCACAAAAGGTCTTAATATTGGCAAAGAAATGGGGCAAAAGGTCTGAAAATCGCCAAACTAATGGGGCGAATATTCTGAAATCTCATAACTAATAGGGCTAAACATGAGGGAGGAGGAGGACTCGAAAAACCAACTGCCTCCCCTTAATAAACCCTAAAACAGCGTCATTGGCTACCGATATGACTGAACCCAAGGAGACCGGTGAAAATATATACACTCCCTACTTTTTTTTTTTTTTTGCGTTGAAGGAACAATAATATGATTGGCTTATAAAAATAATTTGCTATAAACCATTAATTGTTCATAATATTTATCTACTGCACAAGACATGACGCATCTTCTAATTCAATCATAGCAATTTTCTTTTCATTCATAAAATCAGGTAGTGTATCCAAATTATTGTAGCCAATTGTACGTGACGTTCCAAGACGATGACACGCTCCTCATTCACACACTGACATCCGTATATCTCTTTCCCAAACACACGTCAGTCCGTCACACGTCAGTCAGTCACACAATGAAACTTTCTCTCTCTCTCTCTCTCTCTCCTCTCTCTCTCTCTCTCTCTCTCTCTCTCTCTCTCTCTCTCTCTCTCTCTCTCTCTCTCTCTCTCTCTCTCTCTCTCTCTCTCTCTCTCTCTCTCTCTCATATGTATATATATGTATATATATATATATATGCATATATACATATATAGTTTGTAAGGCCAGACTGCCTAGTAAGGACCTTGAGGTCTGTGTGGTCTGTGTATCTATGTAGCTCTATGTAGCTCTCTCTCTCTCTGACACAGGAACACACACACATACACTGTGAGGTTTATTGAATGTCTGCCACCTGATTCAACACACGGATGTTATGGCCAGGCATCATTTCCTGTCATGCTATCTCAAGCCTCTAGTTTATTTCTGTTCGGTTCATCATTTAGGTTCTATTCTCGTATTCTTATTCGAAATCTGAGCTAATTCGAAATAAGTGTGTTTGTATTTTATGTATATGTTTATCTGTTACTGAGGGAATGGTATACTAGCATGTTTCTGTGCAGTTCATTGTAGTAGGCAAGTGGATTATAGTATTCATATGTGTTCACCAACCAACTTTACTTCTAAGCTCAATTAATGAAATCAACTAATACATGTGGAACTCCAAGGACTCGAACCTAGGATTATATTTAGAATTAATTGCAAAAGTCCAGTAATCTAAAATAGAACATAATTATGCTACTCTCTCTATATATTCAGAATTGTGATGATCATGCTGATGAGGTTTTCGGGTTCTGTGAAAATGGTGATCCTGTCTGTTAGATGTCAAGGCATACAATAAGAGGGGCCGAGAAAGTCATGGGGCCAATAGGAAGAATATAATTAGAGGGCCCACCTTGTTTGTTTTCCTCTCTCCCTCTCTCTCTCTGGGTTGTATGCATTCGGCCCCATTCAGCCTACTGTTTTAAGACGTTTATCCCCATCCAGGTGTCGATTTTTTCATGGCGAGCGGTAGCGAGCCAGCATATATATATATATATTTTTTTTTTTTTGACAGCACGCTAAATTTGTACATCTTTCGATAGAAAAATGTTTCTGGCGAAGGCGGATTTCTTAATACGATGCTGGCATGCTATCGCTCACCAGGAAGAAATCGACACCTGGATGGGAATACTCGTCTCAAAACAACAGGCTGAATGGGGCGGAATGGATACAAGCCAGAGAAAGAGAGAAAAGCAGAGAAAACAAGCAGGTCACCTCCCTTAAGAGTAGCGGGAGATTGGCAGAAGGAAAACGGACAGGGTAGAAATCATATAGTCCAACCATGCAAGGAAGTAATGGATATCAACAATGGATATTATTATTGTTACTATACATTTCCCATTTATTTCTATTTGTGTTGACTTGATATGAGTTAAATATGCATTGAACATTAACACACAAATGTAATCAGCTTCAATGATACTCCACAATTAATCTGCTCCTAATACTAATTAATTGTTGTGTATCAATGAAGCAATTATATACAGTATACAGTGTATATATTTTTCCAATATAAAAGCGTGAGGGGTGAATGTCCATGTGTATAAGAGGAAGGCAGTGAAATGTTCTTGATCAACAGCTATATTAAGCTTTTGAGAAGGATGACATACTTATATTATCAACTTTAATATTAATTAACTTTATACTTCGTAGCAAGGATCTGTGGGCATCTAAAGAATAAATACTATCTCAATCAACCAGCTGACTTCCACATAACCTTTCTCGAGAAAATTTTGTAATAAAAGGCAGAAGAAACTTTCAAAATGCGTCCTAAATCTCAAGGGGTTAATTTATACGAACCAAAAATATAATGAGCTCTTGTGAGGGTCAGGTCAGGTGAAGGTATTGAGGGCCTTTACAACGGCACCACGTATCTACATTATACTTGTCCTGTTGTTCTGAAGAGTGTAGAGAGGGGCGAAGGGGTGTTGGAGAGAGAGGAAGCTGTTGGGGTGACTGTCCATGTGTGTGAGAGGAATCCAATGAACCGTTCTCGATAAACAGCTTTGGCGTTTAATCCTGTATGATCTCCTCACGGAACACAAAGCTTTTTTAATTTTCTTAATTAAAACCGTCGATCGATGGGATGAGCGTGGAACTGGAAGAGCTTTGAAATGTATATATAGCAGGGGATGCAAGGGAATTTACAGCGCTGTATAAGGTCAATGAAAGATGACATACTAAAAAATAAATCAAGTTTTATTTTTTGTTATGTTTTTCTTATCTATTTTTTATTAATTTCACTCCTACACCAAACACCTCCCAATGAAATTATGAAAACAAGCATGTGATTCACCGGGATTCGAACCTGGGTTACCACATACAAATTGTAAACACTTTAACCATTACACCATCATTATTCCCGATTACATCTTGGTGGCTTCGACGTTAAGGGGTAGGGGGGGGGGAGGGAGTATTTATTGGTCGACCTTGTTTTCGTTTATATTTTGTTTTTAGTGTCCTCCCTTGACTCCATCAAACTTAAAGATTATTCCCAAGATCCCCCCTTCTTGAATTATGTGTACATTATTTTTTCGGGAGAAAAAATTTCTGGTCGAAGACCTGTGCCACCTTAATTATTACAGGGACGCTATCGCTCGTCGGGAAAAAAATCGACACCTAAATGGCACGAAATGGCGAAAAGTCATCAAATCACCAACCTAATGAGGCGAACGTCTTTAAAATATCAAAACTAATGGAGCTAATCATGAGGGAGAAGGGGGTTCACAAAACAAAAAAATACTCTCCTCAAGCTTGGTGAGGTTGCAAGGCGGCTGATGTGCTTTTATGGGGAGTGAGTCGTTTTTCTGGTCACCCTTCTCCCTCATGCTTAGTTCCTTTAGTTTTCAGATTTTAAGATGTTTAGGCCGTTTTCTTTGTCAATATTAAGACTTTTCATGTCATTTAGGTGTCGATTTTTGTCCTGGCGATCAATAGCGAGCCTGTAACTTAAGAGGAACCGGCCTTCGGCTAGGACATTTTCCTACCGAAAAATACCGAAGGGGAATCCTGTTTTGTTTTTTTATTTATTTTTTAAAAGTTTGATGGATGTCTAGAGAGGAAACTAGAAAAACATATATGAAAAACAACAACAACCAAAAAGTGAACCATCCCCCTTTAACTCGGGCCAACAATGAGCAAAGTCATCTAGAATGTTATTCCCTGAGAACCGTGGCGCTTTCACGGGCTAGCCCATTGGAAAATACTTAGACGTTCTTGTTCTGCACTTTGTTTTTTGCTTCTGTTTCCCCCGAGAGAGAAATGCTGGACATATTTCCTTGCAGCAATGTGGTATTAGAATGAGGAGCACATTTATTAATGATATCATAATTATGATGACAACATTAATGAATAACTAAACTCAATTAATTAATCGGCCTTTTCTGTTATGTAGTATGCTTATGACATGTTCGTTAATCACAAAGCCCAATAAGTGCTGGTAATCACAAGGAAGACAAAACAGGTAATTATCAATGCTCATTCCTATAGTCCGTTCATTCTAGGTTGGGCCGAAATCGTAACCTCTAACCTCTGTAACTCCAAAAGGGCTAGAACAAATGAGCTGTCAATTTCCACACCTAATCCCTAGCCAAGTCTTCCTATTTGGTAGAAATATTTGCTCGATTACTCTAGTCTTTTTTGAGTTATGAGAGGTTAGAGGTTACGATTTCTGCCCAACCTAGAATGAACAGACTATAGTGAATAATATCTGTGCTTATGAAATGATCACTCAAAACATGCAACCTTAGCCTATACCCTGCTCTTTATAGGTAGGCCAAAATCGTGATTCCTACCTCTTTAAGGGGGGATGAGCCGGTTTTATGGACCACTTTCTCTCTCATGTTCAGCCCCATTAGTTTTCAGATGTTAAGATGTTTGACCCAATAGTTAGTCGATTTTAAAACCTTTTGCCCCATTTCTTCGTCAATATTTAGATCTTTTGCGCTATTTAGGTGTCAATTTTTTCCCTGGCGAACGATAGTGAGCCTGTAATGTTGGAAGAACCGGCCTTCGGCCGGGAAATTTGTCTACCGAAAAATTTACAAATTAATCTAGAAGGGGGATCTGATGGATGTTTTTTTTTTTTTTTTTTTTTTTTTTTTTTTTTTTTTTATGGAGGTCTAGGGAGGAAACTAGAAAAATAATGAATAGGCTTACATGCAAAAATCGCCCAAAAAGTGAACTCCTACTGTACCGGCGACGTCTTTTTAACTCCATGCCAATCCTGACCATGAAAAGAATGCCTCTCCCCCTGAAGGGAAAGGTGTATGCCTCATGTGTTAGAAGTGCAATGACGTATGCCTCAGAAACATGGGCCGTTAAAGTAGAGGATGTCAACAGAATGGAGCGTAATGAGATGAGAATGGTGAGATGGATGTGTGGGGCCAGGCTACAGGATAGAATAACAAATGTTGAGCTGAGGAGACGTTTAGGTATAAAGAGTATTAGCGAGGTGATGCGTACAAGTAGACTGGGGTGGTATGGACATGTGGAGAGAATGGATGAACAAAATTGGGTGAAAAAATGCAGGTCTGTGATTGTGGAGGGAGCTGCACCAAGGGGTGGACCGAGGAAGACCTGGGATCGGACTATACGCGCCGATCTCAAATCCAAGAACTTGACAAGTGAAGCAGCCCTTAACAGGGTTGCCTGGAATGCCGCCATTAGGACAAGAGACTGAAACTGCACTTATGTGTGGAACACTCAGTCTTAAAATTTTATGTATGTATGTATGTATGCTAGCTATATTTAGATGATTGTGTGTAGTTTAAGAAGGATCTGTGGTAGTACAAAGGATTCAGTGAGATAGTTCGAAGCCTATTCATTGCTGGAGGCCCTTCTGAAATCAAATAAAATCGTCTAAAAGTAGCCAGAATATAGTTAAAAGGACGTCACCGGTCCTGTACAGGTTATATTAAAGGTTAGAACAAATTAATTGTAAATGTTCACACCCATTCTCTGCCTGACTCTTCTCGAATGGTAGACGTATTAGCTCGTTTATGGTAGTCGTTGTTTTAGTTATAGAGCTTCGTGGCCGAAAGTTTTGGCCTGATTGTAATGATTATAGACTATATTGATTGTAATGATTATAGACTATATTGATTGTAATGATTATAGACTATATTGGTAGATTATGTCCGATTCATTTAAAATCCTACATTATTGATTAATGACGAACTGTTTTACTCCTACAGTCGCTAATTTTGTTTGTGAAATCATTGTACGGATACATAAAGAAAGCTATCGGTAGAGTGAATATATACAGTATATCATATATGAAACAGATCCCATCATTCTACCAAATAAATTAGAAAACAGTATCAGAAGGGGCCGGGGGAGTGCTGGAGTGCCCTTAGTGTTCCCTGGTCTCTGGGCCCTCTCCTGGGTGACCTAGCTTAGGCTATGATTGGTTAGTTTAGCTTTGATAGAATTATATAGCTATGGAACAGTTGGGTGTGATTTGGACTATCTTAGGATATGTTATGATTGCTTTGGTTAGCTTTTAAATAATTGTACAGATATGGAACAGGTGTGAGTAATATAATAGCAACGTAGGCTATGATTGGTTAGGTTACCTTTTAAGATACAATTATGGAGTTGTTGTCTCTGTTTTATGGCTATTGTTAGAACATTTGATTGAGATTAGGAAGGATATATGGACGTCAGAAGGTTAATTGAGATAGTCTTTACCTTTTTTAACTCTCACATATTATTCCAAAGCTGATTAAAATTGTCTAATGATAGCTGAATAAACTGTCAACATTCGTCATAATCCTAAGGGACTAAGAAGAGTATATTTGAGTCCGATATATATTCTTCAAACATGGATAAAGGCATATAGTCCAATGTATCGATGGCGCCCTGTGCATCTGTGTCTATCTGGGTTTCAATTTGTTCGCAGAATATCTCGAGGTGAACAGATATCCACCGCAGTCCAGGCAGTACCGTTCTGGACTGTCACATATGGTCAGAGCTGGTTTATGTATTTCCCTTCCTCAACTTCAGTTATATGAAGGGTAAACCGCGTCCAGTCAGAATTCCTGGCGTGTGTTAATTTCTTGTAATACATATACAGTATATATATATATATATAATACACGCGTCCAGTCAGAATTTCTGGCGTGTGTTAATTTCTTGTAATACATATACAGTATATATATATATATATACCGGTATTATATATATATATATATATACTGTATATGTATTACAAGAAATTAACACACGCCAGAAATTCTGACTGGACGCGGTCTATATATATATATATATATATATATATATATATATATATATATATATATATATACCGGTATTATATATATATATATACACTCATATAATTATGATGTCACAATTCTGCCACAGTTGTGCCACAAAGCGAAAAGAAGCACATGCAACCTCGGCTCGACTTTCATAATATTATGACAAAGTAAAGAACACCATTTCACTACCTCCCTTTCAAAAACCTATGTTAGTTGGTTTTCTACCCCCACCCCACCCCATAATTATGTAAGCAAACATCCTATGCCTATATTTTCAACACTCCTTCATGAATTAAACCCTTATAACGTACAATGACGGTGTCTGTTATCCCTTTGATATATAGTGGGCTTTCCAAAACCTAATAAAGTTTTCTAATGTTAATCAAAGAAGAGCTTCACCGTATACTGATAGAAAACAAAATTAGGTACAGTCGGGAGCATAAATGGAGACGCACCCATTTGAATCAATATCAAAAGCTACCCAAGATGCTTCGGAGTTTTACTATAAAGGTTCAAAGATCGCAATTAGTGTCGGCTACTCTTATATATTCTCACGGCTGTACGGCTGGCCACATAAGTTCTGTTCCTCGTCGTTATCTTATGTATGCAAGTATAATTAGTATGAATGAATTGTAAGCGTGTTTTTTTAATTATTAGTTGACTAATCTGATGAGTTAACCACTGCATAAGAAACTACACTCGTAATTCAATCATGCTCATTATATTTCCATTTATAGGATCACGGAGAGGAACAGAATTTATGTGGCCAACTGTATAGTCAGAACCAGACCACTGAACCTGACTGTACACACCAGGCGTTAAAATAAATCGTAAAATGTTGGTGTACACAATTTTTCAAAAGCTGTGATGAGGGAGTGACGAGTTCTGTGTAGCTCTGAAAAAAAATATCCAGGTTTGCGGGGTTCTTCATGTTTTTATTTACAAGGTGATATAAATACAGTATATATATATACAGTATATATACCGTATATATATAGATGGAAATCAATGCCAGGAAATTCATAATCTTTATTTATGGCGTTTCGATCTCAGACTTGAATCATCATCAAACCTATGAAAGATACAATTTGTATAAAACCAGAAATATTAGTAAAATATTATGATACAAGAAAATAATTAATGTTTACATAGGAAATTAAGGTATTGAAAAAGGTAAAGTAAGGACAACTATAATGGTGTACCTATGTTAACATTAAGTGTTAATCCGTATATTTATAATCAAGTAATATTTCTTGTTTTATGTTGTTTTTGTGTTTTCCCTGTTCTTGCTCTGTCTTGAGTCGGCTACCCCCAAAATGGGGATTGGGCCTGAGCATATAGATAGATATAGATAGATAGAATATTTCTGGTAATCATGTTAATTTAAAGCTAAGTATTAGATAAGTTGTATCTTTCATAGGTCTAATGGGGATTCAAGTTTGAGATCGAAACGTCACAACGAAAGAAAAAATAATCCCTTACATTGATTTTCACATATACAGGAGTCAAAATGTTGACTCCTATATATATATATACTAAATCACAATACAAGAAATACTTCACATTATAAATATTCGTTTCGTTATGAGATATATAATCGTATTTCAATTTCTTCCTATATCTCCATAAGCCAAAACATCCATATTCCCTGCATCGCGTTATTAGCACTTCGTCCGCAACATTAAGGGAGCCCACCTCGCATTTTTTATCTTTCTCTCTTTCTCTCTTAGGCTTGTATCCATTCGGCCCCATTCAGCCTACTGTTTTAAGACGTTTACCCCCATCCAGGTGTCAGTATTTTCCTGGCGAGCGCCAGCATATATATAATTTGGTGTTGACAGCAAGCTAAATTTGTAAATTTTTCGATAGAAAATTTCTCCGGCGAAGCCGGATTTCTCGATACAATGCTGGCTCGCTATTGCTCGCCAGGAAGAAATTGACACCTGGATGGGGATAAACGTCTTAAAACAGTTGGCTGAATGGGGCCGAATGGATACAAGCCAGAGAAAGAGAGAAAAGGGGAGAAAGATAAAAAAAAGCAGGTGACCCCCCCCCCTTAGCAGGTGACCCCCCCCCTCCCCTTAACTCAACAATCTACATATAAATGAACTTATTTAGAAAGTCAGTTCAAGGACCTCGCGCATCACCTCGGTGTGGTGGTGAGGATGTGGTGAAAGTGTGGTGACTGACAAAGTTATGGTGACTAGAGTCTATTCGCTGTAAGTAGGCGAAAAATCATGACCTCTATCCTATGTAACTAAAAAACGACTAGAGTAATCAAGCTAATATTTCTACCAATTGGGAAGAGTCAGCCAAGGAAAAGATGTGGAAATGTACAACCCATTTGCTCTAGCCCTTTTTTAGTTACAGAGGATAGAGGTAATGATTTCTAGCCTACTTACAGCGAATAGACTATAGTGACGAGTGACAAGGATATCATGTAATAATGTCTTTGGTGAGTTTAACCCCTTGAAAATTATGATTTATTATGTCAGTTTATTTTGACGATCAATAGATGAGTTTAGACAGCTTAGGAACTGTCTGTGGGCATGCAAAGGGTAATACTATCTCCATTGAACCGCTCACTTCCATATACCCTTCCTAATCTGACTAAAATGGTCTAATAATGGCCTGTGTTACGACCGGGACTCGTATAAAACAAGGGCTCTTAATCATTGGACTAGAAAGGCACACAGCCACAACGGTAACACTAGATCCATCCCTCGAACTCATAATGCCGGCGCACAAAAACACCTATACCCTCCAGAGTTAAATCTGCGATAGCGGGGTATCCTCTAACTCGGTATAAATGCACTACTACTACAGGCTGATGATCTCTGATACAGCCTGATCACAACAACATACAATTACGTTACTAATGTATACAAGGAAAAAGATAGAGAGCTTAATTAAATCACTGGAATGATTTATTTAATGCAAACAAGAAGAAGGTATAATTAAAGTTACTCTAAACAATAATAAACTGTCACTCCTATATTAAAGAAAGTGAATGAAAGTCCTAAAGCATCGAACAGGGATCTTCTGAAGAAAGTCTGATGCTGCTTAAGATGATCGAATCGGATTTTGAACTGTTATATAAAGCAGGAACAAGATATGACAAGTGTAGGGACATACAGTGTTAACTGGCACGGGAATAATAATAAATGCGCAATAGTATTATCTCCAACAACAAAAGAAGTACTTCCTCAGGCAACGCAAAAGCCTGCTCAGGTTGTGCAACTCAACAACAACCAAGGCTTACAATCAACGTGAATAACAATGCTGCATACATAACATAAGAGCTTATAATCCTAATCGGATGTCTGCTAGGCGAAAAAAGTCTAGCTGGGATGTCGTAGGCTAGGAAACAATGGCTGAGCAAGCGGCTCGTAGCCTAGTGAGGTCCTTAAGACTGTGCGGCCAAATTACGTTAAATTACGGGGTTCTCTCGAGAGATCCAGATCGCTAGTATCTGGTTCTCTCCTGGCGACCTCTCAAGTCAAAGCAAAACGAGTTAGCACAGTGTTGGGTGGCAGAGGCAAAAGCCCTCACTCGCAACACAGTGCTAAACTCACAAGGTACACAGTCAGAAAGACAACCTAGGCTTCCCACGTATCCGTTGCGATTGTACAGGTTCAACAAAACCTGGTACACATCGGAAATCACAACAACAATAGCCTCACCCCAGTCTAGCATTAAATAGCCCAGCAGACAACCAAGAGATAGGTAGGGAGACACCGCGAGTGTGTCGAACCTCTACAGACAAAATGTTAACCCCTCCAAAATGTCTAACTAAACATGGAATATCTGAGAGCTTCAGCATATAATACGATGGCCGATATATGAAATCGTGCAGAACCAAAGGGGAGTTATGATGTTAAATAGATTGGAAGAATGAGAGGTAAGAAGTTGAGAGAGAGAGAAAGTGTTCTATAGGTAGAAGTCGGGGACAGGTGGCAAGGGAGATGTGAAGGGTATGCTGGTCAGGCAAGCTCTGAGCAAGGAAGGCACAAAGGCAGCAGGGAGCGCGGGGGGGACAACCTCCTGCCGCGGTAGTAGGGTGGCAACACGGCCAGCCACTCAGAGGGCCCGGCCGTGGCATGACGTCACCGAGACAACGTGTAACACTACGCGTACTACCCTCTGCCTCCTGTACTTACTTACTCACTCACACTCTCTAGCTGTATCATTCAGTCTTATACATTAAACTTATAACTGATGATATAAAATAGAATGCCTTGTCACAGATGAAAATAAAGACCACTTCTATACTGCCTGTGACATAACGATTCACAAGAAAGAAAGTACAACAGTGTAGATAGAGTGTAGCCCATTTCACTGCCCTGGCGAGCGCTAGTGGCTACCGGGAGGCGATTCTGCCAACGCTGGCAGGCGTCACACCTGAATAAACTGCCAAAACGCGTATATATCCTGATTGTGTGATGATATTTTAATTTTAATGATATGAGAGTGTGACGATAGTGATGTTTAAATGGGGTGTTGAGGATGTAGTGACTTCTAATGGTGTTGTGAAATAGCGACGAAGATGTGGTGACTCTATGGTGCTAGTTTAACCCGTCCAGCCCCGGCTAGTTTTGTAATGTTTGTTCACCAGAACCCGGCCGGTTTTCAAAAAATAGTTTTATTCCAGAAACAATAGCGAATGGGTTAGGAATGAAGAAAAAACCACAAAAAAACGCTCAAAAAGCTTAAAGAATGGTCCTACAGAGCCCCCGAAAACGTATTTTACAAGAGTAAATAATTGAAGGCAATTACCCCAAAAAACCAGGTTATTGCGCGCTCACGCGCACGCACGTGGACTTTGAGAGTTTTCAACCATCGGCACGGTTGCGTGGGATACGTACACAGTTCCCATACAAATCTGAGCCCTCTTGAGTGGCTACACCTGAGGTTACGGTCGGCGAAATTAGGGTCACGCGTCAGACGCGTCTCTGGGGCTGTGCGTTACATACATCGCCGACGCGTCAGGCGCGTCGCTGGGGCTGTACGGGTTAAGAATGTTTTTTATTGTGGAAACAGTTTGGCCATAAAGTTACAAAGACATGATCAGTATATGGATAAGATATGTGATAGAGAGAGAGAGAGGGTGGGGGGGGCAGTGGTACCATATGTAAAAGTGTTGTGCCCCGCTTTGATAATAAAATAAAAAAAATATCTACCCCTGCTAGTTCTAATGAGGCAGTCTGTAGCTCACCATCAAAGGGGCTCTTTTTAAATACCTCCACGATCTCCATTCAAAGTAATCCCGAGATGAAGCTCCAAAGGTTTCTATAAAAGTCAGTCCAGTCTACGGTGTATAAATTATTCTAGAAGGGTGATCTGATGGATTTTTTTTTTTTTTAAAGTTTGATGGAGGTCTAGGGAGGAAAAAATATATAATATATATATATATGTAATAATCGAACAAAAAATAAACCCTTCCCCTTAAGCACAGTTACGCTTACCCTCCTTCATTCAATGTTCAATACAATTTTGTTGTCTACCTTAATTTTAGACTCCTCTGGATTCTCAACTATCTGGCTGAAACTTTCCTGTCACTCTCAACTAAATATGTACAGTATGTGGTGTCTATCTCCTTCATAACTCTACAAACTTTCCCAAATTGTTCGACTATCTGAATTCTAAAGTGGTTCACATCCTATCAACCTCTCCTTTCTCAGAAATCGCCAACTGAGTAGATTTAAATGTTCACCACCGCCAATGGCTCTCCTCTCTTTTCACTGACCAACTTAGTGAACAAGCCTATATCTTGTGGAGTCGAACGCATAACGGCTGTGATAATCTCAGGCATGGAGGCATACATTCCATTTTCTTTCTCTCATTCTGATGCAAAAAAACAAAACAAAAACATCAGAACACACACACACACACACATCCCCTCCCAATATCTCCACTCTGCCTTAATTATTCTCGGCTCACTCATTAACTTCGACGTGATGATGACTGGAAGGAGAGAGAGAGAGAGAAAGAAAGAACGCTCAGCTATCCTCTATATTATGACAAAGCAACATCGACATATAAACTGCATGGCACTATCAATATGTTCATTCTATCAAAAATAAAATATTGGAAAGCAATCGAGTTAAATAATATTCCACCTAAAATGTTCTTAACCCCTTCTGTACCGGCGACGTCTTTTTAACTTTATTTTGGCTACCATTAGACAATTGTATTAAGTTAAAAAAGGTCTTGCAGCAATTAACAGGCTGCGAACTATCTCACTTAAACCCTTTATGCTACCGCAGATCCTTCTTAAACTGCACAACATCGTCTAAACATAGCTAGAATAAAGTTAAAAAAACGTCGCCGGTACAGAAGGGGTTGAAAATATCTTCCGAGCTTCAAGGCCACCAGACTGGATCTATAAATGAGACACTCCAGCACTCCTCAATAACATCACAGTGATTCTCCCAGGATGCTATAGTATATTCGCTGTTAGTAGGCGAAAAATCATGACCTCTAACCTCTGTAACTCAGAAACGACTAGAGTAATCGAGTTAATATTTCTACTATTTGGGAAGAGTCAGTCAAAGAATAGATGTGGAAATTTACAGCCTATTTTCTCTAGTCCTTTTTCGAGTTACAGAGGATAGAGGTCATGATTTATCGTCTATTTACAACGAATAGACTATAGTAAGACATTTCGACACCAGGGGCTTTCAGCACTCAAACAAGACGATGGAGACACTTCTTTCCTCCCTCACACTCAGGAAGCCACTTCAGTATAGATTTGCTCATTTATGTATCTTATTATTATTATGTTTTGAGTTTCCTCCCTAGACCTCCATCAAGCTTAACCCCCCATCCCCCCCCCCCCCCCTCCTTCAAGATAAAATAATTATTTGTCCACAATCAAACGCTAAAGTAATTATTCTTCCACAATCAAAGACTAAAATCATTATTCTTCCACAATCAAAGACTGAAATAATTATTCTTTCACATTCAAACACTAAAATAATTCTTCTTCTACAATCAAACACTAAAATAATTATTCTTCCACGATAAAAATTGTATATATAACTCCCAGAAAACAAGAAAAGATACTTCCTCTCTCCTTCCCAGACTTAAGGGGAGGCAGACCGTTTCTCTGGACCTCCTTCTCCCTAATGTTTAGCCCCACTAGTTTGGAAATTATAAGACGTTCGGCCCATTAGTTTGGCGATTTTAACACCTTTCGCCCATTTCGTTGTCAATTTTAATACCTTTAGTGCCATTTAGGTGTCGATTATTTACTGGCGAGCGATAGCGAGCCTGCAATTTTAAGAGGAACCGGCCTTCGGCCGGGAATTTTTCTATCGAAAAATGTACAAATGTATCTTGGGGTCTAGGGGGTGTGATGGAGGTCTAGCGAGGAAACTTTAACAAAAATATATGACTAAATGAAATAATAGACCAAACAAGCGGCCAGTCTCCCCTTAAGCCAGGCATCATACGACCTTCCTGCCTTTCTTAGATATTCAGTAACCTGTTCTGCTGCTCAGGTATTCTCATTCAGGTGTTCTTCTCAGACAGACTTTTCTACCGTATCCGAGTTATAGTGTATTCTGCCGCTCTCCCTACCTTTGCTTTGTAGATTCTCACTCTCGCTCTTGCTCTCTCTCTCTCGCTCTCGCTCTCTCTCTCTCTCTCTCGCTCTCTCTCTCTCTCTCTCTCTCTCTCTCTCTCTCTCTCTCTCTACCGTATCCGAGTTATAGTGTATTCTGCCGCTCTCCCTACCTTTGCTTTGTAGATTCTCACTCTCGCTCTTGCTCTCTCTCTCTCGCTCTCGCTCTCTCTCTCTCTCTCTCTCTCTCTCTCTCTCTCTCTCAGGCGTGTGTCAGCTCTTCGTCAACTACGATATTAGTATCTTCATTGTATTTCTATGCCTTGGGAACACGGTTTTGGTCAGTATTATATATTGCTCCACTCTTCTCTCGCTTGTCCCTTTATTTAAACCTGCCCTCTCTCGATTATGGTTACTACCGTTTTCTCCTTTTATTTTAACAATTTTCTTATACATACCGCCTCTTTTATTATGTTCAATGCATTGATTGTGTGCACAAAATTTCGGTCTCTTATTAATTGTATTGCCATTTTATTTAGCCCCTCTCGAGATGAAGTGTTTTAGTTTAATGGTATCTCATATTCAATATCGTGTTTTATACCACCTCGCCGACATCGCCGGTACAGGAAGGGATAATATTCATCTCATTTCCCTAGCACTCGTCAATCCCCCTTTTAGGCTTAGACTGCCACGATAATAGGGAGGTCTAAGGTATATTGACAGGTTGATGACAGGTCCGCGTTAATTAGTGGATGTAATTATTGGGTTATAATTAAGGTGTGTGTGTGTGTGTGTGTGTGTGATGTTGAGAGTAGTCGTGTGTATGTGTGTGTTCTGTTGCAAGTGATCATTTGTGTCTGCGTGTGTGTGTGCTGTTGAGAGTAGTCGTGTGTGTGTCTGTGTGTTCTGTTCCAAGTGGTCATGTGTGTGTGCGTGTGTGCTGTTGAGATTAGTCGTGTGTATGTGTGTGTTCTGTTGCAAGTGATCTTTTGAGTGTGCGTGTGTGTGTGTGTGTGCTGTTGAGAGTACTCGTCTGTGTGTTCTGTTGCAAGTGGTCATGTGTGTGTGTGTGCGTGTGTGCTGTTGAGATTTGTCATGTGTGCGTTTGTGTGTTCTGTTTGCGAGTGGTCATGTGTTTGTGAGTGTGTGTGTGTGTTCTGTTGCGAGTGGTAATGTGTGTGTGTGTTCTGTTGCGAGTGGTAATGTGTGTGTGTGTGTGTGTGTGTGCTGTTGAGAGAACTTTATCGTCAATATTCGATGGTCTACATTTTGTCTTGGCAACATTTCTGGGATAATTTGCACTGGTGTCGGAAACTAGACTAAACATAGATTTGCTAACGCTTTCAAGATTACGACGCATTTTAGTAGTTTATTCTGGCTATCATATGACGATTTTATACAGGTTAGGAAAGATCTGCGGGAGTTACGTGGGCAAAGACTGGACCAATCAACCCTCTGATCGGAATGAAATCTTCTAATAATAGCCAGAAAGCAGTAACGAAATGCGTCATCGCATCATAAAAGAGATAAGCTGCCAGACCAGTGTTGAGGATTACTGTTGATGGTAAAAGTCGATAATATTCTCTGTGTCGACCATAATGTTAAGTCCACAATCACTCCCTCTAATTTGGTTTGTGTATAACGCTGCCCATTTAAATTAGTTTATGCTCACACATAATTGTATATATGCTCACACACACACACACACACATACAGATTCACACACATAAACAAACATACACGTATCACTCACCTGCAACTTTCACACACAAATACATCCCTCACACACACAAGCCTCACGCACACGTACAAACACACATGAAAACACATAAATCCACACACGCATAATCACCCCCACACACAACCATTCCCCACACACACACACACACACACACACATTGAAAAATACCCACCCTTCTAAAGACACATTCATCACACACGCGTTACCCAAATGCTTAATAATATATTCTTTCCCTCCCTACTCAAATATGTTTCCGAATTATTTATCAATTATCGTCTGCATTCATTCTTCATTCGCCATTTTGCTACGTCTTATCTAATATTGGAGATCTAATTTTCATCTCTATTTGGTCGCGATTTGCTGCATCTACATACATCTCTCTCTCTCTCTACCTCTTTATTTATCTATATATTTTGTTTTCTTTGCCATTTTTGCACTAAACAACTTTCCGGAAATATTGTGGAATCATGCTCTCCCTGGTTGGACGAGTTTACTACCGATATTTATAAACCCACATTCCACTTTTGGAGATAAAATAACGGAGGGATAAATGTTAATATCGGACAGTAGGTGTATGGCTGTTGTTCGACCATTAACTGCCATTTTTCTTCTTTTTTTCTTTTTTTTTACCCTATGTGGGCCGAAGTGGGAGGACAGGAAGGGAGTGGGGGGAGAGGAAGGTATAGATAGGAAACCATTTTACCTAGGTCAAAATGAATGTTATATATGCATTGACTGAACATGTAAAATAATGCATGTTCTTTTGACCCGGGAGAAAACTGTGCAGAATGGAATGGTGGGGATTGTTTGAGCCTTTTTACATAACAAAGGACTGTAGAATTGTATTTAAATTTTTTAACTGGCAGCAAAAAACAATTAATCTAAACTACTGTATTTGTCGGCGCAGTACAGACCATCACGATCATTATATTATGCAAATATTTCACTTAACCCATTATAGATCATGACGCATTTCCACAGTTTGTTATGGCTAGCACTAGACCAATTTTGGTCAATAATTATGGAGGATTTTGTTTGTTTGTGCCACTTCCGGGCAATGTGTATTAGTTTGTCCTCTATGCTAACAAAAAATCCATTCCAGGCTTCCTTAAATGAATATAAATAGATACATAGAATAAATAAATAAATATATATATATATATATATACAAAATAAATGCCGACCCACACCCCATTTAAGCTTAATTAGTATATTTATTGCTCGATAGGAAACTGTCCCGGCCGAAGTCTAGATTCTTCTAGGTTAAAGGCTCAGTATCACACACACACACACACACACACACACACACACACACACACACACACACACACACACACACACAGACACACATACACACACACATATTAGCGACTTATAACCACTAATTCACATTGCTCATTTATTATACTTTAGGCAAATTAGCTTATTCAGTAATATTGCATAGTTCAGTAAATTTTACCTGCACAATAACCAAAATTACGCATGTACTATGTTAATATATAAATTGTAGGACATAAATGTATATCCTTTTACAATCATTACTCCGTTTATCCCTTTATTGTGACACTCATTAAGGAATCCCACCTCGTGTGTTCTCTCTTTCTCTCCCTCTCTCTTTGGCTTGTATCTATTCGGCCCCATTCAGCCCCATTCAGCCTACTGTTTTAAGACGTTTACCCCCATCCAGGTGTCAATATTTTCCGCATATATATATTTTTGTTTTGACAGCAAGCTAAATTTTTAAAGTTTTCGATAGAAAAAATTCTCCGGCGAAGCCGGATTTCTCCATACAATGCTGGCTTGCTATCGCTCGCCAGGAAGAAATCGACACTTGGATGTAGATAAACGTCTTAAAACAGTTGGCTGAATGGGGCCGAATGGATACAAGCCAGGGAAAGAGAAAAAAAGGAGAGAAAGATAAAAAAAAGCTGGTGACCCCCCTTAATCATCTGCTCGGAGGCAATACCACGAACATTATATATACTGTATACATTGTTAAAGATTCATTATGAAATACTGCGTGCAATAACAAATATATTCATATTTTTGTTACGAGGGTTTGAAAATATTAGTTCTAGGATAAAAATGTATATTGAAACTAAATAACTATAAAGGCTGCCTGTTTGACGTACAGTCGGCCTAATAAGTGATGTCTCAGCACCCAGTATGTTTTGATCAATAATTGGTATCAGCAATATTTACACATGATTGTTTTCTTTTTGAGTGAGATATACAAACATGTTCCTACACTTACCCACCCTATTCAACATCTGACAGACATTGATACAACACAGAGCTAGACAAACGTAATGACAGCTGAGACATGACACCGTACAGTCTCGATTGAATATTATGTCTTATCAGAAAATAATAACTTCGGGTATTTGCAGCAGAACAGAAAGTACGATTATTTAACCCTTCCCACATTAGGACACATTTGTATTTTATGTTCAAACTATTAACCCCTTCTGTACCGGCAAGGTCTTTTTACTTTTATGCCAGCTACTATTTGACGGTTTGATGTAGCTTAAAAAGGGGCTCAAGCAATTAACAGGCTTGGAACTATCTCACTTAACCCTTTTTACTACCACATATCCTTCTTAAACTGCACAAAATTGTCTAAATATAGCTATAAGAAAGTTAAGAAGACATCGCCGGTACAGAAGGGGTTAATAGACGATTTATACAGCTTATAAATACAGCTAAGGTTATTTATACAGCTAAGGTTATTTATACAGTACCGGCGACGTTCTTTAAATTTTAGTCTAGCTATGTTTAGACGATTATGGAAGTAAAAAGGGTTAAGGAAGATAGTTCGAGGCCTGTTAATTGCTGAAAACCCATTTTAAACTGAATAAAATCGTCTAATAGTAGCCAGAATAAAGTTAAAATTACGACACTAATGAACAAGGCAGATTAGTCAGGTAACTCAGGTGTAGGCGGCCGAATAAAATCGTCTAATAGTAGCCAGAATAAAGTTAAAATTACGACACTAATGAACAAGGCAGATTGGTCAGGTAACTCAGGTGTAGGCGGCCAGGTACACGCTTGTTAATTAACCCGGCCTCTTGGTGATCTCTTGGGGAACACTATGCGGAACTAGGTCAATCATGTAATGGATGGACAAATTAGGACGAGTGTATTATATTGCAGAGGTCTCTCTCTCTCTCTCTCTCTCTCTCTCTCTCTCTCTCTCTCTCTCTCTCTCTCTCTCTCTCTCTCTCTCTCTCTCTCTCTCTAAGTTTGAAGCTTGTTAATCGCTGGTGGCTCTTTTTAAACTGAGTAATATCGTCTAATAATAGTCAGAATAAAGTTATAAGGACAGCACCGGTACAGAAGGGGCGAAATGGAATTAGTTACGAATTTACCGTTCCATAGAGTAAGTTATACATCCTATTTGAGCCCGTATTCTAATAAAAAAAATACTATTTAGTCTAAAATAGTTGTATAATATTAGACATCACTTAACCCGTTCAGTACCAGGGACGTCCTTTTCATCATATTCTGGAAACTATTATACGATTTTATTCAGCTTAGGAAGGAACTCGAGCAATAATAAGGCTTCAAACTATCTCAACCAACACTTTTAGTCATGTGGTGATGGGCTGGTCTATCAGAGTGTGAGCTGAGCGATCTCTGTCATACCCATAGCTTACTCTGACTGTTCCTTTTACTTATATATCTTCTAGATCTCAAGTGACGGCGTCTTTTCCGTGGATTGACCTCCCTACTGCCAACCTAGAAGTTGGCAGATTGGGAGCCAAAGCGTCACATTTTTCCCTTGCCCCTCAACTTTCCCTTCATAATTACTGAGGGGCACAGGGCCTTGGGTGGGGCTTTGGTTTCCCGGGCGTACCCGCACCCTCCTCAGCTCCCTGCTTTGGAGTGGCTTCGGTCACCCAGGCTTTGTTAGTGGTACGCTGGGAGGGGTTTGTGGGGGTGCTCGTTTATGGCCTTGGCCTTGCTCAAAACCTTGGGGCTGTTCGGCCAGACAGCCTGGGGAACAACAACAACAACAACCCTTTTAACTACCACAGATCCTTCCTAACATGCATAATATCGTCATAATGTAGCTAGAATATAACACACGCCGCTGATACTTAAAGGGTTAACAAAACAAAAAAGTAAAACAAAATCCAAAATTCTGCAGCAGCCACAACGAGCCCTTCTGACGAATTATTTACACTCGGCAAATACAGTCCTGTCAGACAGCGAGATCCCACACTTTCATAGATTTTAAACATTCAGATGGGAGAGGGGGAGCTTTGGGGCTATATATGTTACCTGTTGGACATACTGTAGTTCATATATTGTATCTCTATGGAATATAAAACATCATGGCATTCAAAGCAACATGGAATTCAAAACCACGTGGAATTAAAATAAAACATGGAATTTAAAACTATTCCTTTACAGAGATAACGTTATTTTTCCTTTTGTTTTGTTTTTCCTGGCAATCGAAACACGGTATACAGAAACCAGTAATGCATTGATGAAGATTTGCGTAAACAGAAGGAAAGGCTAAATCCAATGTCGCGGAGAAACTATAGTCCGTTCATTCTAGGTTGGGCAGAAATTGTAACCTCTAACCTCTGTTACTCAAAAAGGGCTAGAGCAAATGAGCTGTCAATTTCCACACCTATTCCCTAGCCAAGTCTTCCTATTTGGTAGAAAAATTAGCTCGATTACTCTAGTCCTTTTTGAGTTACCGAGTTTAGAAGTTACGATTTCTGCCCAACCTAGAATGAACAGACTATACACGACTCTTTTGAACATGACTGTACCTGAACAAATATTCAACCACTCACATCGGGAAAAATTAAACTTGAACCAGGAAAAGGGGGAGTTTTGGGAGACTGTTGTTATTCTAACCACAACAAAAGTTAAGGGGGTAGTGCTTGCTTCGTGTTTCATCTATATATTTATTAATGTAGACCTCCATCAAACTTATAAAAAAACATTCCTTCGACCCCCTTCCTTCTAAAATTACAGACTCGCTCTCGCTCGCCAGAAAAAAATCAACACCTAAATGGCATGAAATGTCCTAATATTGACAAAAAAATAAGGCAAAAGGTCTTAAAAATCGCCAAACTAACAGAACGAACGATTTTTTCTTTTAGTATGTAACAAACGACACGCCCACGCATTAATTTTACCTGCCACGTGTCGGTACAAAATGCATAACGCAAATAATTATTCATGATTTCCATCCATGCTAAAATAAATTACCTTCCTGTCCAATACCATATAATTTTTCCCGTAACACAAGAATAATATGTTTTAAGGTGCATCATAAATATATATATCGCATAATATCCCCATGATAAAGAGTCGGGTTTACCACAATTATGGTTATTAATTTATTTATTATAACTAGACAAACCCATTTAAGGGGACATGGGTCTTTTTTGGGGTCCCCCTTCTTCCTCGTGTTTAGCCCCATTAGTTTTCAGTTTTTAAGACGTTCGTTCCATTAGTTTGACGATGTTAGGACCTTTGGCCCCATTTCTCGTGCCATTCGTGCCATTTAGGTGTCGACTTTTTCCTGGCGAGCGATAGCGAGCCTGTAATTACAGGAGGGATCGGCCATCGGCCGGGACATTTTTCTACCGAAAAATTTACACATCTATCTTGAAAGGGGTACGTCTACAGGGTATTTTGTTTTAAGCTTGATGGAGGTCTAGCGAGGTTACTATAGAATAAATAAATAAATACATAAATCTATAAATCGACCAAAAAGTAGCCACTACCACCTTAATTAAGGTGGACCTATACGAGCGCTTCAACCCCAAACTATTGATCCAAAACATTATTGCTGCAACATTTGTTATATATATATATATTATATATATATATATATATATATATATATATATATATATACAGTAGGTATATATATATATATACATATATATTTATAAATATTTATATATATATATATATATATATATATATATATATATATGTATACACACAGAGAGAGAGAGATGTATATGCATGCAGAAATTGCATATTGTAAATTACATCTTAAATCCGAGTTTCAAATAAATCCCCACATATACTTATGCATCTACCCTTATCCCTGCATGAAGCATCACTGTGCAATTAAATCAATCATAACATTTAGTGAGAAATACGTGAGAGTTCCGAACCCTCAAACGACCCCCGAACCCCCCAGACAAACACAACAAGCACAAAACCGAGCCCAAACGATAACAAATAAAAATAAAAACACCGCCACCACCCACCGCGTCTCAACCCGAACAGTCAACATTTTCTGCACCCAACCACAGAAAGAGTTACATGTTCTGCCTTTGATCACCGACCCACTGCACCACTCCTTGCCTAAGCTCTGCCTGCCAACACTACATTTCACCTTGCACAAACACACGTCCAGATCTTTTTTCAGTCAGAAACGCAAACTGCAACAGTCTTAGCATTCTGAGTGTGTTGGTGTTTGTTTATATTTATTTTGGCTAACATTAAACAGTTTTACTTAGCTTCTAAAGGCACTCTAATTAAACTTATTATAAACATGCCTCTTACTCATAGACGTTCTCCAAGAAAATATAGTTTTATATCAGTCGAAATTTGCTTTCATGTACAGTAACCAGTTTAGTTTAAGGGAGCCCACCTCGCTTTTCATCTCTTTCTCTCCCTCTTTCTGTGGCTTGTATCCATTCAGCCCCATTCAGCCTACTGTTTTAAGACGTTTACCCCCATCCAGGTGTCAATATTTTCCTGGCGAGCGGTAGCGAACCAGCATATTATATTTTTTTGTTTTGATAGCAAGCTAAATTTTTACATTTTTCGATAGAAAAATGTCTGCGGCGAAGCCGGATTTCTCGATACAATGCTGGCTCGCTATCGCTCGCCAGAAAGAAATCGACACCTGGATGGGGATAAACGTCTTAAAACAGGTGGCTGAATGGGGCCGAATATAGAAACAAAAAGAAAACAGAAAAAAGAACTGATATAAGCCAGGAAAAGAGAGAAAAGAAGAGAAAGATAAAAAAAGCCGGAGTCCCCCCTTAAATATTAAGAGGACCATTGACAGGGTGCCACTAATGGTCACCGTGATGTGTGGGGTGTGGGGGGGGGGGGATGTGGGTCATGGATTATTAAACCTTACAGTACCGGTGATGACGTCTTTCATTTTTTTTTTTTTTTTAAATGGGCCGGTTTTCTGGACCACTTTCTCCCTCATGTTTACTAGCCCCCATTAGTTTTCAGGGTACCATTAGACAGCCCTATTTCGCGAATAATATACCTCTAGGACCGACAAGGGTTAATGTGAACTCAGTATAAACCCTCTTAATAACATAGACCCTGCTTACAAGTGTATAAGATTCTTTCACTCAAGGGAAGGCAGACCGTTTATTGTTTTTGTTTTGTTTGGTCTATTAATTCATATATTCCTTATTTTTCTCGCTAGACCTCCATCAAGCTTAGAAAAACACCCCCTAGACCCCCCCCCCCCCCCTCCCCTTCAAGATAAATTTGTAAATTATTCGGTAGAAAAATGTCCCGGCCGAAGGCCGATTCTTCTAAAATAAATCAGGCTCGCTATCGCTCGCCAGGAAATAATCGACACTTAAATGGTACGAAAGGTCTTAAAATTGACAACGAAATGGAGCGAAAGGTGTTAAAATCGCCAAACTAATGGGCCGAACGTCATATAATCTAAAAAGAATGGGGCTAAGCATGAGAGAGAAGGAGGTCCAGAAAAACGGTCTGCCTCCCCTTAAACAAATACACTTAGACACCAGGATCTGTAATTAACGTATATTGCCGAGTGCTAAATAAAACAAAAGAGAGAGAGCACCAACAACAGAACAAAGACAGAAATACATGCACAGAAAACGAGACCCAAACAGACCGCTGACAAGAACCACCGTACCACAGAAAAACACTAGCAGCGGCGGGAAATGTGAAGGACAGACAGAGGGCGGGGAAAGAATGTTGGTGGGTAGGTAAACACTGGGTTGATTGGATGGCCGGGTGAGACTATGCCCTGTTCCCTATACTTTCAATCTGTCTGTTCCTGAACCTATGACTTAAAATGTTTCAAACTCCATGATCCCCGACATTTTTACTCTAACATACTGTACACATTTATCTTAAAAATGGGTCTAGGGAGTGTAATTTGAAGGTTAATGGAGATCTAGTGAAGAAACTCAAAAATATATTAATAAATGAATGCATAGACCACAAAACAAGCACTACCCCCTTAAATCCTCTACTGGTTGAGTTGTCCGGTCGCCATGTTAACCCTTTGACGCATTTTGACATTTATTTTCTGGCTATCATTAGACGATTGTATGCATCTTAAGAAGGAGTGGGTGTGAGAGAGTGAGTTTGAGGGTGAGCAAGAATGCGTGAGAGTGAGTGAGTTTTAGGGTGAGAAAGAGTGAGTGTGAGAGAGTGAATTTGAGGGTGAGAAAGAGTGAGTGTGAGAGAGTGAATTTGAGGGTGAGAAAGAGTGAGTGTGAGAGAGTGAGTTTGAGGGTGAGAAAGAGTGAGTGTGAGAGAGTGAGTTTGAGGGTGAGAAAGAGTGAGTGAGTTTGAAGGTGAGAAATAGTGAGTGTGAGAGAGTGAGTTTGAAAGTGAGAAAGAGAGAGTGAGTGGGTCTGAGGGTTAGAAAGAGTGAGTGTGAGAGAGTCAGTTTGAAGGTGAGAAAGCTTTCCCATCATTCTCCCACTCCAACCCACCTCCCTCTCCCTCAGCTTTCTCTTCACCCCACCTCCCTCTCTCTCTCTTTACCCCACCTCTCTCTCTCTCTCTCTTCACCCCACCTCCCTGTCTCTCTAAATCCCTCAGTTCAATCTGCACCCCACCTCCCTCTCTCTCTTAAATCCCTCAAATCTCTCTTCACCCCCCAAACCCCTTCTCCCGCACGTGCCGCCAATCCCC
>CM064497.1:6873010-6923010 GCA_032716605.1 Paralithodes platypus
TCCGTGTATATGTGTGGGGGTGTAGTTGTTTGTATGTGAGTGTTTGTCCGTGTATATGTGTGGGGGTGTAGTTGTTTGTATGTGAGTGTTTGTCCGTGTATATGTGTGGGGTTGTGGTTGTTTGTATGTGGGTGTTTGTCCGCGTATATGTGTGGGGGTGTAGGTGTTTGTATGTGGGTGTTTGTCCGTGTATATGTGTGGGGGTGTAGTTGTTTGTATGTGAGTGTTTGTCCGTGTATATGTGTGGGGGTGTGGTTGTTTGTATGTGGGTGTTTGTCCGTGTATATGTGTGGGGTTGTGGTTGTTTGTATGTGAGTGTTTGTCCCTGTATATGTGTGGGGTTGTGGTTGTTTGTATGTGGGTGTTTGTCCGTGTATATGTGTGGGGGTGTTGTTGTTTGTATGTGAGTGTTTGTCCGTGTATATGTGTGGGGGTGTAGTTGTTTGTATGTGAGTGTTTGTCCGTGTATATGTGTGGGGTTGTGGTTGTTTGTATGTGGGTGTTTGTCCGTGTGTATGTGTGGGGGGGTTGTTGTTTGTATGTGGGTGTTTGTCCGTGTATATGTGTGGGGGTGTTGTTGTTTGTATGTGAGTGTTTGTCCGTGTATATGTGTGGGGTTGTGGTTGTTTGTATGTGGGTGTTTGTCCGTGTATATGTGGGGGGGTGTAGTTGTTTGTATGTGAGTGTTTGTCCGTGTATATGTGTGGGGGTGTAGTTGTTTGTATGTGGGTGTTTGTCCGTGTATATTTGTGGGGGTGTTGTTGTTTGTATGTGAGTGTTTGTCCGTGTATATGTGTGGTGTTGTGGTTGTTTGTATGTGTGTGTTTGTCCGTGTATATGTGTGGGGGTGTTGTTGTTTGTATGTGGGTGTTTGTCCGTGTATATGTGTGGGGGTGTTGTTGTTTGTATGTGGGTGTTTGTCCGTGTATATGTGTGGGGTTGTGGGGTTTGTATGTGAGTGTTTGTCCGTGTATATGTGTGGGGGTGTAGTTGTTTGTATGTGGGTGTTTGTCCGTGTATATGTGTGGGGTTGTGGTTGTTTGTATGTGAGTGTTTGTCCGTGTATATGTGTGGGGGTGTAGGTGTTTGTATGTGGGTGTTTGTCCGTGTATATGTGTGGGGGTGTAGTTGTTTGTATGTGGGTGTTTGTCCGTGTATATGTGTGGGGGTGTAGTTGTTTGTATGTGGGTGTTTGTCCGTGTATATGTGTGCGGTGTAGGTGTTTGTATGTGGGTGTTTGTCCGTGTATATGTGTGGGGGTGTAGTTGTTTGTATGTGGGTGTTTGTCCGCGTATATGTGTGGGGTTGTAGTTGTTTGTATGCTTGCGTGTCGTTTTGATACGTATGGGATTTCAATGTGTGTAAGCGGTGGTATGTATGTATGTATGTATGTATGTATGTATAGCTCAGTTTGACTTTTGTGTATGCGTATATGTTTGATGTTTATGCTTCATGCAGACAGAGTGACACAGACACATTTTCAGCCAGGCAGAGAGTCCTTTGTCTCTATATTTGTTCACAATGATGACATACAAAATCGTGCTGTATTAGATAACGTATTAAATCCTTGAGGATTATGTCGCGGTTTGACACTTTACCCTGGCTATTATTAGACGACTGTATTCAGCTTAGGAAGGCTCTGTGCGAGTATGCGTGTGTGTGTGTGTGTGTTTGTGTGTGTGTGTTTGTGTTTGTGTATGTGTGTGTGTGTGTGTTTAAAATCACACCCAATTTGTCAAAGCAAATACTTGCAGAGTTGCATCTCCCTTCTATATTCAAACGTTTTTATTTTCCTTAAAATGTGTTCTCTGCATTTGTTCTCTTACTATATACTGTACAGTATATATTGGAAATAGCTCTCACTCACAAACCCTCACTACGACTGTTCCTGACCTACTCCACACACACACACACAAACACGAACACGCACACAAACACACTCACAGACGGGGTACCCCGTTAAGGTTATTGCTTTAATCTTCCCAGCGGAGAGTTACGTGCGCCACTCTGTTTAATTGAGGTCAAGTCATGTGGTCAAGGGAGGTGAGTATATCAAGAGGGACTCCATCCACACCATGTTGTATTTATCTTAACACTTCAGAATGCATTGAACCCCTTCACCACCATTACATTATTTTCAGCATATTCTGGTTACCAATAGACGATTTTCTTTAGTTTATAATCTGCCTATGCGACTTAAGTTATTAAATACGATGTCAATATACCCTCTTAACAACATACATCCTTCTTAAGCTCCATATAATAATCCAATTTTAGCCAGAATAGAAGGCAAAAAGGCGTCATGGCGTTGAAGGGGTTAATTACACTGCTGGGTTCCGAGATGGGGAAACCGCTCTATTACAACTTCGATGCTTACGTTACCTTCAGGTTTCGTATGAATAAACTTCTAAAGGGGGAACGATTTATTTGTTGGTCTACTTATTTATATATTTGATTTACTAACCCATCTGTCTCCACGTTCTAACTTTCTAATCCTGCCACGGACATTAGTTCCAGGGCAGTAGTTCCCTTTCCAATTGTCCCTTACTCACTCTAAACCACTGTTTGGACACTTGATCCACAGTGTTTTGGAGGGCAAGCAGCCTAAAGGGGTCACTATAGACCTGTTGTTGCTTGATTTCCTTTGTACTCCTTCATACACATAGGAAAAACAGAAAGCTACGAAATCGTGATCAGCATCTCTTGGTGCTCCACAACACATATTCCTATCAAGATCGGTAGAAACATTGGAGTTGTGCGCCATTTTTGGTGTAAATCTACCAATTCGATTAGAGTGCCCGGCCGTTGTTCTGCCCTCTGTAGGTATCGGCAGGTAGGTAGATAGATAGATAGATAGATAGATTAATAGATAGATAGATAGATAGATATATAGATAGATAGATAGATTCGGCAATTGAAATTTCAATAAGAGAGGTGAAAGATTTTACTAAAAAGCAGTCCCGAATATTATCAAGCGTCATCCCTCTACTATAAATCAAATATTTTGCACATGGCCCCAATGTTCGAGAGTGGGGATGGGCGGGGGGGAGTGGGGGAGGGGGGGGGGCGACGAGCTTGACGGATATTGCCCTAGTTGAATAAGGTCCTTGCCTGTGTGTATGTATGTCGCTGGGTCAGTGTCAGGTATTGCTCTACACTCACTTGGAACTATGTATTTAACCCCTTCAGCACGATGACGCCCTCTTTAGCTTCCATTCTGGCTAAAATTAGACGATTTCATGCAGATTAAGAAGGATCTTTATTCAGAGAGTTTATTGAGATCATATTTACCCGTGTGGGTAATTACCCTGTGCCGGGTGTGGGCCAATCGGCGCTCTGCAGACCCCCGTTTTCTGACCTCTGACCGTTTTGGTGAGGTCGGTCCTCATGGTGTTAGTAGCTGGGCCTATAATAAGATCTTTTAGTTAGAGTTGAATGTGAGAGGGATCTGCCTTGTGTGGGCCAATTGGCTTTCTGCAGACTCCCATTTTCTTTTGTTCTTATGTTTGAGTCTGAGAGGTTGCCTAGATTATTAACTCAAGAAAATAATATAATTGGTAACCAGAATATGATGAACATTACATCATCGTGCTAAAGGGGTTAACACGTAGAAACTGATCTGTGAACATAGCATTAGTTAATTAATACGTTTGTTTACCTGTTGTGTATTATATCCCATTATTAGTTCTGCATATAATAATATCTATTTTTATGCTTAAGCCTTTCACCACCATTGCATATTTGAATGTTGGTTACCATTAGACGATGTTCTTTAGTTTATAACCCACCGCTACGACTTGAATGGGTAAATACGATCTCCATAAACCCTCTCAATGACATAGGTCCTTCTGAAGCTGCATATAATCATCTGATTTTAGCCAGAATTAAAAGTAATAAGGCGCCATGGTGCTGAAGGGGTTATATAACTAAACAAGGATCACATATCTGCACAGGACCTGCTCAAAATATACCGGCAAAATTAATAATAACACTAATATTATACTGATGCCACGACATTATCGTTATAATATGGATTGATTAACGATAGGATATTTTAGGTGCTCACAATTTCCTTACTTGTTGCCAATCATATAAATTGTTAAAATATGCTATATTTTTTTGTCTTGAGATTAACCCCTTCAAGAAGATGATGTAGTAGAACTTTAATCTAGTCCAATGCTGATTAATCCAATTAATCAAAAGTGCTCGCCAACAAATGCTTCAGAGCTCTTGAGAAGGGAAAATGAGTAAGCCAGACGAAAAATTACTTATAAGTCTCTAATTCATTTGGTAATTGGAACACTTTCTATCAATATTCTGAAAACTGTTGAGCGCATTCACAACATAAACTTGCTTAAGGGGAGGTTTTTAGTTTGGTCTCTAGATATCCATCAAGCTTAAGATTACACCCCCTTGAGCCCCTTTCAAGATAAATTTGTACATTTTTCGGTAGAAAAATTTCCCGGCTGAAAGCCGGTTGCTCTTAAATTACAGGCTCGCTATCGCTCGCCAGGATAAAATCGACACCTAAATTGCACGAAAGGTCTTAAAATTTACGGAAATGGGGCGAAAGTTCTTAAAATCGCCAAACTAATGGGGCGACTGTCTTAAAATCTCAAAAGCAATGGGGCTAAACATGAGGGAGAAAGGGGTCCAGAAAATAATCCCTCAAGTCGATATCTCCCCTTAAGCTTTCTTGATAATACGGTATGAAAGAAAAAATCTCAACAAAACGGGATTTGTTTAATCTCTTGTGCATTAAATATTTGTGCTTATATTTTATTGATAGAAAAATAACCGTTAAACATAATATGGAGGTAGTTCATAACTTTGAAACACTTAAGTATAGGCCTACACCGGAAAATCTTTCCTCGATGGACACGAGGCATTTATAACTGACTTAATATTAATATCAGCCTTTGCAGATTGCTCAAGATCTTCTTACGAGATATTTGGTGGTTGGGATGACGACACTCGTCAAAATAAATAAACTATTCTGTTCACTTAAGGGGAGGGTTGCTTTTCTGGATCCCCTTCTCCTTCGTATTTAGCCCCATTTGTTTGGAGATTTTAAGACCTTTTGTGCCATCTAGGTGTTGGTGATTTTGTATAAGGTTATAATAGGTATAATAGTCCCTCTCTGATTATCTCGTAAGGTAAGGCTGAGTATCTCGGCTAAATGATGTGAGCAACTCCGTCTTGAGTATGTCATCCAGGTTAAGTCTGACTATCTCAGCACCGACATGAGCAAATCCATCAAAGTTCCGGTTGCAGTTAACCAACTCCTGTCTTGAGATTCTCATTTGGGTTATGCCTGAGTATCTCAGCACCGACATGAACAACTCCGTCACTCTGGGTGAAGGCTGGTCCTATCCAGAGTGGGGTTTGGCATCTTCTAACCAACCTTAGCCGTTTCTGTCTGTCTCTATTCCTGTACTACTTTTCCTTTTAGGTGCTGGCGAGATCGCCCGATTGGGTGGCACTGCAAGGGGGGCTGCGGACGGTGGGGACATTGGCCCGGTGTTGCGGGCCCGTGGGCTGATGATCCCCTTCCCCGCTGCCCTCTCAGAGACAGATCTTATCTCACCCTGGTCCCTTAGGGGGTCCGAGCATCTGGAGCGGTTACGGTCTACCAGACTCGAAACTGTTCGGCCAGACAGTCTGGGGAACAACAACAATAACTCCGTCACTCTTGGTTAGAGTTTTGAGTAGCTCATTAGGGTCATGCCTGATTATATTGGCGCTAACGTGAGCATCTCTTACACCCTCACCACTGACAGTCAACTCTGCAACCACACTCTGAGAAGGAGCATCCAATCTACCTGAAGTACACATGAGACGATTGCCCAAAACATGACGCATGGCAGGACCACTCCTGGACGGACGCATTAGTTATCATTGTCTTTGTCTGACAGAGCTCCTTCGCAAGCTCCACGAAAAATTATAAACAAAACACCATAATTCCGTAACAGTTGTTCTCGTAAACCTTTCTTCCATTAGGCCTACTACCACTCCGTTTTTGTAGTAGGGAAATACATATATGATGTATTGATATTTCCTAATTTCCCTCCCACAAAACCTGCCTTACAGACTTATTATTATTTCAACGCCAAGCTGCCACGCCCCCCCCCCCCCCCCCCCCCCCCTCACTCCCTTGATATTTAGTTTATCTTACTTCAGCTTACCTATTTGGGGAACCACCTTTGTATATACACATTTGTTATTCATTATTTGGGGAACCACCTTTGTATATACACATTTGTTATTCATTATTTTATGCCATGTAATGTGTTGTTTTGCCTTACATTGATTCGCCATTACTTTGTATTTAAGTATTTAATCAAACAAAATTGTCAATTCCATTATTAGACTTATCATTGATTGTAATGATCTGTCAACCTATGTAGAAAGTAAGGCTTATGTACCCTACTTTGTGTGTTCTGTACTCATCTGACCTTCCAGTCGATTAAGAGATCTTCCAATTGATGATCGATTGTAGACACCAATCGATTAAGGCAATACCCAGGGCATGTAGTAAGGAGTTTGCTGAAACTAATTTTCCATTTGTCTGGCTTCTCTCACTGTTTCTGCTTGTTGCTCACCTACACAGAGAATAATCCAGCTAGATCTCACAAACATCTCCTCCTATTCATTTCACTACAGTGACTACACTAAACAAACACACCACACTTCTCTCTATTACACCAACAACAAATAATAAATAACACGTTTAAGATAGCGACTATCACCCTTTTAACTTTTGAGGGATACACTTGTCACAAGCAGCTGTGTATTTTGTATCCTTCATACACATAGGTAAAATCAAACTCAGTAAAGATTCACCAGGCTCTATCAACGATATTCAGGGCAGGTATCTTACAAACTATATCTAACCATATATTAATTAGTCCAGTATTTCATTCACACTGGTGCAATGGTTATTATAATGGGAAGACTCCATAGCATAGAAGTAGGTATCTGGAAGAGGTATTTCGGCTTACTGCTGTGAAATTCATGGATGTCATTTCCAATAGCAAATTATTTTAACTTACCCGACTTTTAAAAAAAAATGCATACGCAAGATACTTGTTGAGAGTGCCAACGCTCTTGCCTGACAAAAGACGCGTCATGGGCAAACTGGCCTTGAAACGAAACTACTAGTCACTGTGTAATACGGGGAGGAGTTGAGAGGGAAGGCTTGAGGAAGGGATCGAGGCAGATGAGGGGAGACAGAGAGTTACACAGAGTTACACAGATGCTCAGACCACACAGGCCTTGCAGTCCCATCTAGGTGGTCCGGCCTTAATACTACTAGACAGGAACAGTTTATAGTGGAAGAATAGGACAGTAAAGTAAAAAGGCTCTCTCTCCACCCTCCGGCTAAAAAGCCGTACCGGAAAATAGGATGAATAGGAAAAAACTAGTTTGAAAAGGAAATTACACATGCCTAATGATTAATTCATATTAATCCAATCTTCATTAGATGATCGTCCAGTCTTTTCTTAAACGTATCAATAGAATTACTGTCGACCACCTCCCTTGGTAAACTATTCCACTCTTTAACCACATTGCATGTGAAGAAAACAAATTGTGTCACATCTAAGGATGCCTTTTTTCTAATTGATTTCATTCCATTTACCTCGGGTTGCAGCATTATTATTAATTGTGAACAGTGCACTGATATCTACTCTGTCAAAGACCTTAAGTATCTTAAAACACTCGATAATAGATAATAGAGAGAGAGAGAGAGAGAGAGAGAGAGAGAGAGAGAGAGAGAGAGAGAGAGAGAGAGAGAGAGAGAGAGAGAGAGGGGACTAATACAGATCAACTCGAGGGGAAAGCTTAATGAAGGGTAGAGGGCCAGAGTTGACAGAGGGGATCATCAGTTGGAGGAGGAATATAAGCTACTAAAGGTTGTCATTCAGTCTATTTGGAAGCTTTATTGCAGTTTTAAGGCTACAAAATATCTCAATTAATTCTTTTAAATACCATCTATCCTTCCTACGCTTAAGGGGAGGTATTTAGTTTGTTTCCTAGATATCCATCAAGCTTAAAATTACACCCCCTTGAGTCCCTTTCAAGATAAATTTGTACATTTTTCGGTAGAAAAATTTCCCGGCCAAAGGCCGGTTCCTCTTAAATTACAGGCTCGCTATCGCTCGCCAGGATAAAATCGACACCTGAATTGCACGAAAGGTCTTAATATGGGGTGAAAGTTCTTTAAATCGCTAAACTAATGGGGCAAACGTTTTATAATATCAAAAGCAATGGGGCTAAACATGAGGGAGAAAGGGGTCAAGAAAAAAAATCCTCAAGTGGAGATCTCCCCTTAATAAACTCGTCTAAATGTAGGTTTATGAAGAGTAGGGGGCCAGAGTTGACAAAGGGCGTTTAGCTGAAGGAGGGGACATAAGCTACTAAAGGTTGCCGTTCAGTCAACCATGAAGCTTTTATTTGTATTTATTTTTGTTTTCTATTTTTGTTCTGGCTAGTATAAACCCTCTGAGGATCATGACGTGCTTTAGCAGTTTCTTCTGGCTATTATTATGGGATTGTTAGTAGCTTAGGAAAGGCCTCTGACAATCAAAAGGGTGAAGTCGATCTCAGTTAACCTTTTGCCTCACGTAGATCCTTCCTTTACTTAATGAAATTGGCTAGTAACAGCCGGAATAAACTCAAAATGCATCATAGTTTTCAAGGGGTTACAGAGAGAGAGAGAGAGAGAGAGAGAGAGAGAGAGAGAGAGAGCATAAGTTAAAGGTTGCCATTCAGTAAACCGTGTCGCCTTCTTTCCTTTTATATAGAACATTATCTTGTATGAGTAAGAGCCTATAAATAACGACGCCACATCTCTGTGGTGGTTACCTTGACTACACCCGCCGTATGTTTTCACCTAAGATGTTTCGCCCACAGTTGAATTCCCATTTTACCCACCAGTCTTACTAAGAGGAGATTTTTTGGTACCGTGACAGTCGGTAATTTTATTGTGGTTATTATTAGGCTATATCAAATTATCATAGAGTTTGTCGTAAGTACAGGGAGATATGAGATAGAGTTTTCACTAATAAATAATAGAGGTGTTTCGATTTATCTGGTTTTCATTAGACTATTATATTGTATTAAGGGGAGATGGGTCGTTTTTCTGGACCCCATTCTCCCTCGTGTTTAGCCCCATTAGTTTGACATTTTAAGCGTTCTGCCCATTAGTTTGGCTATTTTAAGACCTTTAGCTCTATTGCGTTGTCAATTTTAAGACCTATCGTACCATTTAGGTGTCGACAATTTCCTGGCGAGCAAGAGCGAGCCTGTAAGAGGAACCGGCCGTCGGCCAGGACATTTTTCTACCGAAAAATGTACAAATTTAGCTTGAGAGGGGTCTAGGGGGGGGGGGGTTTTCTAAGTTTGAGGGAGGTCTACATTAATTAATAGGCCAAAAATACAGCCACTAGCCCCTTAAGTGGGTTCTCGAAGGATCAAAGTGGTAAAACAATGTCGACTGACACTTTACCTCGCATATACATTTTTTTCTGAAGATATTAAAATCGTCTAATAAAAGTCAAAATAAACTGTCCAAAAGGCGTCACAATCCTGGAGGGGTTAAGCCCTTCTGTACCGGCAACGTATGTTTTTATATTATTTGAGCAATATTTTGACGATTTTATGAAGCTTAGGAATAATATATGGTAGCTAAAGGGATTATTGTAGTCTTTTAATGGGTAGACATCCTTCCTAAGCCGAACAAAATCGTCTAAAAGTGGCCAGAATTTAATGAAAAGTACATCACCGGTACAGAAGGGGTTAAGGAAGATACCCGGTGGCTGAAAGGGTTAACCCGTTCAGTACCGGTGTGTTCTTTTAACCCCTTCCGTACCGGCGATATCGTTTCAATTGTTTTCTAGCCGTGACCCTCCTCCAAGATAAGTTTGTACATTTTTCGATAGAAAACTATCCAGGCCGAAGGCCGGTTCCTCTTAAATTACAGGTTCGCTATCGCTCGACAGACAAAAATCGACTCCTAAATAATACGACCACTCATAAAATATTGACAAAGAAATGTGGCAAAAGGCCTTAACATCGCCAAACTAATGGGCCGAACGTCTTAAACTCTGAAAACAAAAGGGACTAAACAGGAGGGAGAAGGGGGTCCCGAAAAAGCGGCGCCTCTCCCCTTAAGGGGAGGTTTTTAGTTGATTCCCTAGACTTCCATCAAGCTTAAAATTACTCCCCCTAGACCCACTTTCAATATAAATTTGTACATTTTTCGGTAGAAAAATGTTCCGGCCGTAGGCCGGTTCCCCTTAAATTACAGGCTCGCTATGGCTCGCCAGGAAAAAATCGACACCTAAATAGCGCGAATGGTCTTAAAATTGACTTAAATGGGACGAGGGTTCTTAAAATCGTCAAACTAATGGGGCGAACGTCTTAAAGTCTCAAAAGCAATGGGGCTAAACGTGAGGAGAAAGGTGTCCCGAAAAAAATAATTGAAGTGGAAATCTCCCCTTAAGGCGACAAGGGAAGGCAACGTATTAGCCGGGGATAATTGAAATGAGGGGAGACGGGACCAGAGATGAGGAATTAGGCAGTCAGTGAGAGGGGAATGTCAAGTGAGGGGTCAACGATGGTAAGAGAGAGAGAGAGAGAGAGAGAGAGAGAGAGAGAGAGAGAGAGATTATGATTAGTTAGTTAATATAGGACTTAAGAGGCTATCAAACCTTCTGGATTATTAAGCCAGCACACTGTAAGTCAAGAATAGCGTCAGGACTGGAGCCCCTTTTCGAGAAGGGTTGATAGCTTCTGGAGTCCTATATTAAATAACAGTCCGTTCATTCTAGGTCGGGCAGATATCTTAACCCCTAACCTCTCATAACTCAAAATCAACTAGAATAATCGAGCTAATATTTCTACCAAATAGGAAGACTTATCCAGGGAATATGTGTATATATTGACAGCTCATTTGCTCTAGTCCTTTTCGAGTTGCAGAGGTTACGATTTCTGCCCAACCTAGAATGAACAGACTATAGTCAAGGTTACCAAAGCTGCCGTTCTTGAAAGGATCCTTACACAGTTTCCGTGAGCATCATAGGGAATGAAAGTGGACATGGAGTATCTTAACCCTTATATGATAACAGGACGCGATTCCCTAATGTATTCTGTCAATTTGTAGAACATTTAATTAAGCTTAGATAAAAATTGTGGTAGTTAGAGAGTTCATTAAAATATATAATACTCAATTGGTTCCTAGAATGCCTCCCAAATCTGAGTAAAATAGCTTAATGTTAACCAAAATTAATTAAAAAAGGGTTCTTCAAAGACTGAAATTGTAAGAAGAAGAATTTGCAAATGATAATATATTATTTTTTTTAATATTTTTTTTTATAAAGAAGAAAACCTCTGACAAATATTCAATTTCAGAAAGTATATGACTTGTGTAAATGATCAACTTTGCATATAAGTATTTGTATGTGGGTAAATTATATAATAACAAAATACATTGAGTATGAAATAAAAAAGGCGAATAACTGCAGGATGGAAATCATTCAGCAGAAAAAACTAATTACAAACTTATTACCAATGTTCTTCAACCCTTCCCTTATACCAGGGGGCATTCTTTAATTATATTTTTGGTATTACTATACTCTGTTCTGTTTTTTTTTTTTTTTTTTTCAACTGACGGTAAATTGCAAAGTAAGATTTCACAGTTATTTTGAAGATTTTGTAGTGAAATATGGTGCTAAATATATAAACGTGATCTAAATATGATGAGGAGACATAGTGGTTTCATGTTTTTCCATTAATTATTGATACATTGGCTGCTAAGGAATTCAATTTACCATCAGATGAAATGAAACTGCGTATTATTATATTACATATAAATGATGTAGTTCTAAATAAGAATATTGTGATACACCCTCTGAATACTAGAAGGCCTTTCGAAGTTGTATAAAATCGTCTAATGAAGCCAGAATTAACTGTTAATACTGTTATACTGTTTATACTCTTAATACTGTTTATACTGTTTATACTGTTTATACTGTTAATACTGTTTATCATTATACTGTTCATCATACGCCACAGGGGGTTAAGGGGGCCCAACAACGCTTTTTTTCTCTTGCTCGCCGTCTCTGTTTGGTTTGTATCCATTCGGCCCCATTCAGCCTACTGTTTGAAGACGTTTACCCCCATCCAGGTGTCAATATTTCCCTGGCGAGCGGTAGCGAGCCAGCATATATATATATTTTTTTTTTTTTGACAGCAAGCTAAATTTGTACATTTTTCGATAAAAAAAATCTCCGGCGAAGCCGGATTTCTCCATACAATGGTGGCTTGCTATCGCTCGCCATAAAAAAATCGACACCTGGATGGGGATAAACGTATTAAAACAGTTGGCAGAATGGGGCCGAATGGTACAAGCCAGAGAAAGAGAGAAAAGGAGAGAAAGAGAAAAAAAACAGGTGCCCCCCCCCCCCCCTTAATAAATTGAATTAAGCCGGGATACACTGGTGTGGTAGGTTGCAGCCCTGGGAGAGTCATTATGATAATCAGATTAATTTACCACTCATAGCTTTGGGACCAAGGGCTGGAGCGTGTTAGTATGAGGTGGAGGGAAATGAACAATATGACACGATATAGTACGATCAATGAATGAGGGACTAACAACAACAACAACAACAACAACATCAACACAAATACCAACAACTACATCAATGATAATAATTGTAATCATAATAATAATTTTGTTCATTATACTAATATAATCCAATTATATATGAGAAGAGCAAAGCTTCTGGAGACAATATATATATATATTTATATATATATATATATATATATATATATATATATATAATTATACACACAGCACATGTCGTACCTGACTCAATATGTAGAAGCATTTTATCTACATATTATTTACACCCCTATAATCTGGCCTCAGACTTTTCCCTTAAGCATTAAAGAATGCATTAAAATCGCCCACAAGCATACATAAACAATACCCCTGAAATATACATACCATCTATTTTCTGAGGGAGAGAGCCCAAGTACTGGATAATAGAAAACAAAGGCAACATTTTCAAGATATTTTGTGTTGGCATTGAACAATTTCCATTTAATGACGCCATTTAAATTGTGTGCTGGTATACATTTAGACCATCATAGTTCAATATGAAGGAACTTATTTTGCAAGCAAATTCGATTACCCTTTCTTTTGTTTCAGAGTGTTCTCTCTTTAAATATTTGGTGGCAAACCTATAAAATAAGGACAAGTTTAGCAACATTATCTAAAGTGGGGATCTCTCCAGTCAGATATCAAATGAATAATTTAGTATGTTTGCAGAATGTGTGGTGCGATCATTCTTCCCGTGTGTCCTTTTGAAGCAGTATAGCATATTTTTGGTGGGTAGGAGGCCTTACTTTTTAGTTTTCATAATTTAAGGGGGGTCACTTGCTTTTCTTATCTTTCTCTCCTTTTCTCTCTTTCTCTGACTTGTATCCATTTGGCCCCATTCAGCCAACTGTTTTAAGACGTTTATCCCCATCCAGGTGTCGATTTTTTCCTGGCGAGCGTTAGCGAGCCAGCATTCTTTGGAGAAATCCAGCTTCGCCGGAGACATTTTTCTATCAAAAAATGTACAAATTTAGCTTGCTGTAAAACAAAAATATATATAGGCTGGCTCGCTTTCGCTCGCCAGGAAAATATTGACACCTGGATGGGGGTACACGTCTTAAAACAGTAGACTGAATGGGGCCGAATGGATACAAGCCAAAGAAAGAGGGAGAGAAAGATAAAAGAAAAGCGAGGTGGGCTCCCTTTATATAATTCTCCACCCTTGCATTTGGGCAGAGAGAGCGAGTATAATATTTTACTGGCCATCTGAACTGGGCTTGGATATGATAATGAAGTATTCCTGATAGTGAAGTATTCCTGATAATGAAGTATTCCTGATAATGAAGTATTCCTGATAATGAAGTATTCCTGATAGTGAAATATTCCTGATAATGAAGTATTCCTGATAATGAAATATTCCTGATAATGAAGTATTCCTGATAGTGAAGTATTCCTGATAATGAAGTATTCCTGATAGTGAAATATTCCTGATAATGAAGTATTCCTGATAATGAAATATTCCTGATAATGAAGTATTCCTGATAGTGAAGTATTCCTGATAATGAAGTATTCCTGATAGTGAAATATTCCTGATAATGAAGTATTCCTGATAGTGAAGTATTCCTGATAATGAAGTATTCTTGATAATGAAGTATTCCTGATAGTGAAGTATTCCTGATAGTGAAGTATTCCTGATAATGAAGTATTCCTGATAATGAAGTATTCCTGATAATGAAGTATTCCTGATAATGAAGTATTCCTGATAGTGAAGTATTCCTGATAGTGAAGTATTCCTGATAGTGAAGTATTCCTGATAGTGAAGTATTCCTGATAATGAAGTATTCCTGATAATGAAGTATATATTCCTGATCTATAATTTTTGATACATAATATTTCTTAATAGTTTATGAAGATGAACGTATTGTGCTATTATATCTCAACTTATTAATTTAAGGATATATTCTCTCTCTCTCTCTCTCTCTCTCTCTCTCTCTCTCTCTCTCTCTCTCTCTCTCTCTCTCTCTCTCTCTCTCTCTCTCTCTCTCTCTCTCTCTCTCTCTCTCTCTCTCTCTCTCTCTCTCTCTCTCTCTCTCTTATACCGGTACGTCATAATACCTTGGGGGTTTGTATTATATTCTAGCTACTACTAGACGATCCAGGGTAGTAAGGATCTCTTGGAATGAAAAGGCTACACACTAACTCAAGTCCCTCATCAATACCCACAGGTTCTTCCTAAGCTGCATAACATGGTCTACATGTAGCTAGAATAGAGTGAAAAGGACTTCCCTGTAGGTGATTTATATATTTATTTGATTGTACTATTATTATTATTATTATTATTATTATTATTATTATTATTATTATTATTTTTATTTTTTTTTTTTTTTTTTTTTTTTTTTTTTTTCTATTAGCCAATTTTTTCAGTTTAGGAAGGATATATACAGTAGAAGTCAGAAAATTATTAAGATAGTCCATGCCCCTCTGAGCCCGCAAGTTCTTTTATAACTGAATGCAGTTGTCGAATCATCACAGTCAGAATAAAGATAAATGGGTGTCGTCATATACTGAAAGGGTTAACAATGTCTGACAGGAGAAAGAATAAGAGAAAAGAATAAGAGGGCGCGATATATAACTGACTGAATATCCTACTGTAGCTATAAGAATTCATATTAATTGGCAGGGGAGAAAGAGGGGTTAGGCCGACCAAGAAAATGGGAAATCAATCTATATCTATCTATTTCTCTCTCTCTCTCTCTCTCTCTCTCTCTCTCTCTCTCTCTCTCTCTCTCTCTCTCTCTCTCTCTCTCTCTCTCTCTCTCTCTCTCTCTCTCTCTCTCTCTCTCTCTCTCTCTCTCTCTCTCTCTCTCTCTCTCTCTCTCTCCTCTCTCTCTCTCTCTCTCTCTCTCTCTCTCTCTCTCTCTCTCTCTCTCTCTCTCTCTCTCTCTCTCTCTCTCTCTCTCTCTCTCTCTCTCTACCTACCTACCTACCTACCTACCTACCTACCTACCTACCTACCTACCTACCTACCTACCTACCTACCTACCTACCTACCTACCTACCTACCTACCTACCTACCTACCTACCTACCTACCACCTGACGCCGTGATCCCCGAAAGGGTAGCCACGTACGAACCGCACCTCTGTCCCCAGTCAGTCGATGCCATGTACAGTATATATGCAAAGTTCTAATTCACGGCTACTAAATATTATGCATTTTTCTTGATAAGGGATGTAAGGAAAGCGTGTCGTCAAATAATGAGAAGGTAAATCTGTATGTATCTACAGCACCGGTTTATATTCATATTTGTAAATACTATTTATAATTATACAGCATTTTATAATGGAAAGCCATATCATTTTGCTGCAGTGTGTGTGTGTGTGTGTGTGTGTGTGTGTGTGTGTGTGTGTGTGTGTGTGTGTTGTATTATAAACTATAATATTAAGGGCAGTGCAATACTGATTCTGTTTCGTATAATTCGACACAATACGTAATAACATCTTAAGCTCTTTCCAAACAAAGAATTTGTTTCGTATTTGGTGTAATTGCTAATGCTCGTCCGATATCCGAATAACAAACGGAATTAAAATGTGTGCCAATCCTCTTACTTGGAGGGATATATTTATATATTTTATTTTAATTTATGTATATTAATTTATATTAATTTATATTGTTGGTTATTCGCGAGCTGTTAACCCTTTATGTACCGGCAATGTCTCTTTTATTTTATTCGAGCTATATTTAGACGATTTTGTACAGTTCAAGAAGGATATGAGGTAGTAAAAAGGGTTAAGTGAGATAGTTCGAAGCCTGTTAATTGCTGGAGGCCCTTTATAAACTGAATACAATCGTCTAATGGCATTGATATTAAAGTTAAAAGGACGGCACCAATACAGGAGGGGTTAACTGTGTCAAACTGAGGGTGTTCATTTGGTTCCCCTGTTTCCCTTCAATATTATAGCGATTCTAAGACGCTTTGCCGAATTTAGTTTAGCGATTATAATCAAGTTTCGGCAAATTGCTATAGAATGGTGTTTTCTTTAAATATATTAATTTATATATTTTATTTTTTATTGTGTGTTTCTTTTAAACTTTGAAGGGCTTCTGTTGGCATTTGTATTGGCTCTAAGTGGTCTAGAGGGCAAATACAGGAAGTTCAAACACAAACTCAGTAATATGTACTAAATGCCAACTTCACCCATTACTTACCAAAAACTTAGGCGAGAGTGAGAGGGTTAACAGACACATATTGTAGTTGGACTAATGTTTGTTTGTTGTTTTGGGTGAAGTCTGCCAGCCATTGAGATAACAGATAACGCAACTTTACACACACACACACACACACACACACACACACACACACACACACACACACACACACACACACACACTGCTGCTTCCTGGTCCTTGTGTGGAGGCTTATCTGTTGGTCCATCTCCCTCATGTTCAGCCCCATAACACAACTTTACACACACACACACACACACTGCTGCGTCCTGGTCCTTGTGTGGAGGCTTATCTGTTGGTCCATCTCCCTCATGTTCAGCCCCATAACACAACTTTACACACACACACACACACACTGCTGCTTCCTGGTCCTTGTATCTGTTGGTCCATCTCCCTCATGTTTAGCCCCATAACACAACTTTACACACACACACACACACTGCTGCTTCCTGGTCCTTGTATCTGTTGGTCCTTCTCCCTCATGTTTAGCCCCATAACACAACTTTACACACACACACACACACACTGCTGCTTCCTGGTCCTTGTATCTGTTGGTCCTTCTCCCTCATGTTTAGCCCCATAACACAACTTTACACACACACACACACACTACTGCTTCCTGGTCCTTGTATCTGTTGGTCCTTCTCCCTCATGTTTAGCCCCATAACACAACTTTACACATACTAATGCTTCTTCCTTGTCTGGAGGGTTATATGTTGCTTGGTTTGTTAAGGGGAGATGGAACGTTTTTCTGGTCCTCCTTCCTCATGTTTAGCCCTATTAGTTTTCAGATTTTAAGATATTCGTTCCGTTAGTTTAGTAATTTTAGGACCTTTCGCTCCATTTTTTTGTGAATATTTAGACCTTTCATGCCATTTACGGGCGATTTTCTCTTGCGAACGATAGCGAACCTGTATTATTATGAGAAATCGGCTTTCGGCCAGGACATTTTTCTACCGAAAAAATTTACACATTTATCTGAAGAGGGGTATTGGAGCGGTGTTTCTCAAAGCTTGATGGAAGTCGAGGAAAGAAAAAAAAAGAAAAAAAAAACGTAAATTAGCCAATATAAACGCCCATCCTCCCTTTGGAGTTCCGCAGGGGGCCGATCTTGGACGGCAGGAGAATATCGTTGACAAAAGTTGCAGATTTTCTTAGACAACTCTGGCATTACTTTTGTTTCTATGGTTCATTATATGCTGACAACTATTAGACGGTTATATTCAGCTTAGGAAGGATGTCTACCCGTTAAAAGATTACCGAGTATCTCAATTAATCCTTATAGCAACCACATAACCTTCCTAAGCTTCAAAAAAGAAATGAAACAAAAAAGTCTAAATGTAGCACAAGAACAACAAGAAACCTAATTGCAGCTCAATTAAAAAAAAAAAAAAAAAACGTCGCCGATACTGTAAGGGTTAAGCTGACTAACGTACTCTGCTGACTTATCACTTCAGAGAACTCGTCGCTCCAGGAAAGATAAAAAGGAAAAGCCAAGCGATATTACACCGCTGACGTTCTCATTCACAGGGAAGACCAACTTGTATTTCCCAGAAGATATTATCAAGGCAATTTAGACCGTCAGCTAAGGGGGGAAGGGTATCGTTATTGGTCGATTTGTTCATATATATATATACCGGTATATATATATTTGTTTTCTCTTCCCTAGACCTCCATCAAACTAAAAACAAAACACCTTCCAAGACCCTCCTTCAAGATAAATGTGTACATTTTTCGACAGAAAAATTTCCCAGCCGAAGGCCGGTAACTCCTAAATTAAGGCTTGCTATCTTTCGCCAAGAGAATATCGACCCCTAAGTGATACCAAGTCGTGTCTACATGCAATGTATTATACATCCAAGACCCATACTATTATACAACTAAACAAAATACATAAGATCAAATTATCACTTTCAATGCCTCACACAGGGTTGCAAGGGATCACTTAATGTTGCACATTCATATATAGCTAAATTTGGACGCAAATTGCACCATAAGTGTCCTATATAACCCTAGATAAGGGTGTTAGGACTCTCTGAATAGGCACATTGTGTATTTTAATTTTGGGTTATAGGATTCTAAATTAAAATATGAGTTTTAATTTTTTTCTTCCATTTGTGTATTGGCATCAACACATATTTCAGTATATGTAAAACCCTCTTTAAGCTGAAGGACTCGCAAAAATGGTATACTGGTAACAATTGTATTATTTTGTTTCGTACCCTTTCAAACTCAGGTTATGCAGTATTCATAATTCTCCGATGCACCACATTCTATTCACAACAATGCTTTCTAAATCTCTTCACATCCGATAGGAATTGTGTCTGCTTTTGTGTGCTCGGAGAGAGAGAGAGAGAAAAAATAAATAAAAATAAAGTGTGTGTGTGTGTGTGTGTGTGTGTGTGTGTGTGTGTGTGTCTGTGTGTGTGTGTGTCTGTTTGTGTGTGTGTGTGTGTATATTTTTCCGACGAATTTTGCGAATCTTATGAAAATGTTTCCTGGTCTCGAGATTGAAACATCCCTCCGGAAAAGGAACTGCGAAATACAGGCTTTTATCTAGAAATATGAGGGAAGATTGGAGCCTTTCTGCTGCATTTCTCTGTTAGTTGTACAGTCGGCCAAATAAGTCGTGTCCCCGCTGTCATTACATTTTGCTCGCTGTGTGCTGTATTAATGTCTGTCAGATGTTGAATAGTGTGTAAATATAGGAACATGTGTGTATATCTCACTCGAAACGATGAATTGCTGCCTCGATAGTGCTGATACCAATTATTGATAGAAATATACTTGGTGCCGCGACATCACTTATTTGACCGACTGTACAATATCATATACGCAAACAAAATATAGGAATAAATTATGCTAGTATCCCCGTCGCTACGATATTGATTTAATTCTTCTTTGTTTGTTCTCTCTTGTTCTCCTTCTTTTGTCCTCACTTTCCCCGTCCTCTCTCTCTCTCTCTCTCTCTCTCTCTTACTCCTTCTTTTGTCCTCACTTCCCCCGTTCTCTCTCTTTTGTTTGTTTTCCCACCTCCTCTCTTTCTCCGGTCTTCCTCCTCCTCTCTTCTCATTCTCTCTGCTTCTTCTTCTTCTCCTTCCTCCCCTTCCTCCTCTTCCTTTCCCTTCCATTGTGCTTTAAGGGGGTAGTGCTTGGTTTTTGGTCTATACATCTATGTATCTATATATTTTTTAGTTTCCTCGCTAGACCTCTATCAAGCTTAGAAAAAAAAAAAAAAAAAATTCAAGATAAATGTGTACCTTTTTCAGTAGAAAAATTTCCCGGCCGAGGGCCGGTTCCTTCTTAAATTAGAGGCTCCTATCGCTCATCAAGAAAAAAACGACACCTAAAGGGCACAAAAGGTCTTAATATTGACAAAAAAAATTAGGCGAAAAGTCTCAGAATCGCCAAACTAACGGAACGAACGTCTTAAAACCTAAAAATTAATATGCTAAACATGAGGGAGAAGGGGATCCAGAAAAAAGCGAGTAGTACCCCCTGAATACTCTTTCCTATCGGGTTACCCGTTTTCTTCTTGGCTGTCTCATTTAATTATGTCATTTATATTACCTTAATCTCTCCCCTTGCTACATACAGAGACACACACACACACACACACACACACACACACACACACACATACGTTCTCTCTCTTTCTCTCCCCTTCTATACGTCTTTATTACTTAATTCTGGCTACGTTTAGACGATCATATTCAATATAAAATGGGCCTTCAGCAAATAACAGGCATCAAAACTATCTCATTTAACCCTTTTTGCAACCACTGATTTTCCTTAAACTGCACACAATCGTTAAGCCCTGCATTTGGTGTACTGTTGTTTCCTCCACTGAGATGAACTAAGTTAACCTGTATGCTATGTGACAGCTCTGTAATAGCTCCTGTGTAGCAGCCTGGATCAATCAACTGAGTTACCCACCACTGGCTTCACAGGACAAGGGTACAGGTATGAGACTTGTTTAACCCTTTCTGTACCGGTGACGTCTTTTAACATTTATTCTAGCTATATGTAGACGATTGTGTGCAGCCTGGATCAATCAACTGAGTTACCCACCACTGGCTTCACAGGACAAGGGTACAGGTATGAGACTTGTTTAACCCTTTCTGTACCGGTGACGTCTTTTAACATTTATTCTAGCTATATGTAGACGATTGTGTGCAGTTTAAGAAGGATTTGTGTTAGTGAAAAGGGGTAAGTGATACAGTTCGAAGCCTGTTAGTTGCTAGAAGCCCTTTTTATATTGAATAAAATCGTCTGATAGTAGCCTGAATAAAGTTAAAAGGACGGCACCGGTACTGAAAAGGTTAGGTAAGTTGACTATTATTGCTATGTGCATGAAGGATACAAATAGGAGAGCTGCCTGTAATATATCGGTGTTGTCAAATGTGCGATCGACAGAACTGGGTTGAATGAAATATGGTCGCCTCCTATTGTTTAATTTTTCTTTTGATCAAACTCGAAGTCTATAAAACTTGTAATAATCTGATAATAGTTAACACAAATATTATTACATACAGAACAAAACAACATTGTCCATAGTTATATGATATTGCAATATTGCATATACATTAGTTTCAATAGCATAATTCAAATAGTTGATAGGAATAACAAATGAAGGATACTGCATTTTGTTGTACTAATCTTATTACTTTTATTCACATTAATATAGATAACCATAATGTTAATAATTACACATATGGAATATATTCAAATATGAAGCAATATTTCCACTGTTTACCATATATATATATATATATATATATATATATATATATATATATATATATATATATATATTGTTTATAACCATATAAGAACTGCGGAAAAGTATATATCAAATTGGCAATTTAGGTATGTTATAAAAGTGGCCTATATCTGTGTCCATCCATTATATATATTGAAATGTGTGACAATTATATAAGGAGTTAAGTCGACAAAGTAACTGATAGTGTATTTATCTCCTCATAACCTCTTTAGCTCTTTTACCCTCTCTCCCTTGACGTTCCCCTCGTATTTTTCCGTTCTCCCCTTCTGACTGTAATTGTGCCCCCTCTTCCACTGTTAGTTTTCTTTTATGCTGCGTGTATTTTTGTTCTTGGCACTAACTCGTTTCATCAGCTGTTTGTTCAATTGCTCTCTCTCTCTCTGTCGTTCTCGTTCTCTCTCTCTCTCTCTCTCTGTCGTTCTCTCTCTCTGTCGTTCTCTCTCTCTCTCTCTCTCTCTCTCTCTCTCTCTCTCTCTCTCTCTCTCTCTCTCTCTCTCTCTCTCTCTCAATAAATAATACTATCTCAAAGTTCGCTGATGACACAAAGATAGGAAATTCAGCATTAACCGAAGAAGACATAAATAAACTGCAATCTGATTTAAATAAAATAGTTGAGTGGACGGAATAATGGCAGATGCCATTTAATGTTGACAAATGCCATGTCTTGCAAATAGGTAATACAACAAAACATATGAATACAAAATGAAAGGCCAGCCAATCAAAACAAGTGCATTAGTTAAAGATCTGGGGGTTCTTATATCTGAAAACCTAAAGATCTCAGAGATTTTAGGAGTATGGTTGGTTGTTGGAAGGAACATAATAATCAATGTGCAACAGCTGCGAACAAGGCCAATTTATTTGAAACTGAACAGAATCGCCTAGTAGTAGCCAAAATAAAGTTAAAAGGACGGCGCCGGTACAGAAGGGGTTAATTGAACATTTTCCCTAATAGGATTTTTTTTTTTTTTTTGTCGTGCACGAAGGAGACAAATCTAATCTGAATAAGTTAACCCTTTCAAGATACGATGAGGCATTTCCTTTCTGTTTTCTGGCTATGTCTTGGCCCTGTCACTCTTTCAACTCTGGGGGAGGCACTCGTCACAGGCAGTTCTGCCTTTTGTCTCCCTCATTCACATTGAAAAAAAAAACACATTTTATTTTGATTAAGAAAGGCTGATGTGGATGTCAGATAATTAATTGAGATAGCCTTTGCCCTTTAAATTCCACATACCCTTACTAAGCTGTTTAAAATCGTCAAATGATAGGCGAATAAACTGTCAATACTGCCACGACTCTTTATCTGACAAGAAAGCCGTATGATAGGATTTATTTTCTGAACCCCTTTATCCCTCATATTTAGCCCCATTACTTTTGAGACCCGTGTCCCATTAAATTGGTGATTCTAAGACCTTTTGTCATATTTCTTTGTTATGATTGAAACCTTTCGTGACATTTAGGTGTTGATGTATTCCTGGCGAGTGAAAGCAAGCCTGTACTTTAAAATGTGCAAAGTTATCCCGAGGTGGGGTCTTGAGGGTGTTTGTTAAGGGGAGATGGGTTGTTTTCTGGTCCACCTTCTTCCTCATGTTTAGTCCCATTAGTTTTCAGATTGTATAGCGTTCGGTCCATTAGTTTGGCGATTTTAAGACCTTTTGCCCCATTTATTTGTCAATATTAAGACTTCCGTGTCATTTACGTGTCGATTGGGAGCGATAGCGAGCCTATAATTTAAGAAGAACCGGTCTTTGGCCGAGGCATTTTTCTAATGTATATTGCACTCGATATGAAGAAATGAAGCTTAGATATTGCTGATACCAATTATTGGTCAAAACACACTTGGTACCGAGGCATCACTTATTAGCGCGACTGTACATAGGTCATAGAATAGGCAACTAGAAAAGAAAGTTCAATAAGAGCAATCAAACTCCAATCAACTTGATATGCTAAGTTTCCTCCAGAATGTCCCTGTGTTTGAGTCGGGAAGTGGGAGTTGTTGTCGGAGAATTTGCATAATGAGAGAGAGCAAGAAGTTTGGGAGGAGAGTTATAGGGTGATTCAGGATGCTCATTGATTTTCTTAACCCCTTCTGCACCGGTGACGTCTTTTAAGTTATAATTTAGCTGTATGTAGACGATGTTGTGCAGTTTAGGAAGGGAGCTGTGATAAGAAAATGGGTAAAATGAGATAGTTCTAAGTCTGTTAATTGCTGGGGGCCCTTTTTTAAACTGAATAATATCGTCAAATAGTAGCCAGCATAAAGCTAAAAAGACGGCACCGGTATAGAACGGGTTAAGGGGAGATTTCCACTTGAGGGACTTTTTTCTTGACTCCTTTCTCCCTCATGTCTAGCCCCCTTGCTTTTGAGATTTTAAGACGCTCGCCCCCTTTAGTTGGCGATTTTAAGAACTTTCGCCCCATTTCTGTCAATTTTAAGAACTTTCGTGCCATTCAGGTGTCGATATTTTCCTGGCGAGCGATAGCGAGCCTGTAATTTAAGCGGAACCGGCCTTCGGCTGGGTCATTTTTCTACCGAAAAATGTACAAATTTATCTTGAAAGGGGGTCTAGGGGGTGTAATTTTAAGCTTGATGGAGGTCTATGGAACAAACTAAATACCTCCCCTTAATCCTTTCAGTATCGGTGCCGTCCTTTTGACTTTATGCTGGCTACTATCAGACGATTATATTCAGTTTGATAGAGAATATTATCGATGCATAAACTACTCATTGTACCTGTCCTATCTCTCCAATGTAGCCATCCGATTCTCCCAGATAGATTTTACCGTGTATATTTCTAGAGAGTCTTTCTAAGCTGCATGAAATCGTAAAGTATCATTCGACTTACAATGAAGTAACGTGCCATCAAACACTGAAATGGATAATTTTAATCTATTGGCGATAATGGTGATCCCTTGAAGGGGAGATTTTTACTTAAGACTTTTTTTCCTGGATTCCTTCTCCCTCATGCTTAGCCCCATTAGTTTTGACATTTTAAGACGTTCGCCCCATTAGTTTCGTACTTTTTCAGACATTTGCCCCATTTCTGTCATTTTTAGACCTTTAGTACCATTTAGGTGTCGATGTTTCTTTCTCCTGGTGAGCGACAGCGAGCCTGGCCTTCGTCTGGGACAATTTCTACCAACAAAATCTATATATATATCTCACAGGGGTAGAAGGGGGGGGGGGGGGTCTTGGATGTGTGCGTGTGTGTGTGTGTGTGTGTGTGTGTGTGTGTGTGTGTGTGTGTGCGTGTATGTGTTCGTTTGTGTGTCTTTTTATTTTGTTCAGCTTGATGAAGGTCTAGGGAGCAAAGTATACACCTCCCCTAAATATCACCTCCCCCCACCCCCACGCCGCGACGCCGCGACGCCGCCACAACGCCTTCGGACTGATTGGATTTACGGCGCGACTTATCCTGCTCGTTAGTTAGGGCTGGTGTATGTGTGTGTGTGTGTGTGTGTGTGTGGGTGTGGGGTGGGGACGGGAGCTGCATGAGGGGAAGATTTGAGGTGAGGGAGGGAGGGAGGAGGGAGAGGAGAAAATCCTTTAAGGGTGGTGACCTGTTTTTGTTCTGCCCTTTTCTATCTTTCTCTGGCTTGTATCCATTTGGCCCCATTCAGCCTACTGTTTTAAGACGTTTTTCCCCATCCAGGTGTCAATTTTTGACTGGTGAGCGGTAGCGAGCCAGCATATTTTTTATTTTTGTTTGACAGCAGGTTAAATTTGTACATTTGTCGATAGAAAAATGTCTCCGGCGAAGCCGGATTTCGTCATATAATGCTGGCTCGCTATCGCGCGCCAGGAAGAAATCGACACCTAGATGGGGATAAACGTCTTAAAATAGTTGGCTGAATGGGGCCGAATGGATACAAGCCGGGGAAAGAGAGAAAAGGACAGAAATAACAAACAGCAGGGCACCCCCCTTAAGGGGAGATGGGTCGTTTTTTTGTTCCCCCTTCCCCCTCATGCTTAGCCCCTTTAGTTTTTACATTTGCAGACGTCCAGCCCATTACTTTGGCGATTGTAACACCTTTCGCCACATTACACTATCAATAACAAGACCTTTCGTGCAATTTAGGTGTCGATTTCTTCCTGGCGAGCGATTGCAAGCCTATAGTTTATGAGGAATCGGCCTTCGGCCGGGACATTTTGCTATCGAAACAAATACAGATGTATCTTGAAGGGGGTCTAGGGAGTGTTTCTTTAAGCTTGATGAAGGTCTAGGGAGGAAACTAGAAAATAATCATTAAATGAAAAAATCGACAAAAAAGTGAATCATCCCCCCTAATTCCTTGAGGTTTACGATTTGCTTTAACAGTGTTTGTATTTCATTATTATTAGACATTACTCAGTTTACCAAGAACGTATGGGAGCCAGATAGTTACTGTAAACAGAACTTATGGGAGCCAGATAGTTACTGTAAACAGAACGTATGGGAGCCAGATAGTTACTGTAAACAGAACGTATGGGAGCCAGATAGTTACTGTAAAAAGAAACGTATGGGAGCCAGATAGTTACTGTAAAAAGAAACGTATGGGAGCCAGATAGTTACTGTAAAAAGAACGTATGGGAGCCAGATAGTTACTGTAAAAAGAACGTATGGGAGCCAGATAGTTACTGTAAAAAGAACGTATGGGAGCCAGATAGTTACTGTAAAAAGAAACGTATGGGAGCCAGATAGTTACTGTAAAAAGAACGTATGGGAGCCAGATAGTTACTGTAAAAAGAACGTATGGGAGCCAGATAGTTTCTGTAAAAAGAAACGTATGGGAGCCAGATAGTTACTGTAAAAAGAACGTATGGGAGCCAGATAGTTACTGTAAAAAGAACGTATGGGAGCCAGATAGTTACTCTAAAAAGAAACTTCCATCTACGTATTATGAAAAACCTGTTATCTTCCGGTTAATTGACCACTTGCGAGTTTCAGGCTATAAGGATGTCTCATGAAAACCCGAATAAACTGTAAACATTCGTACTCAAATACTGAGACGTACTTGTATCCCCGGGTTTCGGAGGTAGGCTTATTCATTTTGTGATGGGTTTGCTTTAGTTAGTTGTTGTTGGTCTAGATAAGGCACTCGATGTCTTTCCTTTACCTTCCGAACACCGCAATTATTTTTCCCAACCCGGTATCGGCAACGTCTATATCTCTTCTCTATTCCCAACCTAGTTCCGGCAAATTGTTCATGTTGTCACTGTTGTTGGCCATATGCATGCGGAACAGACAATGCATATCGACCATGACCATGTGTTTTCCCATATTTTGAAATGTTTCAGCAAGCCGACTTGAAATTATATTATGTGAAATTTGTGTTTATTGTTGTTTTGCCAAGCATTATGTGATACGGTTTACAATGTTCGTATTGCGAGTTAGTGTGTGTGCGTGTGTGTGTGTGTGTGTTTGGGCAAGATATATATATATATATATATATATATATATATATATATATATATATATATATATATATATATATATATATAGAGAGAGAGAGAGAGAGAGAGAGTCAGTAAGAAAGATTGAAAGCGATAGAAAAAAACAAGTGTTAGGAAGTGAAAGAAATATAATGAAACTTAATAAAATAAAACTTGATTCCTTGGACTAGAAAATACTAGTCTTATGTGTAATTAATTTCACACACTTTCCGAACTAAAAATGTGTGGCAAACTTCATGTTAAAAAGTATAAAACAAACAAAACTGGAGCTCGTCAGCCTGTGGGGAGAAGGGGGAGGAAGATGAGGAAGAGGAGGAAGAGGAGGAGGAGGAGGAGGAGGAGGAGGAGGAAGTAGAATAGGAGGAGGAGGAGGAGTTTAAGTTTGAGTGGGAGGATGATGAAAAAACAGGAAAGCGTGGAAGGAGGAAGAGAAGAAGGAAGAATGGAAGAAGGATGGAAGAGGGTCAGATTTTAGGAAGAAGATAAAGGAGAGGGAACAGGAAGAACGGACAATAAATGAGGAATTGAGCCATAAGGGAAGCGAGGAAGAGAAGCAGGGTGTCAGGAAGGAGATCAAACAAAGGAAGAAGGGGAGATGGGAGAGAGAGAAATGAGAACTGGAACAATGCAGACTGGTGGCATGGATGAAACGCAAAGGAAGGAGATAAAGAATGGATAATAGAAATAATAATGATAATATAGGATAGGGAAAGGCAATAAGGGAAGAGGTACTACAAATATATAGAAAACATATTATTTTGCTGTTACTATAGAATGTATATATATTGTATCATGCCAAGAATTATAAGGGTATAAAGGGAAAGCATAAAGATGTATTTGAGGCTAGTAGTGGAATAGATGTAAATAGCTGGGTTGGGAGAGAGGTATTCTGACGAGGATTCAAACCCACTCACCCCAGGTATGTTTGGGAGAGCTGGGCACCGTAACCATGAGATGAGTGGTTATGGTGCCCAGCTCTCCCAAATATATCTGGAGCGAGTGAGTTCGAATCCTGGTCAGGATACCTCTCTCCCAACTTGTCCGACATATCATTATGTAAATAGATGGTTATTATAATATACACTGCAGGAAAGACAATTATAAGAGTAATGTATCAATTAGTATCAACACAGCGGATAGCAAGATACCTAGTTGTACGAAAAATAAATATGTTCTCAAAGTGTGATTCTGTTATTGCGACGGTTATGCTTACATTATATTATACAGGATATGTATGTTCAGTAGGAATTGCAGTCTTTGGTGAATATATCTGGTACGTTGTGAGGGTGAGGTGGAAGAGCAGAGAGAGGCAGAGTCAGACAGAATATGAGATGGAAGGATGGGGTTGAGAGGTGGGGTATGTTGAACACCCCCTTCTCCCTCATGTTTAGACCCATTAGTTTTGCTATTTTAAGACTTTCGTTCACTAGTTTGGCGATGTTGAGACCTTTCACCCTATTATTTTGTCACTATAGGATCTCTGGGATATGTGAGTGAAAGTGGTGTGGGGTGGGAGGAGGGGTACCAGCTGACAGTTGACAGAGGGGTGTGGATACGTTTCATTCGTGGCCACCCCTTCCAGGATTATTAACCCCTTCAGTACCAGTGATGTAATTGTGTTTCTATTACAGCTGCATCTAGACAATTGAATTAAGCTTACGAGGGATATAGTAGCTAAAGGATTCATTGAGATAGTCTGTAGCATTTTAATGGGTAGACGCCCTTCTTAAGCTGAATAAAATCGTCCAATAGTTGACAGAATATAATGCAAAATATGTCACCGGTAATAAATGGGTTAAGGCGTCTGGGGATAAATAGATAGATAGATAGAGAGATAGATAGATAGAGAGATTTCTGCCATATACAAATTATGTGAATCTAAATGGTTCACACCTTACTCGAGAAAAATAATCGCACATCCTTCAGTTAATAAAGCGAGAGCGATCAGAATTCCGGGAACCTCGTTGATTGGCTGCATATCTGGACCAATAGGAGAACATTTGCCGTGAGTACAGTATATACAGTGTCGGCGGTAATTGGCTGGGGCAGCAACCAATACACTAGCAAAAATTAAGAGCATTACAAATATTACTAAAGTGTCAATAAAGTGTCAATGTAATGTTGATAAGGTGTCATTAAAGTGCCAATCAATTCACACGCGTCAAATAAAGTGTCAATTAAATCTTACGTAAGTGCCAATAAAGTGTCAATGCAATGTTGATAAGGTGTCATTAAAGTGCCAATCAATTCACACGCGTCAAATAAAGTGTCAATTAAATATTACGTAAGTGCCAATAAAGTGTCAATGCAATGTTGATAAAGTGTCAAGAAAGTGCCAATCAATTGACACGCGTCAAATAAAGTGTCAATTAAATATTACGTAAGTGCCAATAAAGTGTCAATGCAATGTTGATAAAGTGACAAGAAAGTGCCAATCAATTCACACGCGTCAATAAAGTGTTCTTCTAGTGGTAACCCCTTCAACACGATGACGTTATTTTCATGTTATTCTGGTTAGCCGATATCCTTTTGCTTATACTCTACGACTAGTGTTCAAAGGGGTAAATACGATCTCAATAAACCATCTGAATATTTGTCGGTAGAAGAATGTCCAACTGTAGGCCGATTCCTCCTAAATTACAGGCAAGCTCTCAATCACTAGGAAAACATCGAGACCTTAATTTAATGACACGAAAGGTCTTAATATTGGAGCAAAAAGTCTTAAAATCGCCAAACTAATGGGCCGAACGTCTTAACATCTGGAAACTAATGGGACTAAACATGAGGGAGAAGGGGATCCTGAACCCCCCCCCCCCCCTTTAAGTGCTGGACGAAGCGAAATTTGTGGCCCCAAGGAGACAACCTATTAATTAACCCTTTCTGTACCGGCGACGTCTTTATAATTTTCTTCTCGCTATATTTCGACGATTTTGTGAAGTTTGATAGGGATCTATGGTTGTAAAAAGGGTTAAGTATGATAGTTCAAAGCTTGTTACTTGCTGAAGGCCCTTTCTAAACTGAATACAATCATCTAATAGTAGCTACAATATAGTTAAAAGACGTCGCAGGTACAGAAGAGGTTGTAGGATAAAAGAAAGCCCAAACTTTCTTGAATCTCTCGGGAATCCAAAGGTGGGACATTTATGGAGAGGCAAAAACTTGAAGCTATTTGTCTTCGGAGTTTCAAGTCGAGACGCTTCCTCTTGGCTTGAAGATGGCGTTCTTCTTTTGTGATTATAGATACAATTATAGATACAATTATAGATACAATTATAGATACAATTTATAGATATAACTAATAGAGACAATTTATACATACAATTTATAGATACACTTTATAGATACAATTTATAGATACAATGTATAGATACCATTTATAGATACCATTTATAGATACAATTAAAAATACAAATTATAGATACAATTTATAGATACAATTATAGATACAATTTATAGATACAATTATATATACAATTTCGAGATGTTCGATTTTTTTTTTCTTTTTTCTTGCTGATGCAGTTCAATAAGTTTCTTTAACCCATTTAGTACCGGTAACGTTCTTTTCATTATATTCAGACAACTATTTAATTATTTTATTTAGCTTAGAAAGGAAGTCCACCCATGAAATGGCTACAGACTATCTCAATTAATCCTTTTAGCTACCGTATATCCTTCCTAAGCTTCATAAAATCACCAAAATATAGTTGCAATCATCTATAGAGCTTTTGCACACTGACATTGACAACACCTATTCTAGATAACTATTAGGATAAGTAACACTCCGTTCTTAACATTACTTATCAATTACAAACCCCATTGCACTTGAATAAACTAATGAAAGCATATGGTCCTCCCGGGATTCGAACTCGGGACACCAAACCCAGAACATAAGCATCTACACCATTACACCACCAACACAGTTTTACCATGACTCGCTTGAAGAACTCGATCCATCGTTCTCATTACAGACCGATTGCAATCAAATCTACTCTTAGCAATGTATATGCAATTATTTTAAATATTCATATTATAAAACATCTAGAGGTCAAGAAGCTAATCAATGACAAACAGCATGGTTCCTCCTAAAATTACAGGCTCGCTCTCGCTCGCCAGGAAAAACATCGACACCAAAATTGCACGAAAGGTCCTATTATTGACAAAGAAATTGGGTGAAAGGTCTTAGAATCGCCAAACTATTAGTTTGGCCGAACGTCCTAAAATCTAAAAAAACAATCGGGCTAAACACGAGGGAAAAGGGGGCCGCAAAAACCAGCCCATCTCCCCTTAATCTAATCTGATATATATTGTACAGTTTAATCTGATATATATTGTACAGTTTAATCTGATATATATTGTACAGTTTAATCTGATATATATTGTACAGTTTAATCTGATATATATTGTACAGTTTAATCTGATATATATTGTACAGTTTAATCTGATATATATTGTACAGTTTATCTGATATATATTGTACAGTTTAATCTGATATATATTGTACAGTTTAATCTGATATATATTGTACAGTTTAATCTGATATATATTGTACAGTTTAATCTGATATATATTGTACAGTTTAATCTGATATATATTGTACAGTTTAATCTGATATATATTGTACAGTTTAATCTGATATATTGTACAGTTTAATCTGATATATATTGTACAGTTTAATCTGATATATATTGTACAGTTTAATCTGATATATATTGTACAGTTTAATCTGATATATATTGTACAGTTTAATCTGATATATATTGTACAGTTTAATCTGATATATATTGTACAGTTTAATCTGATATATATTGTACAGTTTAATCTGATATATTGTACAGTTTAATCTGATATATATTGTACAGTTTAATCTGATATATATTGTACAGTTTAATCTGATATATATTGTACAGTTTAATCTGATATATATTGTACAGTTTAATCTGATATATATTGTACAGTTTCCTCGTAAGGTTACTTCACTAATTATCTGTGTTTTTATCAGGTCCAAAAAAACATATGGTGTTATTAGCTTTACATATAGTGTTATTAGCTTTACATATAGTGTTATTAGCTTTACATATAGTGTTATTAGCTTTACATATAGTGTTATTAGCTTTACATATAGTGTTATTAGCTTTACATATAGTGTTATTAGCTTTACTATTCATCACGAGTCTCGTAATTACGCAGATAACTCGATCTATTAGCAAGCTTTGTTCTCTCTTTTCACACATCACCCTTATCTATCCATATATTTATCTATCTATATGTCTATCTATCTATCTATTAATATATCTATATATTAATATATTTATCTATTAATCTATCAATCTATTTTAATATATCTATATATTAATCTATTTATCTATCTATCTATATCTATCAATCTATCTATATATCCTTTCAAATTCCAATCATAATAAATGTGTTTTGAATATTGCAACAACAATATATACAACTTAATTGACTACTACATTGGGACTCAATGTGTTCTTTGTGATTGCAAATGCAAATTTAATTATATTTTTTCCCACTTGGCTCACAAAGGCTTTCGAGATATATTGATATTATCGTGCTTTAAAGCGATTAGCCTGCATTGGGTAAGAGTCGGAGATAATTAACATTGATTACATCGGGTTAATTTGATAGAAATACGTAGAAAAGTCCATTACTGTATATTATTAGTATTCACCTACGCGTAATTATCCTAATGTAAGCGTTTAACTGTTCTATCCATGCTGTCAATTTGGTCATCTCTTTAACACTACCTGGTGCAACTGTTGGGGGTTATAATGTACAAAGGAGTACAAAGGAATACACAGGAAATCAAGCAACAACAGTTTCAGCGACCCCTCAAGGCTGCTTGCCCTCCAATACACTGATGGTCAAGTGTCCAAGCAGTGGTTTAGAGTGAGTAAAGGAAAAATTGAAAGGGAAGACTGCCCTGGGACAAAATATATGTCCGTGGCAGGATTAGGAGATGTTAGTAAGGGACAGTTGTTAGTAATATAATAGAGGGGAAAAATGATATGTTCTTTAAATATCATTGAAGGTTTTGATCGTTTTTGCCATTTTCGAGCAACTTATTCTTAGTTTACCCACGTTAAAAAAAAAAAAAAAAATGCAAAATATAACTCTCCTCAGATCTTTTTCAAGCTAAAAACCGTCCCCCAGACTCTTTTAATATATACATGTACAGTCGGCCTAATAAGTTATGTGTCGGCACCAATTATGTTTTTATAGTTGGTATCAGCAATATTTACACATGATTTCATCTTTTTGAGTGAGCTATACAAAACATGTTCCTACACTTACCCACCCTATTCAACACATGCCAGACAATAATACAGCACAGAGCGAGCCAAGCGTAATGACAGCTGATACATGACTTATTAGCGCGACCGTACATTTATTTGTAGAAAACAAATCCTGTCCACGTCTGATTTCAATTTATCTCGCTAATAGTGATTGATAATACAGGTATAGGTAGCGCCAGCGAACCTGACAATAATCTTGACCCCTTGACTCCATATAACTCAAAATTAATGAAAAGCAATCGGGCTGACGTGTCTCTCATTTGGGAAGAGTCCACCAGGTAATAGGTGTGGATATTACCAGCCAGTTTGCTCTATTCCGTTTTGAGTTACGAAGAGGTCAGGGATTGAGATTATTGTCAAGTCGTTGGCGCTACCTAAATATAGTAAGATTGGTTCGGTGAATGATAGTATAATGTATGGGAGGGATGTGTTTGTAAGTCGAAGAATGTCCAATATGCTTAGGACCTATAGGACGCCTGTTTACCTTTGATACTGGCTGAAATTAGACGATTTTATGCAGTTTCAGAAGGACTTATGTCAGTAGGAGGGTTTATTGAGATCGTATTTATCCATTTTAGTCTGGAAGGTAGATTATATAGTAAATACAATCGTCTAATGATAACCAGAATATGATGGCACTTGCGTCTTGGTAGTGAAGGGGTTAAGCCCTAGAACTTGGGCAACATACATATAGTATAGTATATATGTATATAATTTGAAGGTAATTACTTTTCTGACATCTCGTTGCAATGGTGGCTACATAAAGCAACCCTAGGTTTACGAATGTACGGTGGTGCTAATAAGTCATGTCTCAGCTGTCATTACGTTTGGCTCGCTCTGTGCTGTATTAATGTCTGTCAGATGTTGAATATGGTGGGTAAGTGTAGGAACATGGTTATATATCTCACTCTAAACGAATAAATCAAGGTTTAGACATTGCCGATACCAAATAGTGATCGAAATATACTTGGTGCCCAGACATCACTTATTAGGCCGACTGTACACTGTTGTATGTATTCATCTGCAACAAAGCGATACCAATAAAGTGTATATTAGGACTAAATAAATATAATGCTATTTATATACGAGCACCATTATTTCAATTTAAAAATATATTGCATGTTATGGATTTCAATGCTACAAAATATCAATAACAAAATACGTTATCCATAACTGGCATGTCCTGCATCATAATAATATCCCAACAGGATTATGAGTATGTTAATTCTTTCAGTATATTATGACACCTTTCTTCAGCATTATGTTGACTATAATTAAAAGATAAACTGTAAGTTTTGGAAGGACCTGTGTGATTGAACAGATTACCTGAGGCCATTTGTACGTAATTCCTGCCCAGATCTACATTGAGTCATTCACCCTAGCTATGACTTAGTCTGCTTTAAACTTAGTGTGTCCAGTCAGTTTGACCTCAACGTCCCTTGAATTTAGCACTCTGTCACTCTTTCGGATTTTGGGGAGACACTCAATACAGGCAGCCTGCCTTTGTTTTCCTCCATATACATAGAAAAAACAAATCACACTAATTTTACTTTGATACGTGAAATAACGACGAAGAACAGAATTGATGACACTCTATGACACTCACAATTCATTCACACTCATTTTACTTTCCATACACAACATCCTCACGATGAACATAACTTATGTGGGCGACTGTACAAGCTATCCCACCGCGGCTGTGTAATAGGTAGAGTGTCGCGGGGGTGGACAAATGGACCGCCGAGAGAGGGATCAAACCCGTCACTCCGCTTTGTAAACATTGGCACACCGCACAGGGGAGGAGTGAGTGGCAGGTTGATGGAGGGTTTATTAAGGGGGAGGTAGGTACTCGCTTTTCTGGACCTCCTTCTCCCTCATGTTTAGCATATCAGTTTTGAGATTTTAAGACGTTCGCCCTATTAGTTTAGTTTAGCGATGCTAAAACCTTTCACCCCATTTCTTTTTCAATGTATATTAGGACCTGTCGTGCCATTTAGGTGTCCATTTTTTTTTCCTGCGAGCGATAGCGAGCCAGAAATTGAAGGAGGAACCGGCCGTCGGCCGGGAAATTTTTCTACCAAAAAATGTACAAATCTATCTTTGAAGGGGGTTCTTGGGGGTGTTCTTTAAAGTTTGATGGAAGTCTAGCGAGGAAACTTTAAAATAAAGTAAATATATAAATATATAGACAAAAAAAAACAAGCACTACCCCCTTAATGGTTGAGGGCTTAAAGGTATGGGAACTAGATACGCTAAGTCTTTTTACCACTATTCAATTACTCTCTACAACATATGGAATCCTGTATAGTGAATAAATGATGGCCTGATGGTAGGGAAGACTTGGAATAATTTATGTCTTTATCTCTCTCTCTCTCTCTCTCTCTCTCTCTCTCTCTCTCTCTCTCTCTCTCTCTCTCTCTCTCTCTCTCTCTCTCTCTCTCTCTCTCTCTCTCTCTCTCTCTCTTGTTTAATAGTTGAGGGCTTAAAGGTATAGGAGCCTTGCTATTGCTATTAAATAATTTGTTACAACTATATAATCCTGTATAACGAGTAAATGGTCGCTTGGTGGTAGGGAGGACTTGGAAGTATGTGAACAGTATACTTCAAAATATTAATTAATAACATGCCAGATTTATATATGGTTGAGATTCAAGCTGTGGGACCCCTACACTTTGTTCTGGATTGCATTAGAACATAAGGTCCACCTTACTACTACTATACCCTGTTCCAAATAAGTAGGCCAAAACTCTTGAACATTAACCTCTATAACTCGCAAACGACTAGAGTAATCGAGCTAATATTTCTACCATTTAGGAAGGGTCAGCCAGGGAATAGGTGTGGATATTTACAGCCCATTTGCTCTAGCCCTTATTGAGTAACAGGGGTTAATAGGGTTCATGATATCTGGCTTACCGATTTTTAGTATTTAAAAGAATAGAAGGTGCCACTGTTCACGATGACTGCTAACGAACCTGGCTAGCAAGGTACCTCAGAAAGAGCTCTTTATTGTGGTATAGACTATAGTACTGGATGATCGATACAAATGTAAATACACAACACACATACATATAAACTGAATAAATTCCCCCAGACCACCTTTTACTGTACTTCCCATTCCTCAACTTATTCTTCCTCTATCCAAAACTCTTTAATCTCCTACTTATCTATAGCCATCATTCATTCATTCCAGACGAGGGGATCAGCACCATCACCATCTCCTTCTTCACCTCCATCATCTCCCACCTTCACCAATATCAGCGACCTTTCCACACCACCAACACCAACATCATTGCTTGCACCAGATTCACCTTTGCAAAGCAACTTGAACAATGGAGCAACTTGGTTGATCCCGAGAACTTTTTATCTTCACCTTTACTTCTCAATTCTCAACATATTCTTCCTCTAGCTAAATTATTCTACTCTCTTACTTTACCCCAGCCATCTGATCTGACCTCCCCCTTAAACAAATATATAAATACAATTAAATTAAATTAATTGATAAATACCAAAATATGTAAATCAATTAATGAAACAAAACAAATAAGAATATTACCTTCGGCTATCCGTTCTTACTTCGTGAACTACGGTTGTGGTGGCTAGTTGAAAATGTAAACTTCATAACAAAACTAATAAATACAAAATAAACTCATATACGAGTTTACCTATACGAATAGCTATTTGGCTTGGTGTACATTTAATGCTTGGAAGAGTTGGAGGAATGATTCACTAAGCCATTATATGACAATCCTTTACCATTTCCCCGGAATTTGGAAATGCAATCAGAGTTGAGGGAATTGCTTGGCCAATATTGCATCACCTTGCATGATTGGAGAGAAGATGCATTTTCATCATATTAGTTCACATGTGGCTTATCAAGTCCATGTATTTTAGTAATCTTTGTCTTTCTATATTTCAGTTCTATATACAGTATATGCTGATGATATACAGTATAATATTATGCTGATGATATTGTTACGGTAATAGCTATATTTTGTTTTATTAACCCCCTTATTACCGAGTTGTCCTTGGCAGTATAGTCTGGATAATTTTAGACAATTGTATCCAACTTAAAGAGGTTGGTGATGGGCTGGTCTATCAGAGTGAGAACTGAGCGATCTCTGCCATACCCATAGCTTACTCTGACTGTTCCTTTTACTTATATATTTTCTAGCTCTCAAGTGACGGCGTCTCTTCCGTGGATTGACCTCCCAATCTACCAAGATTGGAAGCCAAAGCGTCACATTTTTCCTTTGCCCCTTAACTTTCTCGTCATAATTGCTGAGGGGCACAGGGCCCTGGGTCTGGCTTTGGTTTCCCGGGCGTTTCTGCACCCTCCTCAGCTCCCCGCCATGGAGTGGCTTCGGTCACCCAGGCTTTATTGTGGTCGGCAGGGAGGATTCTGTAGGGACGATCGGTTATGGCCTTGGCCTTGCTCGGGGCCTTGGGGCTGTTCGGCCAGGCAGCTTGGGGAACAACAACAACAACAACAACAACTTAAAGAGGTGATGGGCTGGTCTATCAGAGTGAGAGCTGAGCGATCTCTGCCATACCCATAGCTTACTCTGACTGTTCCTTTTACTTATATATTTTCTAGATCTCAGGTGACGGCGTCTCTTCCGTGGATTGACCTCCCAATCTCCCAACCTATAGGTTGGCAGATTGGAAGCCAAAGCGTCACATTTTTCCTTTGCCCCTCAACTTTCTCTTCATAATTGCTGAGGGGAACAGGGCCCTGGGTGGGGCTTTGGTTTCCCGGGCGTTTCCGCGCCCTCCTTAGCTCCCTGCATTGGAGTGGCTTCGGTCACCCAGGCTTTATTGTGGTAGGCAGGGAGGGATCTGTGGGGGCGCTCGTTATGGCCTTGGCCTTGCTTGGGGCCTTGGGGCTGTTCGGCCAGGCAGCCTGGGGAACAGCAACAACAACAACAACAACTTAAAGAGGACGTGTAGCAATAAAAAGGCTTCAAACTATCTCGATTATTCATTTTAACTATCACGGTTTCTTCATAAGCTGCATAAAATCGTCTAAATATAGCTGGAATATCAAATTATACATCCTCGGTAAGGAAGGGGTTAAGCACACACACGCAGACGCACGAATACGCACAAACACACACACATACAAAGAAGCACGCACATACAAACGTACGAGTATATAATTATGTATCTTTGATTGTTGGAAATAATTATTATATACTGTATATATATGCGAGACATGTATTGGTTGGTAAGCTTTACATGTCAAACTAATTCCACGAAGAAACACGCGCACACATCCATTAACCCCTTCTATAACGGCGACGTCTTGTTTACATTATTCTGGCTACTATTAGACGATTTCATTCAGCTTAAATAGGGCCTCCAGTAATTAACAGACTTCGAACTATCTCACTTAACCCTTTTTACTACCGAAGATCCTTCTTAAACTGCCCAAAATCGTCTAAGTATAGGTAGAATAAATTTAAAAAGACGTCGCCGGTACAGAAGTGGTTAATACTAAACATGGAAATACGTAGTGTTAAGGGGGGGGGGGGGGTAGTGCTGTTTTTTGTGTCGTGTCTTTAGTGTTGTATGTATATGTCAGTTCCCTCGATAGACCTCCATCAAGCTTTAAGAAAAATACCCCCTAGATCCCCTTTTAAGATAAATTTCTATTTTATATCGGTAGAAACATTTCCTGGCCGAAGGCCGGTTCCTTCTAAAATTACAGGCTCACTATTGCACGCCAGGAAAAAATTGACACCTAATTGGCACTTAAGCTAGTTCTGTATGAGATATCCTAGGTTCGAATCCTGGGAGAATCACATGTGTTCATTAATTTCATTACAGGGTTATTGGTGTTAAGAACGATGTTAAATATAATCTTATCACCTGATCTTCATATATACTGTATATCTGAGTAGAATGGGATACTTTTCTTGATTGACCTATGCATTGAAAAAGTGGCACGACTAATATTTTCATTTTAGATTAAAGTTACTTTAAAATAGTTTTACGCTGCATTAGGGATTTTTTAGTTTCAAGAGTTATAGGTTAACTGATTTAATTATTTACCTCTGACAGGTTCTGAATAATATTGTCTGGAGTTAGAATAACGTAATTATTAGGGTTTTCCGATTAATGGGCTTATTTCAAATAAGTACAGCCTATGTTTTGTGGTATAATGTGGTATACAATTGTTAGTTGACGTAAGATTATAGATTTTGTACTCATAGTTTTTACAGCTTCTGTAAACCCCATAATGTTCGTCAAATCAATTGCATGTTACAAGGTATTCATAATTATTAATTATATTTTCAAATGAATACAAAGGAAGGCAAGCAACAACAGACCTAACGGTCCTTATTAGGCTGCTTGTAAAAAAAAGCCACAACCATCAACTGAATGGCTTTAGCTCCAGAAAGACTGTGGTCAGAAAACAAAATTATAGTCCTATATATGATACTGAAACGGTCAAATTGCTCAGGCACAAACACAGTCGGGGGTTCATGGCAAGATATTTGTCAAGGCGATATTTGAATGTTTGGACCATATGGCACTCTACAACACTACTAGGCAATTAATTCCATAAGTTGACCACTCTGTTGAAAAATATGTGCTTCGCTTCATGTGAATGAAATGCCTTCTAATAATTTTGTAACCATTACTTCTCGTGTAATTTGAGTTATCTAGTGTGAAGTACATACTTCCATCCAAGTTGTCATGGCCTTTGATAATTTTATAAACTTGGATTAGGTCCCCTCTTATTCTGCGGTTTGTCAAGGTAAATAGGTTTAACTCTTTTAGTAGTTTCTCATACGGTATATTTCGTAGTCGGGGAATCATTTTAATTACTCTCCGTTTTACTCTCTCTAGTTTTTCAATGTCCTATACATAGTAAGGCGACCAAAACTGGATGAAATATTCGAGTACAGTTTATTTATTTATTTATTTATTTATTTTACTTATATACTTATTTATTATAATTTTGTATTTATTTATTTATTTATTTATTTATTTATTTTTATTTTATTTTTTTTGAGGGGGGGGGGTAAAAAATAGTAAGGTATAGATTTGCACAAGCTATCTTTTACCTCGAAAACCCGTTTGCCGAGTGCCAGTGGGAATAATGTTACATTCATGTTGAACTTCAAAAGAGCTGTCAACCGCTGAGTCATAAACAGGTAATTATCATTTAATAGAGTATTAGTTAACATGAAGCAGCTTTTTCATGACCATAAAATACCGGAATCACAATGCTCACTTGCCATACTCAATGCTAATAATTTACATAAACAAATATGTTATACAGATCGTGAGAGCTGCCTTCTTCACATTCACCTTAAATAGATATTAATGTTTAATGGTGAATGTGTACAGTATATATATATATATATATAGCAAATACAATAAAATATGATGCCGAGACCATACACGGACAACCCTGAACTCATGAAAGCGGCAATCATCATTATGCAGTCTTCCTGTGAGCAGTAAAGGCCTTAGGGATGAATACCCACATACCGCGCATACGACTGTAGGAATCATGGTGAAGCATTAAGGGGACAGTGGCTGTTTGTTTGGTCAATTCATTCATGTATTCATATATTCTTTTAGTTTCCTCCCTTGACCTCCATCAAGCTTAGAAAACACCCCCTAGACCCACCCTTCAAGATAGATTTGTACATTTTTCGGTAGAAAAATGTCCCGGCCAAAGGCCGATTCCTCCTAAAATTACAGGCTCGCTATCGCTCGCCAGGAAAATATCGACACCTAAATGGCACGAAGGTTCCTAATATTGACAAAGAAATGGGGAAAAAAGGTCATAAAATCCCCAAACTACTTGAACCAACGTCTTAAAATCTCAAAACTAGTGGGGCTTAACATTAATGAGAAGGGGGTCCAGAAAAACGGTCTGTCTCCCCTTAATGGCTAGAGAAATCCTGGAATATTGAGCTCCGAAATATACAGTATATATATATATATATATATATATATATATATTTATATATATATATGCACAGCATAAATGGGAAAGGAGGGGAGTGTATTGCCGACTCTCGCATTTTAGTTTATCCTTGAGTTATTTTCACCTCTACCTACATGAAGGAGGGTTGATTAAAGGACCTAGTGCTCGCTTCAAGATAACGGGGACAGATTGCATTCATGAAATTTGGCTTTGAAGTGTAATTTTCTCTAAAAAAGGACGAGTGTCGCAATGTGGATGGGTCTTCAAGAACACAAACACACACATACACCCACCCATACACCCACATTGGGAAATATAGCTTTTCTAGACAACATGTTCACAGTAGGATATTCAACTGTAAATAATGTATTATTTCTGCTTCAAATTATAGTACAGTTTTTTGAAATAACAGAACAAACCACATCGAGAAGGTAGACACGCCGTAATTAAGGAGGAATTACTTTTGAATCATCGAACTGTGAAAATTAACTAACGAAAAAATACTAGGTGAATAATTTATGAGAACAATCGCTTTCTTACTGGATACCTTCGAAAACTTAAATCCGCGAATTATGGCCCTGAGTGAGCACAAGGTAATAAAAAGTATGGGTGCACAATATGCGCGAAACATTATGACACCACGGAACGAAGGACAGTGCAACATTAGTGGCCGACTTACCACATCACCCGCAACATCAGTGGTTGTTTAAATGTTTACGGTAGGCAGTGCAGGAACTGGTGCTCCCGAAAGGGAGAGATGTTCTTAGGTAGCTATAAGATAGATCTAGTGTAGGGCAGTGTTATTCAACCATTTCTAAGTTAATACACCCTTCCGGGAGCCTTTCAGAAACTCATGTACCCTCTGATCCTTTACAAGTCTAGACATAAAACTCGTCGTGACAGGCATACCAAAATTATACTTTTCCCCACACTTTGGGCTGTATCTGCCTATTTGGGTGGGATGGTTCTATATATGTTGCTAGTTTTATACTGAGTTTAATATACTATTATACTGCATAAGTTTATGTTACTTTAATAAATTAATCAGTGATAGGCAATATGGTTTTAGACGATGTCGATCAACTGCAGACATTCTTTGCCTTCTTACGCATCAAATCAACCAAGCTACAGACCAACATGGTGAAACACATACAATAGCACTGGATATATCAAAGGCATTTGATAGAGTCTGGCATCAATCCTTATTGTCGAAGATGTCACACTACGGCCTTGCATCATTAGTTCCACTAATTTCTTCTTATCTTCATAACAGAAAAATACGTGTAATGGTAGATGGCCTTTATTCTCAATTTCACTCAATAAATGCTGGTGTTCCCCAGGGATCAGTTTTGGCCCCAACTCTGTTCCTCATTCATATCAATGATCTCATATCTACCACTCATAATCCAATACATTCCTACGCAGATGACTCAACACTCCACAGTTCCTTCACATTTACCAATTCTTTCACCCAACCCGATCTTATAAATTCAAAAATAAACACTGCAATTTCTCTGAACCAGGACCTTTCTAGAATTAATGAATGGGGACAAGAGAATCTAGTTTCCTTTAATGCACAGAAAACCAAGTACATTCAATTTTCTAACCGACAGAATCTCACTGACTCCCATATATTTTTTAATGATGTAAATATTCCCACTTCCCTTAGTATTGACATTCTCGGTGTAACATTAACTACTAACTTGAGCTGGACACATTATGTTAGAAGCATTGCTAAGAATGCCTCTAAAAAACTGGGACTCCTGTACAGAGTTCGAGAATTCTTCACTGACGAGCAGTTGGCCGTAATATATAAAAGTCATGTGCGCTCTCAGATGGATTACTGTTCACCTCTGTGGGGTGGAAGTGGAGTGGTTGCATTGAGGCAGTTGGACAAAATTCAAAATAAAGCTATTAGATTAATCAATAACCCTGCAATCACACAGGACCTTCCTACATTAGCCATACGAAGAAACGTTGCATCCCTTGCATTATTCTACAGATATTTTCACAGCAATTGTTCCGAGGAACTTGCTTCAATTGTGCCGCCTCTCCACATCTTTCCCCGTAGAACTAGGGCAGCTGAGAGCGCCCATGAATTTACACTTTCTCCTCCACAATGCAGAACTTCTGCTTATCAGAATTCATTTATCCCCAGAGCTACTACTCTTTGGAATTCACTTCCCTCGAATTGCTTTCCACAAACTTACAATCAACAAATGTTTAAATCCAGTTGTTACAAACATTTTATGAATGGAGGATGCCTTTAGGCACATGGACCTTTTTGTTTTATCTGTGTTTTTCCTTCCTCCGTTCATTGTCTCTTAAAAAAAAAAAAAAAAAAAAAAAATGCAATTTAAATTAATTTCATACATTACGAGTAGACTTACAGTTTTCTTCCTAAAACATCTTTTCTTGCTGTGCACTCATATGTACACTGGTCATGCCATGTACCCCTTCATGCACCCCATTGTTTCCATGTACCCTTCGGAAAAACTTATGCACCCTGGGTGTACCATGCACCCAGGTTGCTAATCACTGGTGTAAGGGATATAGGTTGTAGTGAGAGATGTTCTTAGGTATCTATAAGATACATGTAGTGTAGGGCATAAAGGTGTAAAAGAACAAATAGGGATGTAGGGAAGGGATCTGCCTCGTATGGGTCAATAGGCCTTCTGCAGATTTCCATTTTCTTATGTTCTTATTCTTAGCTATTTTATTTCTAGTTGTGAACAAATGTCATATAACTAATTGCCCCTCAACTTTCCCTTCATAATTGCTGAGGGGCACGGGGCCTTGGGTGGGGCTTTGGTTTCCCGGGCGTTTCCGCACCCTCCTCAGCTCCCTGCCTTGGAGTGGCTTCGGTCACCCGGGCTTTGTTAGTGGTAGGCAGGAGGGATTTTGTGGGGGCGCTCGTTTGTGGCCTTGGCCTTGCTCGAGACCTTGGGGCTGTTCGGCCAGACAGCCTGGGGAACAACAACTACAACAACAACTAATTACATGTGGCTATTGGGTAAGCACGATTATTCATAAAATCATGGATAGTTTTAAAATCTGCCTCGAATCGGTAAATAATGGCTATCTTTAAAAAATAATAATATCCCAACACAATTAATAATTTACTAATTTTCTTTTACCATAAAAAAGAAAACTGAAGGCTGTGGATTTCACAGCAATCAACGAATATCCAATAAGGAGAAACGACCGAGGTCTTTTGGTCCCACGCCCCTGCTGCTAACTCCATCAACCTGGAAGCACCCATTTATAGAAAACGTACATAGGTCTTTAGAGAACGTTCTATATTCTGTACGTATGTTGTCTAAAAATTTCCCATTGCCTACTTGATTTCTAACATTATTAAGTTATCACTAATGGGTTTTTTTTTTTTTTTTTTTTAATCTACGTGGTCTTTAGTCGAGGTATCCCGCAGTGTTTAGGACTTCCGAGGATATATAAGTATATGATAAATGAATACTTAAAGTCATTCAATAACTTATATTATATTACTGAATATTAAGACATTGTGGTCCTCACTCATGGCACTGCACACACTACTGTACTATCATTGACAAAAGTTCGTTCCCCCAGCCTGCCACTGCGTGAAACCGAATCACTTGGGTTCGAAAAAATTAAGCATTTATTGGGTGTAAATGGCACTTTTTCAACATGTTTGTATTGTTTTGGAGCCATGTTCGTATCTTGTTCTTCTTCTTCTTGGTGATTTAACCCATTCAGTACCAGAGACGTCCTTTTCATCATATGCTGGCAAATACCAGACGATTTTATTCAGCCTAGGAATGACCTCTTGCTTCAAACTATCTCAACCTACCCTTTTAACTACCACAAATCCTCCATAAGCTGCATAATATTGTCTAAATATAGCTAGAATAAAATAACACGCACGTCGCTGGTACTCAAAGGGTTAAAGGGCCATGTTCGTATCTGCCACCAAGCACCCTACCGTCTCAAGGTGGATTTTCGTAAACAAGCAGACGACGCACCACCGATTTCAGAGCCATCTACAGGGGTGCTTGATCTTTTCTTGGGATCAATGGGAAGCTGACCTAGGAAGTATCTCCTTATTTGATCTTCGACAACGATCCTGTATTGCGGGCCGTTTCAGTCAGTAGTCGTTTGTGTTTTGTGAGAGGTGGGTCGTGAAAGGTGGGTCGTGAGATATAGTGTATTTTTGTTTCCAGCTGATGGTGAATTAACTTCCTCTCACCTAGATTCCTCAAATATAAATGCTTAGTAGAGATTATTGTTGCAAACTATGAGAACTTGGCATTAATATGAAGGAGAGCCATAGTAGTTTAATATTTGTCCATTATTTATCGACAAATCAGCTGCTAAGGGATGAAATTTACTAACTGAAAAAAAAAAAAAAATAGTGGGCGAGTACACCAACACTTTAAAATGTTGACAGACTAATTAACGTTTACAAAAACTATTAACATGAACGGGTAATATTGGATAATACGTTCAAAATAGTGAATACCGGTACAGCTATAATAGGGTAAAATGGACAAGCAATAAACAGGAACCATAATACTAACCCGTGATGAACTATCTAACAAGGATGAGGCCGTCAGCGACCACAGCGGGTACTGGAGAATTCGACCCAAAACCAATTCGACCCGCTCTTGGATAACGAATTCGACCCGTTTTGGTGGATTTGCCCCGCGAATTCGACCCACACACTACTGCACAACTCTCCAGTCTCGCTAAGCCGCTCCATCCAAGGTCAGGTTACTCAAAAATAAACCAACCAGCGAGGTGAGAGGTGCAACAAACCAGTATTTTATGGCTTTATTCGGTACGATAATTACACAACTAGCAATCCTATATTTAGCTTCTTCTTCTTTGTCGAGTTTTTTTTAGTTGTTCCTGAGTACGATTTGCAGTTTGGATTGCATTTACTATTATAACAACGTTCCCCTGTCAATGTTAAGCCACACATTAAGTGCCTGACAACCTAATCTAACCGCTTTGACACGTAAATTATATACTGAACAAAATAATGTGTTAGTGATAAAACCTACCCGACATAAAGTGGAGGCGGTGCGAGGCGATCGATAGCTTTGTAAAATATTACCCTTTAATATTTATGCACGACACAATAACTAGTTCATACTCAGGAAAACAAGATTATCATAAGTTGTAATACCCAGTTGCAACGTGTGTTTTACCATTATTGGCACTAGAAGTATTATGTCAGAATTTAGGACATGACGACCGAATGGAGATAAGGCACCTTATGTGTTTTTAGTATACCTAGTTATGAATATTACTATAGTCCGTTCATTACATGTGGGTCAAAACTCTCGACCATTACATTAAGGGGAGATCTCCACTTGAGGGATTTTTTGCTTGACCTCTTTCTCCCTCATGTTTAGCCCCATTGCTTTTGATATTATAAAACGTTTGCCCCATTAGTTTAGCGATTTTAAGAACTTTCACCCCATATTAAGACCTTTCGTGCAATTCAGGTGTTGATTTTATCCTGGCGAGCGATAGCGAGCCTGTAATTTAAGCGGAATCGGCCTTCGGCCGGGACATTTTTCTACCGAAAAATGTACAAATTTATCTTGAAAGGTACTCAAGGGGGTGTAATTTTAAGCTTGATGGAAGTCTAGGGAACAAACTAAATACCTCCCCTTAACCTCAATAACTCAGAAACGACTAGAGTGATCGAGCTCATATCACTACCATTTGGCAAGAGGCAGCTACGAAATAGATGTGGATATTTACAGCTCATTTGCTCTAGCCCTTTTTGAGTTAGAGGTTAGGGGTCATGAATGCTTTCCACCTATAATGAACAAGGTATAGTGGTTTTGGTTATCTTATAACCGCAAAATACAGTTAACAAACCGTAATGTTGAATACGAGTTTCGAACGTCAGAATGTACAATTTTGTTTACGGATATATTCTTTATAGTGTATGTGGAAGAGATACCGCTTTTGTCAGTGTATCCAATCCTGGCACCTTTAAGGGGGGATGGCCGGAATTATTTGCTCATTTATGTATAATTTTATTGTTTTATTTATTTCCTCCCTAGACCTCCATCAAGCTTAAAAAACACCCGCCCAAGACCCTCCTTCAAGATAAATTTGTACAATTTTCGATGAAAAAAATTCTCGGCCGATGGCTGGTTATTCTGAAATTATAGGCTCATTATCACTCGCCACGAAAAATTCGTCACCTAAATTACACGTAAAGTCTAAATATTGACAAAGAAATGGGGTGAAAGTTCTTAAGATCGCCAAACTAATGGGCTGATCGTCATAAAATCGCCAAACTACTTGGGCTAAGCATTAGGAAGAAAGGGGACCAGAAAATCGGTATCTCCCCTTAACAGAGGGAACCAGTGTAGCTGCTTCCATATGCGGGACAATGCTGTTACTCAGATCATAACATGTGTCCAACCCTACCTACCTACACTCACACAGACCAATGTCAGCGCTGGGGTGCAGGTTATTTTGTCCCTGCCATTATTATACAGTTATTATAGTTGCACAGTCGGGTATAGGAATCTACTGTATGTATGTCGTTCATGATACAAAGGGTTTGATTATGTAATCAGAAGGTGTTAACAAATTTGTGACCGTCTGATCATATGCACTAATGTATCACTAGGCATTTATCTGTAGCTAAAAAAAAACTATAGCGTTGGTTAACTACTGAACTGCCGTGGCCGTGAGTACTTGATAATCTTCCAATGATATAAACGAAACTGAGAGTACTGACCAGTGAAAATCAATACTTCAATCATTATTTTTTTCAGAAATGTCTTTCCATGACTGTACATTACTTTATGTATGTTTGTCATCGTTAGAATTGTTATGGTAATAGACAAATAACAATACACCATTTTTCAATTGTTATTGGATGAGGTTTTTACAATATGTAATATATTTACTAAACTTGTCGTTACAGTGTTTAAACTATGGGTTGTGCCGTCTTCATGACATAATAAACCCTGCCAAGTACAGTTAATTGACTAATATATATATATATATATATATATATAGATAGATAGGTATAGGTAGGTATAGGTAGATAGAAAATAGATTGATAGATAAACCAATTTATATATTAACACATTTCAAACATCAAGTTGATTTTATGGTAATTCTGCAGAACAACAACTCCTGTTATTATATTATTTTTGTATATTGTAATGGTTTGTAAGTGTGTATTTTATTGTTAGAAAGTGCAGAAAACACTTTATATCAGCATTTGCATTGTTAATTGTAATTCCGATACCCCAACAATCTAGGGGAGAGTTTGGGAATGTGGGGCTTACTCGATTTAGTCAATTTTGAAAATACATTAGCCTAACCTAACAACCTTACCTAACCTATCCTAGTACTATGGGTGGGGGCTGCCGCCCTCATGCCCCCGCTGGTTAGGTATTAAAACAATAAAAGATTGACGATTGCCGAAAGAAAAGTCAATGAAGTCTACGGTGTTTACTCTGCAATCTTCAGCTTTGGCTGACGATAACAGCAAAGTACCCAATAAAAATGTACTGACATCTTGTAGGTGAAGCTCCTCTCTGATTGGCTACTGCACATCGAGGAGGAACCTCCAAGGAGTCTAAAATGTAAACAAAGTGTCCTGGACTGGCTGTACAAAAATAACTGAAAATTTTATAGGGGAGTGAAAATCAAATTGACAAAATAAGAAAAGTAGCACTTATCCGCGCATCATTAAGGTCCCCTGAGTAAGGTAAGGGCGAAACAAAAATCCATAAGATAGGAATCCTGTAATCGAGGAGTTGTTGTTCTGCAGAATACCTGATTTGATCATAATAATATAAGTACCATGTGATCATCCAGACTCGTATAAACAACGCCATAGACAGCTCCTACTCCGAGGTGGGTGGCCGGGAAGATTTGCATGTTTAAAGCCTGGCCCCTGCACCTCTTCTAGGCCATCTATAATTTAGTTGGGACCGAGATGGGGCAGCTCACTCTCTCACTCGCACCCACAATCTCTCTCGCCCTCTCGGCCCAGGCATTTTTATGTGAAAAAATGTACCAATTTATCTCTAGGGGGTATTTTGTTAAAGCTTGCTGGAAGTCTAGGGAGGAAACTAAAACCCTCCCCTTAATACCTCTCTCTGCTTCCCCATTTTGTCTCTTCTCTGCCGCCACTCTGTCTCACCTCTGACCCTTCTCTCTATCCCACCTCTGACCCCTCTCTCTGTCTTTGCTCTGACCCCTCTCTCTGTCTCTTCTCTGCCGCCACTCTCTGTCTCACCTATGACCCCTCTCTCTGTCTCTCCTCTGACCCTTTTCTCTGTCCCCTCTCCCCGCTCCACCGTACACAGGTAAACATTATACACTTTCATTCTGCGGGCTTGTCAATAATCCACATGGTCCTATGTTATCACTTTACCCCTTGAGGATTATGATGAATTTTGGCAGTTTATTCTGGATATTATTAGACGAGTTTATACTGCTTTGGAAGGATCTGTGGAAATTATATGAGTAAAGACTTGCTTAATTAACCCTCTGGCTTCTATATACCCTTGCTAATCTGAATAAAATCGACTAATAATCACCATAACGAATTGTCAAAACCGTCATAATCTTTGAAGGGTTAATATCTCACATATCCCACTCTGCTACCCCCTCTTTGTCTGTTCTCTGCCGCCTATCTATGTCTCCTTTCACTCTCCTCTCTCTA
>CM064497.1:6928010-7018687 GCA_032716605.1 Paralithodes platypus
CTCCCTAACTTAGTTGACCTCGTTCCAGAACACTTTCTGACACTCCCTGCACGTTTCACTTAAGTTCCTTTCACATTCGTCATCCATTTGTTCTTACTTTCCCTCGCTATTCTCTTCACCACTCTAATGTTCTCAACATAAATTTGTCTTTGTGTCTCTCTACATTCTTAATTATTACCTCAACTGTATTGACCAACCACTCCCTGTAGTTTATTTTTACCTCTTTTACTGCTTGTTTCACCTTCTCAGCTCACCCTGCTTATCTCCCTCCTTCTCCTAACCCCACATGCCTCCTTACACACTGCAAATACCTCTACTTTAAACACCTGGCTCACCTATTCAACTTCTTACATTTGCTCAAGTCGAACCTAACTAGTCGTCTTTCCATTTTTCTTATATTCCTACCTAATTCCTTTCTTCTGTTACTTTTCCACCCTCTTAATTGCTGGTACCCCCTCTGGCTTTCTCATGCTCTCCTCATTCATTTCTTCTGCACTCTTATCTTTGCTACTACAACATAAAAATCTGACCAAATCCCCTCCAATTCCCCTAGCCTATAAACCCTTGCATCTAAGATTGATTTCCCCATTCTATCGTCAATACACACATATCAATCAAGGCCTTTCGCTCCTCAATCTACAGTATACCTCCCACCTACTTCTCACTGGACCTGTTGTTGCTTGATTTCCTGTGTACCGGTACTCCTTTGTATGCATCTGTGGATTATGATGTGCCTGAAAATGGTTTAATGCTACCCTTGAAATATGTTGATAATAACAATGATCGTGAAATATGTTTTAGTGATATCCAAAATTATAATATGTTTATTTTAGTGTTGATAAGTATTTAATTGCATGAGTGTGCTATTTCAACCCTCATCCTCCTTAGTTCTCATGTAGGACGACAAAGCAAAGCATCTCTCTCTCTCTCTCTCTCTCTCTCTCTCTCTCTCTCTCTCTCTCTCTCTCTCTCTCTCTCTCTCTCTCTCTATCTCTCTCTCTCTCTCTCTCTCTCTCTATCTCTCTCTCTCTCTCTCTCTCTCTCTCTCTCTCTCTCTCTCTCTCTCTCTCTCTCTCTCTCTCTCTTTATGATTCCGTTCAAGGTTCTTCAAAGTTTAATTTTGGTCCCTGTTTAAGATTCCATTGGACGTCTTGATTATTCTCCCCTTTTACAGACCCCGGCCTCATTTCCTGCCTGCCTCCCAGGACCTTTTTTCACTTCCGGCCTCTACGGTTCCCTAGCGGCCTAGGAGTCGGGTTATTGTAGAAACCATTGAATAATGTTGTTATAGTAGCAGCCATTGTGTCTACATCTAACGCCGGTTAAGAATAATTTACTTATATACAGTACCTTCACCTAAAGCAATATATATTTAGAATTTTTACTCTGAGTTACACACGAAACAAACCTTTCCGTTTTAACAGCATCGTTAGCTTACGAGACATTTTTAGAGTATTGCAAAGATCAGAGCTTAAATAACACTAAATCTAATAACTTACTTAAGAATCATCGACTCGCTGCCAATGTGCCTGAGTATTACATTATTTCTACTGGATCCTCGTGTGTAAATACTTTATGGTTGGATACTGTATGTATTTGTTTAGTTTGTTCAGTCTTTTCTTTTCAATCATTCAACTTCAACAGACCAGCCGTGTTTTATGTTGTTTGATCCCTTTATATTTGTGAATGAAATTATCAGTAAGTATTTGCTTCCCCTTATAGATAAGGTGTAGTCACCTATTGCCGAATCGAGCTTCCACCTACTGAACTGACAAAGAAATGTGCCAGATATTTGCCATTAGGTGGAGTAAAATATAGGTTTAAGGGGAGATCTCCACTTGAGGGATTTTTTTCTTGACCCCTTTCTCCCTCATGTTTAGCCCCATTGCTTTTGATATTATAAAACGTTTGCCCCATTAGTTTAGCGATTTTAAGAACTTTCACCCCATATTAAGACCTTTCGTGCAATTCAGGTGTCAATGTTATCCTGGCGAGCGATAGCGAGCCTGTAAATTAAGAGGAACCGGCCTTCGGCCGGGACATTTTTCTACCGAAAAATGTACAAATATATCTTGAAAGGGACTCAAGGGGGTGTAATTTTAAGCTTGATGGAGGTCTAGGGAACAAACTAAACACCTCCCCTTAAAGTAACTGTGGTAATGACAGTGTAACTAAACTGTTTATACAAATCCTATTGTAGTAGTGATAGACACATAAAGACATTTATTATAAGGATAGGAAAGTACGACAAATAATAATAATATATAACTCAATATACCTAACATGGTTTACATGCTTATGTTCTGGGTGTCGTGTCCCAAGTTCAAATCCCAGGACGACCATATGCTTTCATTAGTTTATTCAAGTACATTGGGGTTTGTAATTGATGATTAATGTTAAAAACAGGGTGTTACTTATTATGATTCAAGTTTGCTTACCTTTAATTCTTTACTATATTTTATACATGTATAAAATGTAATCATACATCTGTACTTCTAAACAGTGTGGAGAGTGTAGCTTACCCTCATATGGAATTAAGTACTGTGTATTAATTTGCAAACCTAATAAAGATAGCTTCAATTAAAACACATAATTACAAATATAGTCAGTTAAGAAGGTGCATCTTTTTGTATGAATAATATGGCAGAAACAGATGCAATGACAAGCATATCAAACTGGTGCAACTAATTGATAAATTATCATTGAATAATAATAAGGAAGAAGTGAACAGCAAAATTATAGCAGGACAAGACAAACTAAACAAAGTTCAAGATTTTGACAACAATCTGAATAAGACAACACATACACTGGCTCAAAAAAAATAGAAAACTGAGAAATTCGGATGAAATATTCATAGGTAAGAACGGAAGGAAACGTCGGCGGTAGTGAAAGGGAAAATGGAGGTACAGGATGGAGCAATAAATATATGGAACTAGACAAATGAAATGCATACTGAACACAGCAAAGAAAACATTAACTACATTTTCAACACAAACAAAAACACAAAACAGAAACGCATTATATCGTAAGTTACAATTTGGTTATCACAAAAATTTACACAAAATAGAACATTTAGTTCCATACGAAGGAGCAAGGCAGGAAGAGTTCGACAGGACAATAAATGCACGGGAAATGGGAATGATGGGGTAGGAGGGAAGAGATAGGGGAGACAAAGGGGTTGGCAGAGGCAAGAGAGGGGAAGGAAGGAAGAAAGGAAGGGGAGGAAGTAGACAAAAATCGCGAAGGAGAAGGAGGAGAAACGAGTGAAGGAAAGATCGTAAGGAAGGAAGGAAGGAAGGAAGGAAGGATGGAAGGAAGGAAGGAAGGAAGGAAGGAAGAAAGGAAGGGGAGGGAGTAGAACAAAATCGCGAAGGAGGTGGAGGAGAAACGAGTGAAGGAAAGAACGTAAGGAAGGAAGGGGAGGGAGTAGACGAAAATCGCGAAAGAGGAGGAGGATAAACGAGAGAAGGACAGAACGTAAGGAAGGCAGGAAGGAAGGAAAGTAGAAAGGAAGGGGAGCGAGTAGAAAAAATCGTTGAGGTGGAGATACGATAGAAAGCAAGAACGCAAGGAAGGAAGGAAGGAAGGAAGAAAGGCAGGGGAGGGAGTAGAAGAAAATCGCGAAAGAGGAGGAGGAGAAACGAGAGGAGGAAAAAACGCAAGGAAGGTAGGAAGGAAGGAGGGAAGAAAGGAATGGGAGGGAGTAGAACAAAATCGCGAAGGAGGAGGAGGATAAACGAGAGAAGGAAAGAACGTAAGGAAGACAAGAAGGAAGGGGAGGAAGTAGAACAAAATCACGAAGGAGGAGGGGGAGAAACGAGTGAAGGAAAGAACGTAAGGAAGGAAGGCAGTAAGGAAGAAAGGAAGGAAGGAAGGGGAGATAGTAGACAAAAATCGCGAAAGAGGAGGAGGAGAAACGAGAGATGGAAAAAACGTAAGGAAGGAAGGAAGGAAGGAAGGAAAGCAGGAAGGAAGAAAGGATTGGGAGGGAGTAAAAGAAAATCGCGAAGGAAGGGGAGGAGAAACGAGAGAAGGAAAGAACGTAAGGAAGGAAAGAAGGTGAGAGATGGGAGGAACATAGCGATAAAGGAAAAGTGTAAATGTGAGAAGATTACAAGGTGATAAATGGAGTCAATAAAAATGTGGAGGGAAGGAAGCAGTCGACATTGAATGGAGAGAGAGAGAGAGAGAGAGAACTCGCATAATACACACACATATCAGTGAATAAAAACAACCAACAGCATTGCCAAACAATATACACATGACACAAATATAAATAACGATACTACCATGTCAATAACACATAATCAATGATGAAGCCAATATCAACATTTCCATTTAATACGACATAATAACAACACTCCAATAAACAGTCGAGGATATACATACCACATCATGATTTCGTACTCTTCACCCAACTGGTCTGCAGAACATCCACCATAATCCGATGCTGGTGCAAAACTCGAGGCCTAGACAGTTTGTTTATGTTCGCCAGTGAGCACAAACAACAACAGCAACACTGCTAGGTTACACAACACAGCCAACAACAGTGCCAGCTTACATAATACAACAACAACAACAACAACAACAACACTGTCAGGTTACACAACACATCCAACAGCACAACACAATACAAACAACAGCACCAACAACACTACCAGCTTACACAACACATCCAACAGCACAACACAAACAACATAAACAACAACACCAACACCACTGTCAGCTTACACAACACAACACAACACCAACAACAGAACACCAACAACACAACAGCACTAACATAACACAACAGCACCAACAACAACACTGCCATGCAACTCACAACAACACAAACAACACCATTTAACACAAACAACAACACTGCCAGCTTAAACAACACAAATATCAACACCACTACCTTGCACAACACCAATAACACAACACACAACCACACCGCCAGCCTACACAACACCATCAACACAACACATACAACAAAACTAACACTACTGCCAGACAACACAAGCACCAACAACACAACAGAACACCAACAGCACCAATACCAACAACACCACCAGCCTACACAACACCAACAACAGAACACATTCAACACACAACACTGCCAGACAACACACGCAACAGCAGCAGCGGGGCAAGGGGAAGTCAGGCATCACCTCAAAGACAAAAAAGTTAAGGCTTGTTTCGATGCACTGGGATGAGAGATAATCTGTTTGATTTTTTTTTTTTTTTTTTTTTCTCTAGGAACAATAATGCTGATGATTCTACTACCACTTTCCTTTACTGCTATTAACCTCTTCTGTACCGGCGACGTCTGTTGTATTTGATTTCAGCTACATTTAGACGATTTTATGAAGCTTAGGAGAGATATATGGTTGCTAAAGGAAATCATTAGGAGAGTCTGTAACCTTTTAATGAGTAGACGTCCTTTTTAAGAAGAATAAAATCGTCTAATGCTTGCCAGAATATAATGAAAAGGACGTCACCGGTATAGAAGGGGCTAATACTTGTTTGGCAGTTACTAAATGTTTTAACCAGTCAGTACCGTTGACAATCTTTTTATTTTATTTTACTGCTACTGATATTATTTGCTGTTACTAAATGTTTAACCCATTCAGTAACGTTGACATATTGTTTTACTGTCTTCAGGCAATTATTAATCGATTTTTTTTTTTTTTTAGCTTGTCTACCAAGTACAAAAGTACAGACTATCTCACCTAATCCTTTTATAATTAAATTTTAATCTCCGTTAAATTTAAGGATGGTAACCAAAATGAAAACTCCAAAGTTCCCCCTCCCCGTACCTCTTTTGTTTCTCTTGTTTACTAAGGTGATTAAGAAATCTAAAACCATTATGATCCTCCTCACTTAATTAAATACACCAACTTGGGGGCAATCAAGACAAAACTTCAGGGAAATTATGAAAGTTCCGTATTTTTTCTTCTTCCTTTGATGAACTCGGCCGACTCATTAGAAAGATGGGGTTCTATTGATCACCAAAGCCATATTATAGAACCAGCCTAATTAATGATGTATGATGTACACAGCGTATCTAAGCTGAAAATAATTAGTAATTCATTTATTTAATTCAAAGTATAATTATAACCCTAACTTTAGATCAACGCGACGCTACAGATCTTGGCTGTTTGATCTCCTAGATCTTGAAATTAAGTCACAGAAAAAGAAACGTTTACATTGCAAACTATAGTCTATTCGCTGTAAGTAGGCGAGAAATCATGATCTCTATCATCTGTAACTCATAAAGGGCTAGACCAAATTGGCTGTACATTTCCACATCTACTCCTTGACTGACTCTTCCTAAATGGTAGAACTATTACTCTATTAGCTCGATTACTCTAGTCTTTTTAAAATTACAGAGGTAATTTCGCCTACTTGGAGCGAATAGACTGGGCTATAGTATCTGAAAATGCCTTAAATTCTTTAAAATGCTGTGTCTCATGATTTGATAAGTATCTACGTAGTCTCATTGAGTCAAATGCGGAAAAGAAACTAACTGGTGTCAGACATACTTACCAGGGTAAATTATTAAAATTAGGTATAGACACTTCTAAGAAGGTTAACCCTGATAAAGTCATCTTTAATCTATCCAACAGGACCTTCATTAAAGATGAAGAAGAGTTATTCTTTCTGGGAATGAATTTCGGTTTATCTAATTCCAAGGTTTTATATATATATATATATATATATATATAATATTTGTTAGCTGATAATAGAGGCTAACGCATATGCGATTGCAAAATCCATTATATACAAATTTGAGATGATCTAGTACAGAAAACATATCCTAGAACTTCACATTATAACAAAATTATATCATGTACAAATTAGTATTATATGTTTGTACTTTAACTATAATGTGTGTGTAAAATACAGCCCTAGTCATTACCAGATCCCAAAACTCTGAAGGGCAGGCGAAAACTTGAGACGATCTTGCTTCCAAAGTTTTCCATCATAAGTTTTGTTTGAGACTAATGAGACTGGCTTGGCTGAATAACAGTCAAGAAGACATGAACTATATATAGCTATACTGTTACGGTGGTAGGTGTTATATATTTTATTATTTGTGTTTTCTTTATAAATATTTTAGTTTCCTCCCTAGGCCTCCATCAAGCTAAACAAAACAATCCGCAAGATCCCCCTTCGAAATTAATTTGTACAATTTTCGGTCGAAACAATTTCTGGCCGAAGGCCAATTCCTTCAAACTTAAAGGCTCGCCATTAAAGAAATTGACAATTAATGGTACGAAATGTCTCCATTTTGGCAAAGAAATCTGACGAATATCTTAAAATCTCAAAACTAATGGGGCTAAATACGAAAGAGAAGGGGGTCTAGAAAATACGACGAACCACCCCTTAATCCTCTCAGTATAATTATAATAACACTATTCTTCCTCGTTTGCTAGCTATCCTGTGTCAATTTGCTTAAGTTTAGGAAGGAATGATGTGCTAACTGAAATAACCATTACCGGTACCCAATCTATTTCCAGTGGGACTTGCAAGACCGAGTAATATCGTCTAATGTTAACGCAATTCAAGTAAGGAACGTAAAAAATAGAAACGGATCATGGAGTAACTATACCAAGATGTATATAGAGAGATTATACTTATCAGCTTTTTTTTCTTCTGAAAAATACTAAGAAGTTCATTAATTTTGAAGACATACATAATATACACTGAGTATCAAGTACTCATTGCCACGACTTTAAATGTTTATTGTATTTTTGATAATCTTGTGTATATAATTATAAAAACTAATGTGAATAAAATACTTTTTAATTAGGTATAATATGAACTGGAATGAGAATATGAAGGGTGTTATGTAGATCATAGTTTTAGCTAAAACCCCTCTCTGTTTGTATTGATTTTTACCCATGGACAAGTATATTTGTGACACTTCTGAGCTTTGGCCTTGCAGTGAATTAAAGGGCGAAGGTGGATATGTTGAACGAGCCTTTTTACGTATTTCCCAATGGCTTCAATATTATGAGAGGGACATTTATTATTCGGCTGTTTATTTGGTAGAGAACTTGGAACTGGTGTGTGTTTGTGTCGCGTAAGGTTTAGTGTGCGGAATTTCGGTGTGAGTATCCTAGGTTCGAGTCCTTGGAGTAGGGCCTACCACATATATTCATTACTTTAATTGTTTTCATTAGTTAGGTTTATTTGTAAATTAATTGGTGAGTTGGTGAAAATATATATGAATACTCTATAATATACTGAGCTTGACTTATATAACTATATCTTACCTTAGTCGAGTACTAGACACTAATATGATTTTTTTATAATACTGTACAGTATATTATATGATTCAATATAATTTACATCCTCGCTTAAGTATTTAAGAAACGTATGCTATTTATTAGGACACTGTTAATTATGTGTTCCTCTCTAGTCACCACTTTTCCCTTTCCCGTGTCCCTTGCTGATCCTCCCTACCCTTTGTGGGAGTAAGGGCTGGCTACTGACCGACTGACTAACTTGCTCTATACAAAAGACACTATGTACTGTAGTCTCTGTTATCCGTGTGTGTTTATTTCAGATTTAAAAGGCAATTGTATTTTAAGGGGAGGCAGACCGTTTTTCGGGATCCCCTTCTCCCTAATGTTTAGCTCCACTAGTTTTGAGATTATAAGACGTTCGGCCCATTAGTTTGGCGATTTAAACACCTTTCGCCCGATTTCGTTGTCAATTTTAAGACCTTTCGTACCATTTAGGTGTCGATTATTTCCTGGCGAGCGATAGCAAGCCTGCAATTTGAAGAGGAACCGGCCTTCGGCCGGCACATTTTTCTACCGAAAAATGTACAAATTTATCTTGAAGGGGGGTCTAGGGGGTGTTTCTCTAAGCTTGATGCAGGTCTAGGGAGGACACTAACAAAATTATATGAATAAATTAATTAATAGACCAAACAAACGGTCAGTCTCCACTTAAACTGAATTTCAATAAGGGCCTCCTGCTTCATTATGGATGCAGCTCGCTCTTGTTTTCATATTCACAGCCATTGTATCTCGGCTGCAGGAGAGAGAGAGAGAGAGAGAGAGAGAGAGAGAGAGAGAGAGAGAGAGAGAGAGAGAGAGAGAGAGAGAGAGAGAGAGAGAGAGAGAGCATGGCCAAAACTCCCTCTATGCGATTTTACAAGTTCATTCTATTCGGGCTAATATTTGATTGATTTATATTCTTATTATTATTATTAGTATATATATAGATTGTTTAAGGAAGCCAAGGAGTGCATATGTCGATCTACAGTTTACGATTGATTTTGTTTTATTATTTGTATGTTTATTTTATATGTATTAACTTTATTGTATGTTTATTTTATATGTATTAACTTTATTGTATGTTTATTGTATATGTATTAACTTTATTGTATGTTTATTTTATATGTATTAACTTTATTGTATGTTTATTTTATATGTATTAACTTTATTGTATGTTTATTTTATATGTATTAACTTTATTGTATGTTTATTTTATATGTATTAACTTTATTGTATGTTTATTTTATATGTATTAACTTTATTGTATGTTTATTTTATATGTATTAACTTTATTGTTTTGCATTGACGATTTAATTAGTTAATTTGCACAGCAACATTGAGAAGAACATTTGATATATATAACAGGAATTGGGTGGGATTAGAAGACGAATAGAGAAGAAATAGACTATGGTAAGAAGACGAATATTGAAGAAATAGGGTGCGGTGTGAAGATGAATATAGCACAAATAGGGCACGAGAAGAACACGAGTATAGAAGAAATAGAGTGCGGTGAGAAGACGAATATAAAAGAAATAAGGTGAAGACGAATATATAAGAAATAGGGTAGAGTCAGAATATTAATACAGAAGAAATGGGGGTACGATAAGAAGAGAAATACAGAAGAAATAGGGTACAAGGAGAAGAAGAATATACAGTGGGAAGACTAATATAAAATAAATAGTGTGCGATGGGAAGACTAACATAGCAGAAATAGGGCACGGTAAGAAAACGTCGAATATAGAAGAAATAGGGTGCGGTGGGAAGACTAATATACAAATGAATAGAATACGGTGGGAAAAAATACCAATATAGCAGAAATAGGGCAAGGTTAGAAAACGTTGAATATAGAAGAAATAGGGATCGGTGGGAAGACTATTATAAAATCAATAGTATACGATGGAAAGAAGACTAATATAGCAGAAATAGGGCACGGTGAGAAGACGAAAAAGTGCACAATAAAGGCGAAATGGGGTACGATATGAAGACGAGAGCTCCGAGACACTTGGCCAAAAAGGGCTGGGCGTGCCGAGACTCGTCGTGGTGAGATAAGAAGGCGAACCAGATTGAGGAGATTTTGAAGCTGAGGGAAAAAGTGACTGGAATTTGCATATACACACACACACACACACACCCTCACACATGTACGTACAGTTGCCTACATACATCTGTCCCTCTTTGTGATCTTATACGAACACATTTCTCAGTTGCTGTATGTCAAAACACTTAATATTAAACTTAAGTATTTAATAAGATAATTATGTTATCACTAGAATGATTCCATATATATCTTTTCGGCAAAATGTCACAACTCTCGCCATAGCATAAGCATCAAATAAAATAAAATAAAATCTTCCTTTTACTGCTATTGTACACTGCTTAAGGGGAGGGTTTTAGTTGATTCCCTAGACTTCCATCAAGCTTAAAATTACTCCCCCTTGACCCCCATTCAAGATAAATTTGTACATTTTTCGGTAGAAAAATGTCCCGGCCTAAGGCCGGTTCCCATTAAATTACAGGCTCGCTATCGCTCGCCAGGAAAAAATCGACACCTAAATGGCACTAAAGGTCTTAAAAGTGACATAAATGGGATGAAAGTTCTTAAAATCACCAAAGTAATGGGTCGAACGTATTAAAATCTCAAAAGTAATGGGGCTAAACATGAGGGAGAGAGGGGTAAAGAAAAAAATCCCTCAAGTGGAAACCTCCCCTTAAGGGGGAAGGGTTGGTTATTCTGGCCCCTTATCCCTCATATTTACCCCAATTAGTTGTGAAATATTAAGACGTTTGGTCCATTATTTTGGTGATTTTAAGACCTAATTTTGTTGTCAATATTAAGACCTTTCGTGCCATTGGTGTGTCAAATTTGTATTAGTTTCCTTCCTTGATCTCCATCAAGCTTAAAAGGGCATCCCCAAGACCTCATTTGAGATAAACGTGTACATTTTTGGTTAGAAACACTAGACACCTAAATGGCACGAAGGGTCTTAATATTTACAAAAGAAATGGGGCAGAAAGTCTTAAAATCGCCCAACTAATGGGCGTTAATGACTAAACATGAGGGAGAAGGGGAGCCAGTAAAACTAACCAACAGTGTACGAGCAGTGTTGGCAGGAAGAGTTAATTCGACTAAAAAAAATATATATATATGCTATAGTCCATCCATTTAAGTTGGCCAGAAATCGTGACTTCTAACCTACGTAACTAAACAATGGCTTGACCAAATAGGCTGTAATTCTCCACACCTATTCCCTGGCTGACTCTTCCCAAATGGTAGCAATATTAGCTGTATTTTTCTCGTCGTTTTTTAGTTGTTGAGGTTAGTGGTCAAGATGTTTTGCCTAATTATATTGGATAGACTAATAGTGATGTTGATGGTTAACCCCTTCAGTACCGGCGACGTCTTTTAAATCATATTCTAGCTATATTTAGAGGATTTTTTGCAGTTTAAGAAGGATCTGCGGCAGTAAATAGGGTTAAGTGAGATCGTTTGAAGGTTGTTAATTGCTGGAGGCCCTTCTGAAACTGAATAACATCGTCTAATAGTAGCCAGAATAAAGGTAAATGGACGGCACCGGTACTGAAGGGGTTAAGAAAACATATTGCCAGTATTGCTACCTGTCTTTAGCCCGCAAAAAAAAAATATATATAGTACTAACACAAAAAAATAATGATAATAATAATGATAATAATAAAAAAATAAATAACAATACAAATAATAATAATAATAATAATAATAATAATAATAATAATAATAATAACACAAATACAAATATTGACGGCATATTTTTAACAGTGTGCAATAGCCAACATTAATAACAAAATATTCATCGTTACAATATAAGTATAGAAGTACGATGCTGTCTGCCATCCGAACTTTGAAACTGTCCACTCCTTTTTGCCTGATATGTCCGCCTTTCCATCCGTAGAATTCGTGCATATATGAAATAGTGAGGGGTGGCATATACAGTAGGGGCTGCATGTTGGGTGAGGGGACAGGAAAGGTTTATATAGAAGCAAACGAACTGAGAGACTCTACCCAAATAATGTTTACAGGTGTGTGTTTTACGGTTTTTCGACGAAGAATTTCACCTTGTAAGCATTCAATTAAGATACGAAAATAGTGTGAACAAATTATATATAATCATTATCAAAGGCATCGACAATATGAACTGTAGTAAGTACTTCACTATCGATCAATCTAATTACATGCGGGGAAACGGTTGCAAAATTATTGGTAAATCTTTTAACTCACACGAATCTAAGAATTTCTTCTTCGATCGAGTTGTCAACTTGTGGAATGGGCTTTCCGAGATGTTATAGACTGCAGCACCGTTGATTCTTTTAAACTTCGCGTAGACAAATATTTTGCATCAAACCCTCGACTGACAGCGTTTGTAAATTAATAACTTTATTTTATTTCCCCTTCAGATTCATCAAGGATTATTGCGTATATATATTACTAAGACGTTGCTCTCTTTTTCCCAAATATATATAACTGTGTTATGTTACTAACCCATCTGTCCCCTACTAACTTCCTAATCCTGCCACGGACATTAGTTCCAGGGCAGTAGTTCCCTTCCCAATTTTCCCATACCCACTCTAAACCACTGTTTGGACACTTGCTCCTCAGTGTTTTGGAGGAAAAGCAGCCTAGAGGGGTCACTAGACCTAATGTTGCTTGATTTCCTTTGTACTCCTTTGGTTACTTGATGGTAATGTACAGTTGTCCACATAATTTTTTTTGTTATGCGGCCTTATACATGCATATATAATGTGCATGATTGAATTACGAGTGGAGTTTCATATGCAGTGGTTTATTCGTCTGATTAGTCAACTGATAATTAAAAGAAACCGCATTCGCATCTCTCTCTCTCTCTCTCTCTCTCTCTCTCTCTCTCTCTCTCTCTCTCTCTCTCTCTCTCTCTCTCTCTCTCTCTCTCTCTCTCAGAGCTGTCACTAAATACACCATGGTCACACGACAGGAACACATGGCCCTCAGGTCACAAAATACAAGCCAGTTTGACCTTCAACTGAGATATTCATGGAGAGGAATGTCACAGAGAGAGAGAGAGAGAGAGAGAGCGATAGTAGATAGAAAGAAACACATTAGAACACCATCTATAGATTTATTTTTTTGACGTGTTTTTTGTTTGTTTTCTATGTTTATGAAAAAGAGGAAAGGCAATGTTGTCTGTAGCTAGTGTCCCCTCCAAGGTTGCAAGAGATAGGGAGCCAAGTTCAAGGTAAGTTAGGGTTAAATGTCTGGACACATAGAGCTTGAAGCAGCAACTATTACATTTCACCAACACTCACAATACAATATTACGAGTGAGCAGTTCCAGGAATATGTCGCAGTATTCTAAGTGTAACCTAACTAGTATTGCAAATTGGCCTAATGTAATGCATGGTTCTGCTAATCACCCTAACAGATGTTCCCAGTCTCTAATTATCATCAACATAGATCTTGATAATAATGTATAATGCTTGAGTAGTAAAACATACAGTAAATAAACTACAAATGCGCAAAAAGCTTACTAAATATTTATCATTAGTAAGACTCCAACAAATATAATATTAGCGAATAATTATACAAGATATTTACCTTTTCTTTCTATGTAGTGCAACTGGAGAAACAACGATATTTTCCACATCTCAAGTTACTCTAACTTTATTCTTTTCCTGGGAGTTGGTGCGCCAGCGACTCCTGAAGTTTGGTCCCCGTGGATTACTTCTACCCAGAGAACGTATTTGGACTTTACCTCTTTTGTGTGATAACCCCTTCACCACCATTACTTAAGGGGGTACTACTCGCTTTTTATGGACCTCCTTCTCCCTCGTCTTTAGCATATTAGTTTTGAGATTTTAAGACGTTTATATTACATGTTATATTCAGTAATTATTATATGAATGTTTGGCGATTTTAATACCTTTCGCCCGATTTCGTTGTCAATTTCAAGACCTTTCATGCCATTTAGGTGTCGATTAATTCCTGGCGAGTGATAGCTTGCCTGTAATTTTAAGAGAGGGACATTTTTCTATCGAAAAATTTACAAATTTATCTTGAAGGGTGGTCTAGGGGGTGTTTTTTTAAGCTTGATGGAGGTCTAGCGCGTTTAACAGTATTGCCAGGTGTTGCATTCCCCATATCGATACACTGCCCTTACACTGTATTAACCCCTTCTGTACCGGCGACGTCTTGCTAAAATTTATTCTAGCTATATTTAGACGATTGTGTGCATCTTAAGAAGGATCTGTGGTAGTAAAAAGGGTTAAGTGAGATAGTTCGAAGCCTGTTAATTGCTGGAAACTTGTATTAAACTGAATAAAAACGTCGAATATTTGTCAGACTATAATTAAAAGGACGTCCCGATACTGAAGGGGTTAACTTTTGTGTATGACTATTTCGCTCACTAAACAAACTGCTGTCTTGCTTTTGTATATTATAAACTCATTTTCCCATGTCTCGAGTTATTCTTAAGGGAACACTGACTGCTTTTTTTGGCCTATAAATTCATTCATTCATAAATTCTTAGTTTCCTCGCTAGACATCCCTCAAACTTAGAAAAATGTCCACTAGACACCCCCCGGGGGCCCCCCCCCCCTCAAGATAAATTTGTACATTTTTCGGTAGAAAAATGTCCTGGCCGAAGGCCGGTTCCTCTTACAATTACAGGCTAGCTATCGCTCGCCACGAAAAAATAGACACCTAAATGGCACGATAATTCTTAAAGTTTATAACGATATGGGACGAAAGGTTTTAAAATCGCCAAACAAATGATCCGAACGTCTGAAAATCTTAAAAATTATGGGACTAAACACGAGGGAGAAAGGGGACCAGAAAAACGACCGTCTCCCCTTGATTGTCTTATAATTTACTTGATGTAAGTTTGGTGTATCTTTAGTTCGTTCAAGTCGTTAGGTATTGGATTATGGTGGTGCACGTACAGTCGCGTTAATAAGTCATGTCTGGGCACCAAGTATGTTTTGATCAATAATTGGTATCAGCAATAACTAAACTTGATTTTTGTCATATCGAGTGAAATATACAAGCATGTTCCTACACTTCCCCACCCTATTCAACATCTGACAGACATTTATACAGCACAGAGCAAGCCAAACTTAATGACAGCTGGGACATGACATATTAGCGCGACCGTACCCACTCGCTAAAGTGTAATGTGTGTGTGTGTGTGTGTGTGTGTGTGTGTGTGTGTGTGTGTGTGTGTGTGTGTGTGTGTGTGTGTTTGTATGGATTCCCCTATTTTGTATTTGTTGTTTACAGGAATTGAGCTGCGTTCGTGTTGTCCTTTCTCAGTTTCTATTGCCTATCCAGTTTACTTTTAAAGTCGTGGATATTTCTTGCTTCTACAATCTCTGCACTTAAGCTGTGTGTGTGTGTGTGTGTGTGTGTGTGTTCGCTTATGCGATTATGAAAACATTTGTGTGCATATAACGGTATTTTGACTAATTTGTGTACGCAACATAGTTTAATTAACAGTAGTATATATATTTGATTTATCAATAAACATATATCCCTTCCCAGCTGAATATCACTTACCCAATCTCGACAATCTCTGGCAACCTGCAGTAATGCCATCTCCGTAATTATGCAACATGGTACGATATGACACGCTCAGGGATATTCCGGACATGATATTACGCTTCCGAGTAAATGGTGTTACTAGAAATCCAATCTACTCATCAATATCCGTTTCGAAATGGCTCAGACTGCAAATCAAGTGGGGAGAGAGGTATCATTAAGCATTATCATTAAACTACAATTCAGTCTTTTTCGCAACTGTTAAAAAAAAGGTTATTGTGGAATGGCCTGTTTCTGAGCAAGATATTCTGGCATTATTGCAGTGAAGCATAACTATACGACAGCAACACAGACGCAAGAACATTAATTTATTGAACGGAAATTGTCATACACAAATGCTAATACAAGGACCGTGAGTTGTTATGGGAAATACAACACCCAGCAATACCGTTTAGTGTAATCATGATATACAGATAATCAGAGAGAGAGAGAGAGAGAGAGAGAGAGAGAGAGAGAGCGAGAGCGAGAATAATCATCACTCATTTCTTATGACCAAATTATGTAGAATGTAATTAGTGTTTATAATACATTAATTTTATATCGAATCGTTACACCAGTTAGATATCGATGTATGTGAATAATATAGCGGTGGTAACTCAAATGCAGTACCACAACGAAAAACAAAGTGCAATGATTTACAAATAAAGTAGACGTGCCGTTTTGCCTAACATCAAAACGGCATACCCAACTCTGCGATGGGTCACCTTCATCACTACTAGCCACTATCACTTCCCCTGCCTATCTGTATGTTTGTCTAATCTGTTTGTCTACCTCCCTGCTTGTCTGCCCGTGCATTTGCCTGCCTGTCTGTCCGATTACCTGCCTGTGTTTCTGTGTCCCTGCCTGTGTTTCTGTGTCCCTACCTGTTTATCTATCTCCCTGCATATCTCCCTGCCTGTGTTTCTGTGTCCCTGCCTGTTTATCTATCTCCCTGCCTGTGTTTCTGTGTCCCTGCCTGTTTATCTATCTCCCTGCCTGTGTTTCTGTGTCTCTGCCTGTTTATCTATCTCCCTGTCTGTGTTTCTGTGTCCCTGCCTGTTTATCTATCTCCCTGTCTGTGTTTCTGTGTCCCTGCCTGTTTATCTATCTCCCTGCCTGTGTTTCTGTGTCCCTGCCTATTTATCTATCTCCCTGTCTGTGTCCCTGCCTGTTTATCTATCTCCCTGTCTGTGTCCCTGCCTGTTTATCTATCTCCCTGTCTGTGTCCCTGCCTGTTTATCTATCTCCCTGTCTGTGTTTATGTGTCCCTGCCTGTTTATCTATCTCCCTGCCTGTATTTCTGTGTCCCTGCCTGTTTATCTATCTCCCTGCCTGTGTTTCTGTGTCCCTGCCTGTTTATCTATCTCGCTGTCTGTGTTTTTGTGTCCCTGCCTGTTTATCTATCTCCCTGCCTGTATTTCTGTGTCCCTGCCTGTTTATCTATCTCCCTGCCTGTGTTTCTGTGTCCCTGCCTGTTTATCTATCTCCCTGCCTGTGTTTCTGTGTCCCTGCCTGTTTATCTATCTCGCTGTCTGTGTTTCTGTGTCCCTGCCTGTTTATCTATCTCCCTGCCTGTGTTGCTGTGTCCCTGCCTGTGTATCTATCTCCCTGTCTGTGTTTCTATGTCCCTGCCTGTTTATCTATCTCCCTGCCTGTGTGTCTGTGTCCCTGCCTGTTTATCTATCTCCCTGCCTATGTTTCTGTGTCCCTGCCTGTTTATCTATCTCCCTGTCTGTGTTTGTGTGTCCCTGCCTGTTTATCTATCTCCCTGCCTGTGTTTCTGTGTCCCAGCCTGTTTATCTGTCTCCCTGTCTGTCTTCCTGTCTATTTATCTGTCTCCCTGCTTGTCTTCCTGTCTGTTTATCTGTCTCCCTGCCTGTCTTCCTGCTGGTCTCTAATACTCCGGTATGCAATTAAAATACAAAAATTCTAATCACCTAGCTTTAAGGTCGCGACTGAAAGTTGCCGGAAAAAGCGTTCGTGTGACACTGGCTTGATCTTCATGCCTGTCAACCTACTGTATTTGTCTACCTGTAAGCTTTCTGTTTGTCTGTCAGTATTTCTCCCTGTCTGTCTGCTTACCATTCGTCTTGTTTACATATACTCCCGCCTGCCTTCCTCCCTGTCTGCGTGCGTGTCTGCCGAAATGCTAATAGTTCGTAAATTAACTTTGCTAGAGCCATTCATATTCTAAATTGACCCAGCTATTAGTCTTCTCTAATAGTGGTGGCCGGGTTATTACGGAAGCATTATAATAGCTCACAATGTAGCAGCCTTCATTATGTCGTCAATCAACCCTCCAAGCACTCTAGAGACCCTTCAGGAATCAGAAACAGGACACCCTTTCTAATCCACTGTATCAACACCAGATTTATAAGTTTTTCCATATCTTACATTATGGATCTCCCGGTCTTCGGCCTTTGGCCGGGGAATTTTTCTACCGATAAATGCACAAATTTATCTCGAAGGGGGGTCGGTCTTCGGGGTATTTTTTAGTAAACTTGATGTAGGTCTAGGGAGGAAACTAAAATAATACTAATACTAATTATATAACAAAAACTCTCTCCTGAACTTGATTGTACTCAGGTTGCAAAATTAAAGAAGTGGGTAATTAAGTGTGAGTGCACAAACACACATGCATATTCCTTGGTGTATGTGGGTACACAATAGAGAGAATAAATGGCTACGTCACCCATTTGAATCAGTATCGAAAACAAACGAGACATTACAATACTTTATTATGGAACAATTGCTTCAGAACGTGGCTTTAAAGATACAAATATTCGCGTTAGTTTAACCCCATAATTATATGTGCATAACTGTTTGTTTATTTGTATTATTCATATTATTATTATTATAATTGTTATTATTATTATTATTACTATAATTACTTTTTTTTATTTATTTTTTATTTTTTGTTTGGACTTCAGAGGCTATCAACCCTTCTGGATAATTAAGCCAGCACACTTAAAGTCAAGAATAACGTCAGGACTGGAGCCTCCTTTTGAGTACTCCAGTCCCTTGTTCATGACTGTACTTGAAGCTGTGAGCATAAACGCAATTGGGTGGGTGTGAATGAATGAGAGTGTGTGAATGAGTGAGAGTGTGTGCATGAGTGAGAGTGTGTGAATGAGTGAGAGTGTGTGCATTAGTTAGAATGTGTGTGAATGAACGAGTGTGTGAATGAATGAATGAGAGTGTGTGAATGAATGAGTGTGTGTGAATGAATGAGAGTGTGTGAATGAATGAGTGTGTGTGAATGAATGAGTGTGTAAATGAATGAGTGTGTGTGAATGAATGAGTGTGTGTGAATGAATGAGTGTGTGTGAATGAGTGATAGTGTGTGAATGAGTGAGAGGGTGTGAATGAATGAGAGTGTGTGAATGAATGAGAGTGTGTAAATGAGTGAGAGGGTGTAAATGAATGAGAGTGTGTGAATGAATGAGAGTGTGTAAATGAGTGAGAGGGTGTGAATGAATGAGAGTGTGTGAATGAATGAGAGGGTGTGAATGAATGAGAGTGTGTAAATGAGTGAGAGGGTGTGAATGAATGAGAGTGTGTGAATGAGTCAGAATGTGTGCATGAATGAGAGAGTGGTAATCAATGAATGAGAGAGTGTGTGATACCACGAGAAACAAACAGGCAACTGTAGATACTCTTCAATTAATTAACTTTTTCAAGATACGATGACACATTTCTGTTTTCTGGTTAATATTAGACGAGTTTATACAGCTTAGGAGAGGTATATGGAAACCTGAGGATAAATTGGGATAGTCTTTACCGGTGTTAATTCCTGCAGCTCCTTCCCAAGTTGTATAAAAATCGTCCAGTGATAGCCAGAATAAACTGTCAAAATGCGTCATAACCCTCAAGGGGTAAATGTCATTGGTATATAATGCGCAATTCACAATAATGAATCTACTTGATACATGATCGACAATGGAAATAATATATATATATATATATATATATATATATATATATAAACTAAACCCATTTTGCACATGCTCATGTTTGCGGTACTATTCCACTAGACTTTTCATTCAATCCTACTAAGCCGAATTTTAGCTAGATTTTATTTTACCCAGAACATGTTTCCTTAACGCCTGTGTGTGTTATTTTTTCTATGTGCATGGAGGAGACAAAAGGCAGGTTGCCTGTAACGAGTGTCTCCCCCCAAAGTTAAAAGAGTGACGGAGCCAAATTCAAGGGACGTTGGAGTCAAAATGCCTGGACACACAAAGTTTAACCCTCTGGCTGTGGGCTTATTTTCGCTATTTAGCGCATATTCAAGCACTCCTGAATGATAAATCAAGCATCTGCATTAAATGAACTATATTCTGCCGAAAACTAGGCGAAGATAGCTTCAAAATGGCACCAGAACGAGCTTCGTATGTGACGTTTTTTTTTTTTTTTTTATGTAGTAGTTAAGGGATGAGGTCACGAGGAACCTTTTTACCCTGTCATAGACCTATTTTAATGTTAGGTGACGGGGTTCTTTTGCAGCGTTGCCGTAGACATTCGGGAAAATTCGCTAATTATTAGCTCTCGCTCGCTCGGCTACACTGTCGAGACAGCCGCACGAGACCACAGTCTACCTCAGTGGGTGGCTGGCTGCTCTGAGGGTCAAACGGAGGTCCCTCACGCTCCCGCTGACACTCGATTTCTACGGCTTTTACAGGCTTTTAAAGCCTGGAAATTGCTCTAAATTGCCTATGCGTTCTGGAACGTCACCCGCAGCCAATGGGTTAAAGCAGTGTAAGTTACATTGCGGCGTGTAGAAAGAGATTGTAGGGTACTAATAAGAAGAAGCGAGTTGATGAGGCGAAAAGGTTTTGATTCTACTAGTTCGAGAAGTGCGGTATGGGTGGAGCCTCCCCACACATGCGAACAATACTCAATACAGGGGCACACAGTACCCCGATACAGAGCAAGAAGTTGTGTGGGGGTGAAGAACCCACAGAGATAGTTGAGCACCCTCAACTTTTGTGAAGCTGTTTTAGTAAGAGTGGTAATATGATCTTTCCAAGAAAGGTTAGATGAAAAAGATACACCTAAAATGTTGAGAGAAGATGAAGGGTTGAGTTGTGTATTGTTGAAGAATAGTTGATAGTCTTTTGGAAGATTGTGATGGAAAGATAGAGGGAGGTTGCTGGTTTAACCCCATGAGTATTAAAAGGCGCTTTGCCAGCATTTTCTGGTTATCATCAGGCAAATGTATTCACCTCAAGAAGAACGTGTGGGAGCTAAAGTGGTAATTGATATAGTATTTACCACTTTTATCGCTAGAGCGCCTCCCAAAACTGAATAAATTCGATTATTGATAGCCATAATAAACTGTCAGAATGTGCTCTCATCCTCAAGGGGTTTATATAGTATGACAAATATAATATCTAATAATATAGTAATAACACTTTAATCTATCGGCCGATACCAATATTAAATAGTCGCAAATTTCTCCCAGAAAATAAAATTGCGAGTGAAACGTTGCCAGAAAACGTCCCCTTGTAAATTCGGCCTAAGCCAATAATCCGCTTAGGTATTGATTGGCTCGTGACTAAAGGCGCGTTTTTCCCTCAGCATTTATCCTCATCCCTCCTATGATAACGTACGAAGCAAGCTTTTAGAATTATATCACCTAAATAAAAGTATCATTAATCTGGTTTCCGATACCAGTGCAAAAGATTCAATATATGTTGCCAAAATTAGAAATGTTGACGATAATATGTTGCCGATAAAAGGTCTCGTGTGATACCGGCGTAATGAAGGGGAAAGTCTGGGATGGACCTTTTTCACCTGGGCCGATTTTCACACACAGTAGGCCTAGTCAGTCTCCAACGTTGAAAAAGGGGGACGAGTAGAATAAAATCATATATTCATAATTTCGTTTAAGCTGTGTGTGTATTTGTGTGTGCTTCTTATGTCTGTACGGATGTGTATGCTTGATTGTGTACATATTATGATTGCTTATGTGCGTGTGTGATTATGTGAACACCTCTTTACGCGCACGCGTGTGTGGGGGTGTGTCTGTATACTGTATATAAAGAATAATAAAGGTACAAAAATAATACTTGCGTTAATATACTCAGTGCAAACATTTCTCCAGCTCAATCAGTGCAAACTGACCGAGAAATTTACGAACAAATTGCAGATGTAAGTAACTCACAAGATACCGTAATTTTTGGCGACTTTAATTTACCTGTGACCAAGTGGGGCGATACTCTTACTTCACACTCCGGACATGACTTGTATACGAACTTGCAAGAGAGTTCGCTTTATCAATTTGTTCGAATGCCGACCCGTGGTAATAACGTTCTTGACATTGTACTTGCAACAAAAGAAGAATTGATAGAGAATTTGAATGTTAGTGATGAATTCAGTAACAGCGACCATCGTACGATAACTTTCACTTTAAAGTTTACTAGTAACGAACCAAATAGTAGCATCGAAAAGTCCCTAATTTCAAGAAAGCAAACTTCCATAAACTTAGAGCTATGTTTAAAGAAACTGACTGGAGCTTTTTAATTAACAATAACGACATAAATACATCTTGGAAGTTATTCGAAACCACTTACCTAAAAGCAGTGCAAGACTGCATACCATCGAAAATACGGCGTCCAGGCCATAATAATAAGCCCAAATGGTGGAATAAAGATATTTCAAACTGCCTGCTTGCTAAAAAATGTGCTAATGATAGATTAAAATCCTCACAAAATGACGAAGAACGGGGGAAATTTGTAGAGCTACGACGCAAAGCCAAAAAGTTAATTAAGCAAAGTAAAAAGACCTTAGAGTTACATATTGCGAATCAAAGTAAAACAAACCCGAAAGAATTCTATAGTTATATCAGAAAGAAAAAAGTAGTTACTTCAACTGTTGGACCGTTAGTCGATGAAAAAGGAGAATACACCAAAGACGAAGTACAAATGAGTAATGCCCTCAATACCTTCTTTGCATCAGTTTTTACAACAGAAGACCTCAGTGATATCCCTACACCATCGCCGATTCAGATTGATAATTCAGATGTTCTAAGCAATATCACCGTTACAGAGAGAGAAGTATTGAATTGTTTAGATAAACTCAAGGTAAATAAAACGGACCTGATACAATCTCGCCTAGAGTTCTAAAGGAAGCTAAGAATGAGCTCTCCAAACCACTGACATTACTATTCAATAAATCCTTGCAGTCTGGAACTATGCCTGATCAGTGGAAGCTAGCCAACGTAACACCGATATTAAAAAGGCAGCAAATCCCTACCCAGTAACTATCGTCCAATTAGCTTAACCTCAGTTGTATGTAAAATGCTAGAAACGGTCATACGAGACAGACTCGTAAATCACTTGGAGGAAAATAACATACTTAAAGATACTCAACACGGCTTTCGTAAAAAACGTTCCTGTTTAACAAACCTCTTAGACTTCTTCCACGATATCCTCAACCTCTACGATGAGAGTAAAGCTGTAGATATTATATACCTTGATTTTCAAAAGGCCTTTGACAAAGTTCCCCACAAACGTTTACTGCTAAAACTAAAAGCGCATGGAATACAAGACGGTGTGTTGAAATGGATAGAAAATTGGCTCAGCAACAGAAAGCAAAGGGTAGTCATAAACGGTAAGGCATCTAAATGGACCAATGTAAGTAGCGGGGTACCCCAGGGATCGGTACTAGGACCAATTCTCTTTCTAATTTACATCAACGACATAGATGAGGGTCTCACCTGCACAATCTCAAAATTTGCTGACGATACAAAAATTGCAAATAGCGTACTCTCAAAAGAACAAGTTGACGATATGCAACACAATCTAGATAAATTGTCATGTTGGGCCCAAATTTGGCAAATGAGTTTCAATGCGGATAAATGTAAAGTACTACATGTCGGATACCTAAATGAGAAAGCAAACTATTCGATGAATGGCACTCAGCTTAAGAATGTAAACAGAGAAACTGATCCGGGAGTAACAATATCGAGTAACCTAAAACCGAGTCAACAATGTTCAGAAGTTGTTAAGAAGGCAAACAAAATAATTGGCTTTATAGGCAGGTCATTTGAGCATAAATCCAAAGAAGTTATCCTAACCCTTTACAATTCCGTAGTCCGCCCTCTTCTGGAATACTGCGTTCAATCCTGGTGCCCTTATTACCAAAAAGATATAAACAAGCTAGAACGAGTTCAACGTAGAGTTACCAAAATGATACCTAGCCTAAAGAACAAACCATACGAAGAGCGTCTTAGAGAATTAAATCTATTTCCTTTAACCCAGCGCAGATTAAGAGGCGACTTAATTCAAGTGTTCAAAATCATCAAAGGCATCGACAATATGAACTGTAGTAAGTACTTCACTATCGACCAATCTAATTACACGCGGGGAAACGGTTGCAAAATTATTGGTAAACCTTTTAACTCGCACGAATCTAAGAATTTCTTCTTCAATCGAGTTGTCAACTTGTGGAATGGGCTTCCCCGAGACGTTATAGACTGCAGCACCGTTGATTCATTTAAATTCCGCCTAGACAAATATCTCGCATCAAACCCGCGACTGACTGCGTTTGTAAATGAATAACTTTATCCTCCCCTCAGTTACTAACCCATATGTCCCCTACTAACTTCCTAGTCCTGCCACGTTAGTGGCAGGGCAGTAGTTCCCTTTCCAATGTTCCCTTACCCACTCTAAACCACTGTTTGGACACTTGATCCTCAGTGTTTTGGAGGACAAGCAACCTAGAAGGGTCACTAGATCTGTTGTTGCTTGATTTCCTTTGTACTCCTTTGTACTCCTTTGTATATACAATATATATATATATATATATATTGCCCAGTATTGTTATTGTATGTGTGAAAGCACATGTGTTTTGCCACAGTATTTATGTATGTCTGTGTACGTGCATTATTGTGTGTGTGTGTGTGTGTGTGTGTGTGTGTGTGTTTGTGTGTGTGTGTGTGTATTATAAGCCCAAGCCTACAATCCCTCTATTCACCTAACCCACCATATTATCCTCTAACATCCCCTTTTTGCTCTCCTCTTGTCCCTCGCTCACCCATAATTACGCCCCCCCCCCCTCCCCCCCCCGGTATGTGATAATGGATAAAGGTGGACGCCCCCCTGATCGTAACCCGAGTATATCATTATCCCCGTAAACCTAATCACCAGGTAATGTCGGACCAGCGCTCTGTCAGGCTATCGATCTACTTAGTGTAATTATGGGAGGGGCCCTGATCCTACCTTACCTGCTTCCACCAGGTGTTCACTTCAGTTCGTCGGGGCGGTCATTTTTGGGCAGCGTGATATGCGGGGGTTGTTGGAGAAGTATTACGAGAATATTTGTAGAACGCATGTTTTTTTTATACTGTTGTCCATACTGCTTTCATACTGTTTTTTTATTAACTGTTCCTGACAAATAAGATAATAATAATATGTATGGTTTAATGAAAACGGATTCATGAAACCTTTACTCTACCAACTCCGAATATAGTCTTTCTCGAACGCTTTCTTTGTCACTGTATCTCACCCAGTCACTCACTTACACTCACTACTCACCCAGTCACTTACTTACACTCACTACTCACTCTGTCACTCACTCAACTCATCTCAGTAATCGGAAGTATAAATTGGTACACACAAATGGGAATACTTTAGCACGTAAGATGTAATTAAGGAACACCCCGTTCTTGACATTAATCATCCATTACAAACCCCAATGTACTTGAATAAACTAATGAAAGCATGTGGTCCGCCCGGGATTCGAACTCGGGATACCTGAAAACCATAAACACCGAATCAATGATCACGGATGGTAGCAGGTAACTGATCAAAGGGTATCTAAGCGCGTAACGGGGGCCAGGGCGCGGATACCCCCCTTTGTGTGTGTAAGTGTGGGGGGCGGGGGCAGGTATGCGGAGGGAGAGGAGGGGAGGGGAGGGATGGGGGGTCGTAAGTGGGGGGTAGGGTATAGGGAGGGGAGGGGGGCATTGTAAGTGGGGAGGCAGCTATGTGGAAGGAGGGGAGGGGGTGTATTTAGGGGAGGAGAGGTATGTGGAGGGAGGGGAGGTGTAAGTGGGGAGGCAGGTATGTGGAGGAGGGAAAAGTGCGTGTTAGGTGGGAGGTAGATACGTGGGGGAGGGGGGGGTGTAAGTGGGGAACCAGGTATGGGGGGAGGGAAGGGGGTGTATTTAGGTAGGAAGGTATGTGGGGGGGAGGGGTGTAAGGGGGTGGCTGGTATTGGGGGAGGGGAGAAGATATAAGAGGGGAGGCAAGTATGTGAGAGGAGGAGAAGGGTGGATGAATGTTTGTGTGGGTGTGTGTGTTGGGGGGTGGGGGGGGTGGGGTAGAATATAGTCGACACGTATGTAGTGGGAGGGGAGGGAGCATGTAGATTGGGAGGTAGGCATGTGTTGGGAGTGTTTGTAAGTCGGGTGCAGGTATGAAGGGGGAGGGAAGGAGGGGTTTAATCGGCTTTCACCCCCTCCATGGTCTCATGAAACATTTGTCTATCATGATGTATTGGAAGGTTAATTGCATCTACTAGTATATCATTTAAGGCCATATTTGTGAACTTCATATTGATTACCATGTATTACCCTGTACGCCACTGGTGTATACAGAATAATGTTCAGTCAAATTCAAAGTTTGCCGATATTACTCATGGTAATTGGTGTGAATTTTAGAGAGCGGGACAATTTCGCCATACTTCTATTAATTATAATATATATTACCAAACCTAGACTGTTAACAAAACATAGACTGTTAACAAAACATAGGAACTGTTAACTCTTTCAGCACAATGACGCCTTTTATCTTTGATTCTGGCTAAATTTAGACGATTTATGCAGCTTAAGCAGGGTTCATGTTATTCAGAGGGTTTAATGGGAACGTATTTACCCCTTTAAGGCCTTGAAGTAGATTATAAGTTAAAAATAATTGTCTAATGGTGACCAGAATATGATGAAAGTTACGTCGCCATGCTGAAGGGGTTAAGAATAATATGGTGTTTAAAGACGTCGCTGGTACAGAATGGGTTAATTGGTTGATCAAGTTACGACCGTAAACTTGAAAAGAAGACGGTGAATATTAACTTGTGAATATCAGTCACTAATTTTTTTTTTTTTTTTTTTTGCTCAAGCAATTATCAAAGTAATTGGCCTGTGTATCATAACAAACAAAATAATAATATATATACAGTATACTGTATATATATATATATATATATATATATATATATATATATATATATATATTATATATCTATATAAATATAAATATATATATACAGTATAATTATATGATAAATATATAAGTTAATAAATACATTCAGATTATGAGCTAGCTTTTGACACTGCCACACCAAATAATATCATACATAATCTGGTGTGGCTTGAACGTCTGACACAAAATGTGATGTAATGCAACGGATTATTACAAGTCGTTTTTATTTGTGTGTTTGTTTATTGATATACCGGTATACTGTATATATTTATATTTGTATTGTTTGTTTTATCTATTTTTTTTGTATGTAACCGATAGAACAAATTGCATCAGAATATGTCTGATTGGTTGTCCATGCGCGCCGCTTGGGGTTGTATGCAAATTTGTTGGATATAAGGAGCCAATGTGACCAGTTTTGTGCTATGAATGGTGAGGGTGGGAAGATAATTATAGCTGACTTGGACCAGATAATTATAGGGGAGGGAGGGAGAGAATGAGAGGGAGGGCAATGGGAAGGGAGGGGGGAGAGTGGGAGGGGTTTTATGCAGCTGTGTGTAGGGGGGGGGGGGGGGGGGATCAATGTAGCACTCAGGTGGATGAAATGAGAAAATAATATATATCGTGTTACAATCTGAGAGGAAACTATAGACGAAACGGAAAGAAAACAAATAGTAGTAGGAATAGAAGTAGTAGTAGTAATAGTAGTAGTAGTAGTAGTAGTAGTAGTAGTAGTGGTGGTGGTAATAAACAAATAGTAATAATAATTATTAAAATAATAATCATGATAATAATAATAATAATAATACCAATAACAGTAATGCAAATCATTCTAGTAATACTTATGATAAAGAACGAACAGTAGGTCATGGCTATGTTACCTTTAATATTGCATTGATTTTATCAACAACAATATTTCTTATGCTGGTTGTCTCCTATTATTAAGTCATTCAGCAACACTATCCCATGCTTCGTATAATTTTCATAACGTAGCATTCTTTTATTAAACCAGAACTATTTTACCGAGTTTCAAAGAGTATTTGAATGTTTGTGTTTATCCAATGGCGACATATATTACTTTAAATGTGTAACCCATCTCTTATATGGTGACGACTTCTAGTAATCTAACCAGCAAATGTAATCATTGATATATTCAGTACTCTATGGCCAATAATAAAGTAAGTTTTAATATTATCAGTAACAACATAAACTACAACGAGAAATGAATGTACAATATTATGAACAACTTTGTATAATGTCCTTCCAACGCCGAATATAATCATCCGGATGTCTGTCTGTCTGTCTGTCACTGCCAGTGTGTTACTCACTCACTCTCCCACTCAACTCATCCCAGTTATTGGAAGTTTAAGGGGACGTTATATTATTTATTTGTGTGTTTGTTGATTATTACCGGTACATATATTTGTTTATTATTACCGGTACATATATTTGTTTGTTATTACCGGTACATATATTTGTTTATTATTACCGGTACATATATTTGTTTATTATTACCGGTACATATATTTGTTTATTATTACCGGTACATATATTTGTTTATTATTACCGGTACATATATTTGTTTGTTATTACCGGTACATATATTTGTTTATTATTACCGGTACATAATTATATTTGTTTGTTATTACCGGTACATATATTTGTTTATTATTACCGGTACATATATTTGTTTTTTATTACCGGTACATATATTTGTTTATTATTACCGGTACATATATTTGTTTGTTATTACCGGTACATATATTTGTTTATTATTACCGGTACATAATTATATTTGTTTGTTATTACCGGTACATATATTTGTTTATTATTACCGGTACATATATTTGTTTGTTATTACCGGTACATATATTTGTTTATTATTACCGGTACATATTTGTTTATTATTACCGGTACATATATTTGTTTATTATTACCGGTACATATATTTGTTTATTATTACCGGTACATATATTTGTTTATTATTACCGGTACATATATTTGTTTTAGTTTGCTCCCCATACCTCTATCAAGCTTGACAAAACAAATACCCCCAAAACCCCCCTTCGAGATAAATGTGTACATTTTTCGTTAGAAAAATGTCCCGGCCAAAGGCCTGTTCCTCCTAAATTACAGGCTCGCTATCGTTCACTATGAATAAATCGACACCTAGAGAGGGCGAAAGGTCTTAAAATTACTAAATTAATGGGGCGAACGTCTTGAAATCTCATAACTAATTGGGCTTAACATGAAGGAGAAGGGATCCAGAAAAAATAAACGCCTATTTCCCCATAAATCGGTAAACACACACATGGGAATATGTATGTCCGTAAAGTGAAATACCCGACAGCCATAACTACTGGATCAATTGACCACTTGCGAGTTTCAGGCTTCCTTATGGAAGTTGGAGCAATAAACATCGATACAAAACATAAATGCAATAATGATGTAGGTTTCTGATGGATGGAAAGTATGATCAATAAATTTGTATGGGTCTATAAATGTATGTAACCGTATTTTAGCTGGTAATTCTGCTAATTGTCGATGTCTACAACTCCAACTTCCTTACAGCCATAAATACCGGATCAATTATCACGGTTGGTAGCAGGTAACTAATCAAAGGGTAACGAGGTGTGACGAGGGGTGCGGATACCCCCCTCTGTGTCTCTTAAGGGGGGTGGCAGGTATGTTTGGGGGGGGGGATATGTGTGGGGGATCAGTGCGTGGGGTGAGGGGGAAGGGCGATGTATTTGCGTAGGCAGGTATGCGTGAGGAGGAGGGAATGTAAGTGTGTATGTTGTGGGGAGGGGGGGGGGGGGGGGGAGATACGTGACAGAAGGGGGTGGCAGGTGTGTGGGGGTGGAGAGGGGCTATGTATTTAGGAAGGCAGGTATGTGTGGGGAGGAGGAAGTGTAAGTGGTGTGAAGGCCAGACACTTATAACAAAATGTGGATTCCCTATGTTTTTGCTTTATGCAATTATAAGTATCTAGATTGTTCTTTGGGTGGAAGTTTACTGTTTCTTTCCAATGAACAGTATATAATTATATGTTGTAGTTAATGTACAGACAATGTATACAGTATAGTCATAAATTTGCCTCCAGAGATAGGGGGGCCTATACTTCCATAATTATAAATAGGTGACGTCCTAATTTGTTTACCAGTGATTGTACACCTGGGAGGAAGGGGATGGGGATGAAATTAGAGGGAAAGGGAGGAAGGATATGTGATAGGGGGTGTGCAGGTTGGGGGGGGGGGGAGAGGTGTAATCGGCTTTCCGCCCCTAATGGTCTCCTGAGCCAGTTGTCGATATGATGTGTTGGATGGTTATAGTCTGTTCATTCTAGGTTGGCCAGAAATCGTAACCTATAACCTCTGTAACTCAAAAAGTACTAGAGTAATCGAGCGATTTTTTTTTACCAAATAGGAAGACTTGGCTAGGGAATATGTGTGGAAATTGACAGCTCATATGCTCTAGCCCTGTTTGAGTTACAGACGTTAGAGGTTACGATTTCTGCCCAACCTAGAATGAACGGACTATAGTTGTCTCCGTACATCATATAGGGTCTATTTATAAAGTTCGTGGACATTGTTGAAAACCATTTATATTCCTGTACGGCACTTGTTTATACGCATATGGAGATACTCACCCCAATGCGTATGTGTTTCTGTCTATGGTCATTCACACAATGTTGAGGGACTGCTGGCTGGGGCGTTCTGGAAAACTAATTGAGTGGTGTAAAGTAGAGTCGCCTCCATATGAATGGATGGGGCTATGGTTATTCACACAATGTAAACCCTTGCAATACCGGTGCCGTCATTTTAACTTTTTTTTCTGGCTACTATGAGACGATTGTATTCCGTTTAGAAAGGGCCTCCAGCAATCAACAGGCTTCGAACACTTAACCCCTTCTCTACCGGCTACGTCTTTTGAGCTTTAATCTGGCTACTATTTTATACGATTTTATTCAGTGTCATAAGGTTCACATTCAATTATTAACCCTTAACTGGAGGGGAACACCTTAAGTCGGGCTCCAATTTGAAGCAAGTTAGGAGCATTATTAAGGCTTTTAAAGGGTTAAAATTGAGTGCAAATGGCCGGGAGCGCAGCAGGCCACACGTCCGACACCCAGGGCTTACCGCTGCCCACTGACTCACGCTTCCTCTGTTCTCGAGAGGCCGGCAGTGTTGCCAGTAGTGAGCGTAGATTGGAAAAATATGCCGCTATATGCTAAACTCCCATGTTAGTGGTACCACTGCGTGAGAACGACGAGTGCTACGTAGCTTGTTCTGGTCTCATTTTGAAGCTTTTAGTGCCTAGTTTTTTGCTGAATACATTTCGTTTCATGCAGATACTTGATTGATCATTCAGGAGGGCCTGAATATGCCCAAAATAGCCCAAAACCCCCCGCTAGACAAGGGTTAAGCTCCGAACTATCTCACTTACTCCTTTTTACTACAGCGGATCCTTCTTAAACCGCGCAAAATCCTCTAAATACAGCTAGAATATAATTTAAAAGTCGTCGCCGGTACAGAAGGGGTTACCACTCTTATTAACACAGATATTTCTTAAGGGGAGGCAGACCGTTTTTCTGGACCCCCTTCTCCCTAATGTTTAGCCCCACTAGTTTTGAGATTGTAAGACGTTCGGCCCATTAATTTGGCGATTTTAACACCTTTCGCCCCATTTCGTTGTCAATTTTAAGACCTTTCGTGCCATTTACGTGTCGATTATTTCCTGGCGAGCGATAGCAAGCCTGCAATTTTAAGAGGGACCGGCCTTCGGCCAGATTTTTTTTCTACCGAAAAATGTACAAATTTATCTTGAAGGGGGGTCTAGGGGGTGTTTTTCTAAGCTTGATGGAGGTCTAGGGAGGAAACTAAAAATAAATAAAAATAAATGAATCAATAGACCAAACAAACGGTCAGTCTCCCCTTAACCAGCACAAAATTGTGTAAATATAGCTAGAATAAAATTAAAAATACGTCGCCGGTACAGAAGGGGTTAACTACATGTGTATATGCTTTGGCTAATCTTGTTCATGTGCAGTTCTTAGTATATGTAAGGTTACATCAATTATAATATGTTAACAAGGGACTGGAGCTCTCGAAAAGGGGCTCCAGTCCTGACGTTTATATTGATTTACTGTGTGCTGGCTTAATTATCAAGAAGGGTTGAGTAGTACGTCCCAGCGTTTTTCACATGCTTGCACCCAGTCGGGGATCACCGTACACGGACTACTACTGCAACTAACAACTGTTGACCATGTAACAAACGATACACCATAAATAATTACTCTCTTGCATGTTGATTACCTATTCTATAATACAAAGAAACACGTTGCCGGCGATACCTTGATTGTTTTTAAACATTGATCATTAATTCAGTTTGTGTGTGTGTGTGGGGGGGGGGGGGGGGGGGGGTTGATTTTTTTTGCTCAGTTAATCTAATTCGCTTGATACTGATTTTTCCGTCAAAGGCATTTAAGCAAATAGTATATAAGACTAGTGCAACATGTATGATCTCGAGTGTTATCTAGTTACTGAAGATACGAAATAACAATATAAATGCATTCATATAATTATATTCAAAGGTCTCACTTTCATAGTCATGTGAATGTACTGTATATCATGTTGATGATAGAGGGTGTTTTAGTCTCGCTTGTTAACCCTAAGAATATTATGACGCATTATAACAGGCTTCGGACACTTAACCCCTTCTCTGGTAGACCGAAAGAGAGGTGGAAGGATGGAGTGAGGAAGTATATGAACGAAGGCGGTGCTGGTTGGGGGGAGGGGCGTCGACTGACCGGGGACAGAGGTGCATGGGGCGGTTCGTTCGTGGCCACCCCTTCGGGGATCACGGCGTCAGGCAATAGATAGATAGATAGATTATAACAATTAATTCGTGTTTGTAAGCTGGGCCTATAATTAGAGTTAGGTGTGAGAGGGATCTGCCTTGTGTGGGCCAATCGGCTTTCTGCAGACTCCCATTTGCTTATGTTCATATTCTGGCTATCATTGGACCATTTTATAGAATCAGTTGCAAAGCTGAAATAAAACGGACTAATTTAATACCAAGTCAAACAAATATGTAAAAAATACCCAAAAATCCTCCCCACGCGCCTGAATCTTAGCACCCTCACGTATAATGCCATGCAGACATGCAGACGGTGTCGGCTTCAGGGGGGATGGGCGTATTTTTATTTCCTCATTTATGTATCATTTTATTATTATGTTTTAGTATCGTCCCAAAACCTCTATCAAGCTAAACAAAAACACCTGACCAAGACCCTCTTTCAAGATAAATTTGTACATTTTTCGGTTCCTCTTAAATTACAGGCTTGCTTACGCTCGCCATAACAAAAACCGACACCTAAATGACACGTAAAGTATTAATATTGACATTTAAATGGGACGAAAGGTCTTACAATCGCCTAACTAATGGGTCAAACGTCTTAAAATCTGAAAACTAGTAGGGCTAAACATGAGGGAGAAGTGGGGCCAGAAAAACGATCTACCTCCCCTTGAAAGCACCTCCCAGCATCAAAACCCAAAGCCATCCAATATTCACAGCTCTATTGATGTGGCGGGCGGGATCGAGCTGCCGAGATGTGGCAATAGATGGAGTTTTAGCATTTGTATTTATATATATGTGTTTATCTTTTGCGTTATTTATCTTGTGTTTTAATACTTTCAATCTGTCCTTCTGTAGATTAATATTTACAATATTTATGTTTGTTTGTGTTTTCGTGGGGAAAAATTAGAAGTTGAAAATATGGCAACAACATGTACACAACTTTTGTGAGTGACTGTACAATCGGCCTACCAAGCGATTCTCGGCACCGTTTATGTTTTGATTAAAATATTTACACATTATTTTTGTTTTCTTTTTGAGTGAGATATACCAACATGTTCCTACACTTACCCACCCTATTCAACATCTGACGGACATTAATACAGCACAGAGCAAGCCAAACGTAATGACAGCTGGGATGACTTATTTGCGCGACTGTACCTTGTAGCGTCATTGAGGTCGGGGTGTGTGTATGATTTATGATGCTGATGTCTAAACGTAATACCACACACCTCTTGTTCATGTTGATCTCTCTCTCTCTCTATATATATATATATGTATGTCTGTCTATTTTCTATCTATCTATCTATCTTCACACATCATGCTGCTTGAGAACACTTCATTGCGGGTCCTCCTATGTATTGAACTGCACTTTATGAAAACACCAGCCAATCAATGAAGGTGAATCAGTTATGCTTTGTTGTGTATCTGGCTCTGGATGATACCTGCGTTATTTATTTACTCTATGCATCTTACCATCTTGCCATCAGAGTCTCAATTGATTACTTGCGAGATTCAGGCTATAAGGAAGTTGAAGCTGTGGCCATCAATATTTAACAGAATGATCAGCTAGAAGTAAGGTCGTAGTACATTTAATAATACATAAAACCAAATGCCACATACTTATATCCATCAAAAACCTACATTATTATTGCATTTATATTTACTATGAATGTTTACAGCTCCAACTTCCTTATAGCCTGAAACTCCCAGGTGGTGAATTGACCACTTGCGAGTTTCAGGCTATAAGGAAGTCGGAGCCGTAAACCTCGATATTAAACAGAAATACAGGAATAATGTAGGTTTCTGATGGATAGAAAATATGTTTAATTGAGTTGTATGTGTTTATACATGTACTACAACCGTATTTCAGCTGGTAATTCTGCTAAATATCGATGTCTACGGCTCCAACTTCCTTATATCCTGAAACTCGCAAGTGGTCAATTAAAGGGGGATGAGGGTTGTCTGTAAACCCTTCTCCCTCATGATGCAGCTTAGGAAGATCCGTTGGAATTTAAATGCTAGTGGACATTTGTGACGTCCAATGTGGAGAAGTACACTGCGGTAACCCACAACAATGCACTATCAATTCTATTGGGTTAAGGGGAGATGGGTAACTTTTTGGGGATAGTTTCGCATGTATTCATTATTTTTCTAGTTTCCTCCCTAGACCTCCATCAAATTAAAAAAAAACACATCCATTAGATCCCCCTCCTAGCTTAATTTGTACATTTTTCGGTAGAAAAATGTCCCGGCCAAAAGCCGGTTCTTCCAACATTACAGGCTTACTATCGTTCGCCAGGGAAAAAATCGACACCTAAATAGCACGAAAGGTCTAAATATTGACGAAGAATTGGGGCGAAAGGTCTTATAATCGACTAACTAATGGGGCAAACATCTTAACATATGAAAACTAATTGGGCTAAACATGAGGGAGAAAAGTGACCAGAAAAACGACCCATGTCCTCTTAAGGGGGAATGGGCGTATTATTAAGGGGGGATGGGCGTATTATTAAGGGGGGATGGGCGTATTATTAAGGGGGGATGGGCGTATTATTAAGGGGGGATGGGCGTATTATTAAGGGGGGATGGGCGTATTATTAAGGGGGGATGGGCGTATTATTAAGGGGGGATGGGCGTATTTATTTGCTCATTTATGTTTAATTTTATCACCTTCTTTAGTTTCCTCCCTAGACCTCCATCAAGCTTTAAAAAACACCCCTCAATCCTAATAGGTAAAAGACAAAACACCCCTCAATCCTAATAGGTAAAAGACAAAACACCCCTCAATCCTAATAGGTAAAAGACAAAACACCCCTCAATCCTAATAGGTAAAAGACAAAAACACCCCTCAATCCTAATAGGTAAAAGACAAAACACCCCTCAATCCTAATAGGTAAAAGACAAAACACCCCTCAATCCTAATAGGTAAAAGACAAAATGGTAGTTTCCAATTTCTACTAAAAACTATACAAATTGAACCAACCACCTATCCTAGATTTTTTGATAGAAGAAATGGACGGTAATTAACGAAGCGAATGATCAAGAGTATATATCTATCTATCTCTATCTATCTATCTATCTATATCTATATATCTATCTATCCATCTATCCATCTATCTATCTATCTATCTATCTATCTATCTATCTATCTATCTATCTATCTATCTATCTCTCTCTCTCTTCTCTCTTCTCTCTCTTTCCTTCTCTCTCCTCTCTCTCTCTCTCTCTCTCTCTCTCTCTCTCTCTCTCTCTCTCTCTCTCCCCTCTCTCCCTCTCTCTCTCTCCCTCTCTTTTCTCTCTCTCTCTGTCTCTCTCTGTATCTCTCTCCTCTCTCTCTCTCTCTCTCTCTCTCTCTCTCTCTCTCTCTCTCTCTCTCTCTCTCTCTCTCTCTCTCTCTCTCTCTCTCTCTCTCTCTCTCCTCTCTCTCCTTCTATCATCTCTCTATCTATATATCTCTATCTATATATCTATCTATCTATCTATCTATATTATCTATCTATCTATATCTATCTATCTTATCTATCTATCTATCTATCTCTCTGACTCTGTAAAAAGTGTATGTATATATCTTTTTATGAAATAAAATTATGACTGACTGTCTATCTATCTATCTATCTATCTATCTATCTATGTATCTGACAAAAGCTTTTGATAAGGTGAATCATTTCAAACTTGCAAATAAGCTTTTAAAACTAGGATTACCAAATTTCTTGGTTAATATTTTATTTTACTTTTACAGAAACCAACATGTTGTTGTCAAATTTAAAGATTCAATTTCAACTGAATGGACTATGAAAAATGGAGTGAGACAGGGTGGGGTTTTATCTCCCTTGTAGTTTTCAATTTATATTGATGACTTATTAAGTAAATTATCTGCAAGTAATGTAAGCTGTTGTTGTTGTTGTTGTTGTTGTTCCCTAAGCTGCCTGGCCGAACAGCCCCGAGTCCCTGAGAAAGGCCATGGCCACGATCGGGCTTTCCCACAGAGCTCTCATTGAGTGTAGATTGTGTTGTTGGCGTAAGTGGTTGTGTGAAATGCAGTCTTCTATGATGTGTTTAATGGTATGGGGTGCTGTGTTACATCCCGGGCAGGCGTCGACAACGGAGTCATCCAGTCTCTTCTGATAGCTCAGGAGAGCTGGATGGTGTCCGCATCTCAGCCTGGCCAGGTGGACTCTGTCCTCGCGAGGAAGGGAGGATTCGGAAGGATGGATTTCGGGAGGTCGTGCATGCAGCTGTGTTGTCTGTGAGTGAGTGAGTGGATGGATCGGTGAGAGTAAAGAGTATGGATGTGCTTCTGGATGTTGGTGCGGGGTGGGCAGGGAGGGAGAGAGAGGACAATAATTGTGTGTGATACCGTGTGCTGGGTGTTGTTTTGATATTTCTTGGTGTCTGTGGGTGTGTTGCCATGTAGTTTAGTGGGTGGTCTTGGTTCGTGGAGGCTGCTGCCAGGAATTGAGTGCCTCTCATGTCCAGATGGTCTTTGACTTTGAGGATTTTGGTTTCTTGATGTAGGTGATCTGTGGGTGCAGTAGAGCTGTGCAGCCTGTAATCATCTTCAGGGCTTTGTTTGAATAGTCTGTAAGGTCTTATGATGTGTTTCAGCTAGGTTAGAAGCCCAGGCTGGGCTTGCGTATTCCATCACTGATCTTATGTATTGTTTATATACTGTGGTGGTAGTTTCTTTGTTGTGTCCAAATTTTGTGTGAGCAAGTGACCTGAGGGCGTTAAGTCTGGGTGTCAGTTTCTTTTTAATGTTTGTGGTGTGCTGTTTGAATGTCATATGAGTATCATATGTTACTCCTAGGATTTTGGGTGTGTGTGTATGTGTTAGGGGTGTGTTGTTTATGGTGAGTTGAGGGATGTATTCGTGTTCTCCTGTCCAACTTGTGAGCAGGGTTGCGGTGGATTTGGCTGGGGCTAGATTAAGTCTGTTTGTAGTGCACCAGCCATGTAGTGTGTTGAGATAGGGTTGAAGGAGATCTGTTGCTCTTTTTGGGTCATGGTGTGTGCATGTGAGTGTTATGTCATCTGCATAGGAGGCTAAGTTTATTTGGGGCGTATTGGGTGTAGTTATATCGTGCATGTACAGATTGAAGAGTGCGGGCGATAGGACGGATCCTTGTGGGACTCCGTTTGGAAAGTTTCTGATTTTAGATGACTGACCGGCAAAAGATACGTGTGCACATCTGCCTGCTAGGAAGTTGGCCAGCCACCGTTTTGTGTTGTTGTGCATGTTTGTGTTGTAGATTTTGTTTGTTAGGTTGTGGCGGGGGATGGCATCGAAGGCTTTACTAATGTCGAGTGTGGCTAATAGTGATCTGTGTGGTGGTCTAGCTGAATTGATGCCGTCGAAAGCTCTTTGTGTAAGGTCTGTGAGAAGAGTGTTTGTGGAGTGCAGTAGCCTAAAGCCATGTTGTGTTGGAGCTAGGGGTAGGTCAGGTGTAATTAGTTGTAATACTAGGCGTTCCATGACTTTGGAGGGGGAGCAAAGGAGTGTGATGGGGCGGTGTGAGGAGGGTAGCGTGGGGTCTTTGTTGGGTTTGGGGAAAGTGATGATGATACCATGCTTCCAAATGTCTGGTATTGTGTTGTGTGAATAGCTGTAGTTTGATATGTTAGTGAGTGCTTGTATGCCTTGTGGTCCCAGGTGTCTGAGGTGTATGTTGCTTATGTTGTCTAGGCCACAGGCGGGTGAGTGCTTGAGATTGTTGATGATATGCTTTGTCTGGTGATTGGTGAAGGGTGTATAGTCAGGGTCTGTGGGGAATTGTCTCTTACGTCGGATGACACGTCGGTCTTCTTTGTGAGGTTTTAGGTGGCTGACATGTGAAAAGTGATTGATGAGAGTGTTTGCTTGTTGTTTACATGAAGGAGTAGAGTCTGTTGTTGTGATTGCAGCATGTGATTGTGTTGTGTTGCTGTTGGAAAGTGTGATGCTGTTTAGTGTTTTGTATAGATTTTGGGGTTTGTTTTGTGATCAAGTGTTTGTAGGAAGTTATTCCAATTTAGTTTTTGTTGTTCTTGTATTTGGTGTTAGTTTGGGTGTTGAGTGCTTGAATTTGTTGTGTGATGTCTTGTGTGTGGGGTGCTGGGGAGTGTTTCAGTATGTCGCGTTGTCTGATGAGGTTTTGAATTTCTGGTGTGAAGTTGGGGTTGTGTCTTTTTCTGTTACCTCTTGGAATGTGTTTCTTGTCAGCGTTTTGGATAGTTTTATTGAGTATGTGTACAGCATTGTTGATGTTAGTGATGGGTGTACTGTTTAGAGTTGTGAAGTGTTGTTCTGTCTCATTTGTGAATGCTTCCCAGTTAGCTCTTTTATAATTGGTGTATGTGTGTTTGTGGCTAGCTGGGGTGAGTATGGTTTTGGTGGTGATAATGATCGGGAGGTGGTCAGAGCCTAAGGTTCTGACCACCCTCCAGGATGTTGTGGGGGCGAGTTCTGGGGAGCAAAAGGTGATGTCTGGAGATGATGGGTTATAGAGGGCTTGGTGAGGAATATGGGTATGTTGATGGATGTCGTTAAGGATGATGAGGTTATCGGTTTGGTTTTGTAGTACCAGCCCTCTGTCTGTGTCGGGGTTGTCGACAAACCAGGCCGACGTCTTGGCGTTGAAGTCACCACCCAGGATGATGTGTGGGGTGTGTGGGGTGTGTGGGGTGTTTGTGATGTGTTGTAAGTGTGGTCTGTATTCATTTGGTACTGTAGGGGATGTTTGGGGAGGGATGTATGTGTTTATGATGGTTATGTTGGAGTTGTTGCCAGTGCGTATTTTAATTGACTGTATTTCTGTTGTGTTATCATTTGGGGGGAGGAGTGATTTGGTTTGTACACTGGTTACTATGTATGATATTTCTTTGTGTACCAGGGTGATGAGTCCACCGCCCCCGCCGACAGCCCGGTCTTGTCTGATGGTGGTGGTGAAATTATGAAATGTGGGTGTTTTTTGTGTTGTGCGGAGTTTTGTTTCTTATAAGATGGCAATGTGTATGTTGTGTTGTTTGATGAAGTGTGAGAGTTCGTGTTTCTTTGTGTTGATGCCATCTATGTTCAGTTGAAGAATGTTAATGTTATGTGCACGATGTATGTTGGGTGCTGCTGCACGAGGATGGGGAGGGGGTGGGGGTGATGGGGGGGGTGGGGGCGAGGGAGGGGCTGGGGGTTGGGATGGGTGAGGTGGGGGTGGGGATTGGGGAGCAGGAGATGGGGGTTGGAATGGATTAGGATGGGGTGTGGTGTGTTGAGTTACAGTTGTAAGCTGTAGACTAGGTTTACAAGTCAGCAATGTGATCGCCTATGCAGACGATCTTGTAATATTGGCTCCTTCGGTTAGAGGTCTGCAAACATTGATAGATATTATGGATCATGAAATTAAACAACTAGACTTATCTATTAACTCTGCAAAATCAGTATGTATGATCTTTAAATATAAGTATGGACAGGAAATGAATCCTTTCATATATTTAGACAATAACAAATTAAATATTGTTTCTGAATACAAATATTTGGGTTTTATAATTGATTGTAATCTTAATAATGACTTGGATATGATAAGATGCAGAAATAAGTTTTACAATGAGTTTAATTGTCTTTTAAGAATGTTTAGCAACACGAGTACTGAAGTATTTTTAAATTTATTTCAAAGCTACTGTTTGAATGTTTATGGCGCTGAACTTTGGTTTAATAATAGAAAATGTTATATACCATTTAAGCAGTTTTCCATTGGATACCACAAGGCAATAAAGAAAATATTGAATATGAAGTACTGGGAGAGCAACCACAGTGCTTGTAGAGAATGTGGATTGATGGTGTTTAGGCATTTGGTTAACTGGATGAAAATAAGATTTGTATATAGAAATCTCATAAAGCCATGTAGTTTTATAGAGAAGAACATGTATTACATGTTACATAGATCTTTTCTTGTAAAGGATGTTGAAAAAAATAATCCTACATGAGTATGGATTTACTAACTTATTGCTAAATTATATCAATGCTATCAGATCAAGAATTGTTTATGTACAGAACACAGAACCAACTATGCGCTAAGGACTTTTAGCTTAATGTAGATTACGTAAATAACTCTGTAAAAAGTGTATGTATATGTCTTTTTATGAAATAAAATTATGACTGACTGACTCTATCTATCTATCTATCTATCTATCTATCTCTCTCTCTCTCTCTCTCTCTCTCTCTCTGTCTCTCTCTCTCTCTCTCTCTCTCTCTCTCTCTCTATCTATCTATCTATCTATCTATCTATCTATCTATCTATATCTATCTATCTACTATATATCTATCTCTTATCTATCTATCTATCTATCTATCTATCTATCTATCTATCTATCTATCTATCTATCTATCTATCTATCTATCTATCTATCTATCTATCTATCTACCCTCGCTGTTACTTCTCTTTTCAATAATTATATAGGTTTGGTTTTAGTCCACCTCACTAAACCCGTTGATGTTTTAAGGGGGGTCACCGGCTTTTTTGTTTGATCTTTCTCTCCTTTTCTCTCTTTCCCTGGCTTGTATCCATTCGGCCCCATTCAGCCAACTGTTTTAAGATGTTTACCCCCATCCAGGTGTCGATTTCTTCCTGGCGAGCGATAGCGCGCCAGCCTTATATGGAGAGATATGGCTTCGCCGGAGACTGTTTTCTATCGAAAAATATACAAATTTAGCTTGCTGTCAAAACAAAAATACATATATGCTGGCTCGCTACCGCTCGCCAGGATAATATGGACACCTGGATGGGGATAAACTTCTTAAAACAGTAGGCTGAATGGGGCCGAATGGATACAAGCCAAAGAGGGGGGGAGAGAAAGACAAAAAAAAGCGAGGTGGGCTCCCTTAACCCCTCCTTACTCTTTGTAGATTCTCTCCCCTCTACACACACACACACACACACACACACACACGCACACACACACACACACAGTTGACATCACAAACAAGTCATCTAATCACCCTCTGAAAGCCAGTCATATGAAAAGACGGAAATTTTTATGAATAGCAGCCATTACAACCCCCCCCCCCAACCTCACCTCGTCATACCCCCTGACCTCTGATATTGGATATTAAATACATTATTATTATTATTATTATTATTATTAAATGAGATGCCGAAGTCTTCAACCAGGGTGCAGAAACACTAAGATAAATCCTCACAAAACACCCGGAGGCACTGGAGAGAGAGAGACTACGGCAATTACACAAAGGGACAAACAAATCAAAGAAAAAGACATATTGAACACAAATAAAATTAATAATAATAAATTACACAGTATAAATCTAGATAATAAAAACAATGGAGATGAACAAGATAGATCACAATGAATATAGAAGATAGAATGACACAGGTAGATGTCAAATAGGGACTTATATATATATACTGAATGTAGGCGTCTGGCTTACTGTCAACTCAGGCTACATATATCTCAATTAAGGGAACACACCTCGCTTTTTTTCTCTTTCTCTCTCTCTCTCTCTTTGGCTTGTTTTCATTCGGCCCCATTCAGCCTACTGTTTTAAGAATATTACCCCCATCCAGGTGCCAATATTTTCCTGGCAAGCGGTAGCGAGCCAGTATATATATTTTTGTATTCACAGCAAGCTAAATTTGTACATTTTTCGATAGAAAAATGTCTCCGGCGAAGCCGGATTTCTCCATACAATGCTGGCTCGCTAACGCTCGCCAGGAAGTTATCGACACCTGGATAGGGATAAACGTCTTAAAACAGTTGGCTGAATGGGGCCGAATGGACACAAGCCAGAGAAAGAGAGAAAAGGAGAGAAAGAGAAAAAAAGCCGGTGACACCCCTTAACAAAGTGACAACAACATATAAGGTTGTTTTGACATTATTTGTTGTTGTTGTTGTTGTTGTTGTTGTTGTTGTTGTTGGTACGCTGGATTCAGAGTATACAACAGTAGATTTAGCTCGGATCAAGTGAGGCGGAAATGGAAGCCATATTATCACAACCAATTTATATACGCTTCCTAATCTGATACAAACCGTTTAATAACAGATAGAAAACAGAAAAGAAATGCAACATCATCATTGGATCTTCTACATTTTTACTAATGGGACAAGGACTTAATTCGAAGTCACACGAGCCTTTTTTCGAGCAATTTGTACGGGCAATTATGGTCTGGAAGGTTTACAAATTACACTTTATGAAAATTCAGCCGCCTAACATAATCTATATTCAGTCTAGTTACCGATACCAGTGCGAAAATGTCTCGAAATAATACGAGAAAAAACTTGCTCTTGGAAAATTGACGGAAAAAGCGCTCGTGTGACAGCGGCTTTACTATAGACTTGGCAGCTGTTCATCTAATAATGGTGACTAATGACAACAACAACGGCGTAATTAAAATCCTTAATAACTCGAGTGGTGCAGTAGAATTCTAATTAACGTTCCTCATTAAGGGAGCCCACCTCGCCTTTTTTTTCCTTTCTCTCCCTCTCTCTTTGACTTGTATAAATTCGGCCCCATTCAGCCTACTGTGTTAAAACGTTTACCCCCATCTAGGTGTCAATATTTTCCTGGCAAGCGGTAGCGAGCAAGCATATATATATTTTTGTTTTAACAGCAAGCTAAATTTGTACATCTTTCGATAGAAAAATGTCTCTAGCGAAGCCGGGTTTCTCCATACAATGCTGGCTCGCTATTGCTCGCCAGGAAGATATCGACACTTGGATGGGGATAAACGTCTTAAAACAGTGGGCTGAATGGGGCCGAATGGATACAAGCCAGGGAAAGAGAGAAAAGGAGAGAAAGATAAAAAAAAAGTCGGCGTTGGTTTTACAATCCGTCCAGGCAGTCTGTAGCCAACCCTGAATCCCCCGTCACATGTCCACCTTTGTTACCAGCGGATATTATCGGAGTCACGGAAACCGAGTCAATTAATATACAAGAAGGGTCGACATATGTCGTAAAGGGGACGTATTTTTTTATTTATTGTTTTAACCCCATTATCTTTCATTTTTATCACCATTAACCCTTATTGTACCGGCGACGTCTTTTAAATATTTGTCTAGCTATATATATATATATATATATATATATATATATATATAGACGATTCTGTGCATTTTAAGACGGATTTGTGGTAATAATCATAATTAAGTAAGATAGTTAGGAGCCTGTTTATTGCTGGAGGCCCTTTTTAAGCTGAATAAAATCGTCCAATAGTAGTAGGCTTTCCTTACCTACTTTCCCTTTGGATTAAGAGGTATTTACTTCGACCTAGAGGCAAATGTTTACATCCAGCGACACGAATTATAGCAATGTACTAGAGATGTGAGCCATATCAGAGCGATATTCCAGAGATTGTGTTATTATTGTAGCGATTTTAGGCAAAGGGCCTTCTTAAACTGCATAAAATAATCTAATTTTAGCCAGATCAAACGTAAAAGGTGTTATGGCGTAAAAGGTGTTATGGCGTAAAAGGTGTTATGGCGTAAAAGGTGTTATGGCGTAAAAGGTGTTATGGTGCAGGAGGGGTTTGAAAAGAAGGTTCATCGGGTTTTGTGCGTTACTATGATATGTTGTTCAATTTGTATTAACCCCTTCTGTACCGCCGACGGTTTTTTAAATTTGATTCTGGCTATATTTAGACGATTTTGTGCATTTTAAGAAGGATCTGAGGTAGTAAAAAGGGTTAAGTGAGATGGATTGAAGCCTGTTTATTGCTGGAGACCCTGTTTTAACGGACTAAAATCGTCTAATAGTAGCCAAAATAAAGTTGAAAGAACGTCATCGGTACGGAAGGGGTTAAGGATTCTGTTTGCTTTTGCTATTTCATCAAACTTCAAGCTACATTAATTTGTACATGTTTCGATTGAAAAACGTCCCAGCCGAAGGCCGATATCTTCTAAGTTACAGACTCGTTCTTCATGCTCACCCAGAAAAACAAAATCGAGACCTAAATGGGGTTAATTATTGCCAAATTAATGGGGCGCAACGTCTTAAAGTCTCGAAAAAATTTAAAGCGAAACAGGGAGATTAAAAAAAGACCTTCCGCGGATCAAATAGGGCTAAACCGTAGTGCATACAAATTGACAGCATTAAAAGTTGATTGGAATGTTCCGAACTGGTAATCGAAACGGATGAAGCTCGTATATTGGAGATGTTTTCTAATGTTTACTACTTCACGGCTGAGTGGTAACGAAGCTATTTGTTCTCTCCACTCGATATGTTGGCTCAGTTACTGATCTATATTAGCCATACACGCACTGCTACTTTGCTCGACGTTGCAACTTGGCTAAAATAATAATTAATACTGAAAAGGAAACCCAAATATTTGATCGAAACACTTATATGACTTCCAAGTAATTTAGACATATATTACAGTCGCCTTTTAACCCTTTGAGTACCAACGACGTGTGATATATTGTATTCTAGCTCTATTTTGACGATACTATGCCGCTTAGGAAGGATCTGTGGTAGTTAATAGGGTTGGTTGAGACATATTGAAACCTTATTATTGCTAGAGGTCCTTCCTAACCAACATAAAATCGTCTAATAGTTGCCAGAATATGATAAAAAGGACGTCTCTGGTTCTGTAAGGGTTAATGTTCCAACTCTACATCCGGACAAAGAACAGCACAACACAACACAAAAACAAAACACAAAAATCACACACATCTAGGTCACCCAGGAGACAACCCAGAGACCCAGGCCCATTTAGGGTCCCCAGCAAAAGATTCCCGGAGAGGTTCCGGTCTCAGCAGGCAGACACACAGCGAAGCTTTACCACCACGATAATAATATGAAAATAATAGATTAAAATACACATATATGGCTCATTACATACCAATAGCCAATGGGATGGATAACCGACTGACCTTGAAAGAGCCCACGTACAACTCTCTAACCCAAGATTAAACCGAGTTTCCCAGTCATTCTCCTACTTGAGCTCTGGAGCTCTCTCCCTCAGTCTGTCTTTCATTCATCCTATGACTTAACCTGCTTCAGGCTCCATGTGTCCAAACATTTTCACTCTAAAGTACCTTGAATTCGGACATCGGGCACTCCTTCAACTTTGGGGGATACTTGTTAAAAGCAACTTTGCGCTTAGTGTCCTTCATGCACATAGAAAACAACAAAATATATATAGCACACACACACACACACACACACACACACACATGTAAATTAGCAATTAACCCTTATCGTCGGTCTGCGATTTCAATCCGCGGGTTGTTTACTGCTTCCAATACAATTAAGAAACTCATCCCACCGCAGATATCATATTCCAGAACCAATGCCGCAACCAACACCGCGCACAGCTTCATCTCTCTGCCATGATTAAGGAGAGGTTTGTAATTTGCTCACAAGACCTCCATCAAGCGTAATAGAATACATCTAAGTCTCCCTTTGAGATAAATTGGTACATAATTTGGTAACACTTTATTCCAGCCGAATGCTGATTCCTCTTAAATTGAAGGCTCGATATCGCTTGCCAGGAAAAACTAAAGCCCTAAATGGCACAATATGGTCTTAAAAATTACGAAGCAATTGGAAGGAAGGTCTTAAAATCGCCAAACTAATGGGGCAAAGTTGAAAAGAAAATATTATTTATTATTGAAATTAATGAGTTTCTGTTTCTGGTATAATTCCATTGATTTTATTATTATTATTTTTTTTTTTTTTTTTTTTTTTTTTTTTTTTTTTTTTTTGTATTTGGGAGAGTGGTTTGTGGATAGTGTTTTTGTTTCTATGGGGATGAGGGAGACAAAAGGAAGAACTGCTTGTAACGAGTGCGTGGAAGGAAGATGGAAACTAGCCTGTTACAAAGAACATTTATTTACAATACTCAAGCATATACAGGAATGTAGTTATCATGGCCAGATGTACATAGTACATAGAACATTGAAAAAAAAATTGATTCAGAACATACGGGTTTTTTAACTCTTTCACCGCCATTACCTAGTCTTCACCATATTCTGGTTACCATTAGGCGATTTCCTTCAGTTTGTAATCTACCCCTACAACTCAAATGGGTAGACCTAATTACGATCTCAATTATCCCTCTTAGTAACATAGGTCTTTCTTAAACTGAATAAAATCGTCTATTTTTAGCCAGAATCCAAGGTGGTGAAGGGATTAAGCTGGTGTCACACGATCACCTTTACCTACTCTCCATATTATCTATCCCCGGAATAACATGATAAACAACTTAACTTTATCTGCTAGTCCTGCATTTCGGGATAAAATTACAAATACTCTATGTTCAACTCGGAGGGTCCCAAAACACCCGCCTCACACAAAATGGGGTTAATTCAAGTTCGAGGAAAAAAATGGACCCAACCTGGCTTTAATCTAAGTACAGCAGGTTTTGTAGGATTATCTGCGATATTTTGGCTTTTATTTTTTACTCGCTCTAACTCTATGGAACAGAGGGTTAAGGGAAAAAAAACCGTGTCACTGTAGACGAACGTACCTGTTTTGGCCTATATATAGAGAGATACCCAACTCTCGTCCTCATCTAGTCTCTGATCCATACCCCTCCAATTAGTCCCTTTATGACTTCCTAGGCAATCAACCTGTGGGAGGACTTTTTTCTTGTCCGCATCACCGACAGGTTATACGTATGTATTCAGGAGTGTTATGTTCGTGAGGTGGAGGAATACCTTCTTGTACCACCTGCAGTCCGTCTTCAGTCCGTCTGCAGTCCGTCACAGCACTGTGATTTGTATATCACTATTATCTACCAGTGTCATGTTGACATAATTAATAACATCAGATTTCATGACAGCAACCTCGACGACCGACCGGAGTGCCTGTGTTGTCCCTTTCCCAATGTTTTGCCACTATTGATTAGTTTGCCTTTGTTGATAATGGATAAGATATAGACTGGCTTCTTGTCATGCCAGCTAAAAGCCAGTATCATGTCAGTGCTGCTCTTCTTCTCCTGAAGGATGCTGCCTTTCAGCATTGTGGGGAACTCTGGGGAACTTTCTATTGCTCCTGATGGTGCCGCAGGATTCGGTTTTCCTTGTCAGGAGTCGCCTGGAGAGTAGTGGCGACGTGTAGAAATTGCCTTTGTACAGAGTTTGGTTGGCATCAAAGTACCAGTCCATCAGCTGCTTCATGATGGAACCCGAGAGGCCGTAGCGATGGTCAGGAATGTCCACGCCAAAGCTGAGTATATGATGAGGTCCACCACATATCCTGTCTCATAGTCACAAATCAATAAGATCTTTATCCCAAAGTGGTGTCTCTTGGATGGCATCTACTGGTTCAACACAACATGCCCCCGGAAGAGGATCAAGGACTTGTTGATGATAACTTTCTGAAAAGAACAATCGCAGAAATTTGTCCTTGAGGTTAGTCAACTATTGCCAAATTTTCCAGAGTTTGTCATTCATAGGGGGGCCAAAGTTGTCAGTGAAATAACAAATGGTACTTGGAGGGCCCCTGGTTGTGTGGACAGGTATGCAGGCCGCTTGCTGCGGGTGGCATGGGCATGAGGGCTAGCGTGAGTAGAGGCAGCTACACTTGCAACAAGTGCGTGGTCACACGTCCATGTAGTCAAAGGGAAGTTCCCCCTCTTTCACTCTCTCCCTCCTGTTCCTCCTTCTCTCTCCTTTGTCTCCACCACGGATTCAAAGGAGAGAAAATCACCCTAAAGCTCACTATCGCTACCACTTTCACCCTTGGAATATATTGATACTAGCAGTTCAAGGTTGATCGCACTATCACTGAGGCCTACACGAGGTGGCTGTAACAGCAGTGTCCTGGCTGGGATCGTTGAAGCTAATGGCCGCTGAGCTGTGCAGGCCAAGTGATCGGACGAGGTGGGCTGTTGTGTCTCCATTGAGGTGGGTCGAGAGGAATTGCCCGAGTGAGGGACCGCTGCTATAGTCTATTCGCTGTAAGTAGGCGAGAAATCATGACCTCTAACCTCTGTAACTCAAAAAGAGCTAGAGCAAATGGGCTGTAAATTGCCACAACTATTCCTTGACAGACTCTTCCCAAATTGTAAAAATATTAGCTCGATTACTCCAGTTGTTTTTGAGTTACAGAGGTTAGAGGTCATGATTGTTCGCCTACTTGCAGCGAATAGACTATAGTACCGAGTAGATCCGCTAGTGACCACAGTGGGAAATACAAACACGAATGAGTACTGTACATGACCCGCTGCAATGCACAGGACCGTATGAAAATGTTATCCAATGTGGAGGAGTTCAAAGATTCGAATTTGTGTAACATTATATAATATTAACGACTGTACAAAGACGCCTGGTTCAAGTCTTCGTTCTAATAGTAATGTACGGTCGCGCTAATAAGTAATGTCCCACCTGTCATTACGTTTGTCTCGCTCTGTGCTGTATTAATGTCTGTAGGATGTTGCATAAGGTGGATAAGTGTAGGAACATGTTTGTATATCTCACCCGAATAGAATAAATCAGGTTTAGATATTGCTGATACCAATTATGGAATCAAAATATACTTGGTGCCGAAACATCACTTATTAGCGCGACTTTACTTGCTTGAATACAATTTAAATAATATTCTTAATATTATAGTAGAAAAGTATTTCGGTAAACCCTAGAAAAAGGCCACATATACACACGTAAGACAACTGATTAAAATAGATGTGAAATGCTTCTTTCATTATAATCGAATTTGTTTATTCAAGATGTCACAATACATAAGTATGTACGTATATAATTTCTTTGGTGTTTTTCTTCATAAATGTATACAAAACGGTAACTACTGTTAACTACATCTATCGTCGCGTTTTATCATGATCAATTACAGTCAAGATCACCAAGTTACAATGTTACGATCCTAGCGAAGTTAACCACCATTATATAGTCTTATGTAAAACAATGATAACTTATATACATCAACCGGCAAACCTCGGCATATAATGGGATTTGTTTATGTTGTCTACTCTAATTAACCCTTTCAGTAAGAGGACGCCTTTTTGTATATACTCACGACTCCTGATAATCGGATTACAATGAAAATAAGGGCTTCGCACAGGAAGTTCTATCATGTAGCTTTGACACTTTTCTTTCGAGAACACATATATATATAACTATATCAGACCACCATACCTTTTCTTGGAGATGCCTATGTATTGACTGTAATCGATGGTTACAAAACACGACCTATAAGGTATCTTACTAGAATGTATGTCGTAAAATAGGCCTGTTAGTGGCCGTAATGTACGTATTATACAAGGATGATGAGTGCGAAATAGTAATAATAATAATAATAATAATAGTAGGAATGGTTTGTGCCTGGCAAGCCATACAGTAGCTTTGCTTTATTTTCTCTCACTGGTATTTGTGGATGTAAGAATCAGGAGAGAACCGTTTTAACCTAACATTGAAGAATAGATCACGGCTCACCCAATGTTTCAGGGTACACTCTGTCGATCATGTTTTATGGTCTATAATGTCAATTTGGGTGTATATATATAGTTTGCAAGATGCCATCTATGCCATCTCAAGGTAAGCCTTATACATGAGTCTCTATATCAATTTGTACATGTTTTATTGGAATTTATGCTGAAAATATTTCCCCTAGGATGGTACCGACACATGGAACCTCGGGATCTAGCCCATGGACACATAACATTATCACATTTTTACACAAAGTAGTTTACGTGCAGGTGTTGAAGAGTATTAAGGGGGGTCTCCTGTTTTGTATCTTTCTCTCCTTTTCTCTCTGTCCCTGGCTTGTATCCATTCGGCCCAATTTAGCCAACTCTTTTAAGACGTTTATCCCCATCCCGGTGTCGATTTCTTCCGGGCGAGCGATAGCGAGCCAGCATTGTATGGAGAAATCTGGCTTCGCCGGAGAAATTTTTCTATCGAAAAATGTACAAATTTAGCTTTCTGTCAAAACAAACATATATATATATGCTGGATTGCTACCGCTCGCCAGGAAAATATTGACACCTGGAAGGGGGTAAACGTCTTAAAACAGTAAGCTGAATGGGGCCGAATGGATACAAGCCAAAGATAGAGGGAGAGAAAGATAGAAAAAAACAAAACAAGGTGGGCTCCCTTAAAACATCATTGTTCACTTACATTTCCCGTTTCCACTACAGTTAAACACATATTTTTGGCTTACAATGTTGGCGGGTAAATAAGCATCCCTGAAATTCATGTGCGTGACTGAAACAACATTGCCATAGATATAAATGTGCAATAATTATGTTCATGATTAATTAAACTAGCACAGCAGTGGCGGACAAGAATATCTGTTGACATAGTTGGTATAATGGTCACAATATAGTACCAGTTAGTTGACATAGTTGACATAGTTGACATAGTTGGTATAATGGTCACAATATAGTCCCAGTTAATGTTTTTGTTAAGGGAGCCCACCTTGCTTTTTTTCTCTTTCTCTCCCTCTCTTTAGCTTGTATCCATTTGGCCCCGTTCAGCCTACTGTTTTAAGACGTTTACCCCCATCCAGGTGTTAATATTTTCCTGGCGAGCGGTAGCGAGCCAGCATATATATATATTTGTTTAGACAGCAAGCTAAATTTGTACATTTTTCGATAGAAAAATGCTTCCGGCGAAGCCGGATTTCTCCACAATGCTGGCTCGCTATCGCTCGCCAGGAAGAAATCGACACCTGGATGGGGATAAACGTCTTAAAACAGTTGGCTGAATGGAGCCGAATGGATACAAGCCAGGGAAAGAGAAAAGGAGAGAAAGATAAAAAATAAGCCGGTGACCCCCCTTAAAATGGGAGAAACTATGATTAATCGACCACTTGCAAGTTTCATTGTATAATGAAGTTGAAGGTGTAGACATACATACATACATCCATTTAAAGACCTAGTGCTCCATATAGGAAGTCCAGTTCCAGTCTCATGGCGGCGTTCCAGGCAACCTCCTTCAGAACTGTCTCACTTGTCAGGTTTTTAAATTCAAGATCAGACCATACAGTTTGTACACAATAATATTCAGTTCACGAAACCCTCTTACGAATACAATTACTCTTACCATTGAACGTGCTGCATAATTTTCCCCTGAAGGTTTGAGATCACGAAAATTATTGCAACGATTTGATATACACAGGAGATATTGCATATTCTCGAAATAATCTTCTTTCTTCGCCTTTCAGCTAATCTTTAATTATTTGTTTTTCTTAAAATAACTTCGAAATTAAGTACACGGATCTATTATTACTGAACCACTGTACACTTAACATGTAACAAAGGTACACACTTAGGAAACTGTTGAAAGCATCACCATACATATTATTTGGCTTAGCAGCTTTCAGTGTAATGCCTTGTTTATATATATATATATATAAAACTTCATTCATTTTAGGAAGGAACCTGTGCAAGTCAGAGGGATCATTGAAAGGTGCTCTACCTCTATCATCATCACGGGTCTTTCCTAAGCTTAATATTTTTGCCTAATATCAGCCGAAATCAAAATACATCTTGTCATTAAAAGTCTTAAGCGGGGTGACCTGCCTATTTTTCTTGTTCTATCCTTTTCTCTCTTTCTCTGGCTTGTATCCATTCGGCTCCATTCAGCCAACTATTTTAAGACGTTTATCCCCATGCAGGTGTCGATTTCTTCCTGGCGAGCGATAGCGAGCCAGCATTGTATGGAGAAATCCGGCTTCGCCGGAGAATTTTTTCTATCGAATAATTTACAAATTTAGCTTGCTGCCAAATAAAAAAATATATATATATATGCTGGCTCGCTACCGCTCGCCAGAAAAATAATGACACCTGGATGGGGGTAAACGTCTTAAAACAGTAGGCTGAATGGGGCCGATTGGATACAAGCCAATGAGAGATGGAGAGAAAGAGAAAAAAGCGAGGTGGGTCTCTTAATGAATTTGTTTAATATCAGCCAAAATCAAAATACACCTTGGCATTGAAAGTCTTAACCCTCTCCGATATATGACGCAATTTTGAGCCTATTAGGGATACTGTAAAGCCTTTATTACCATCAGGGGTATTTACAAACCTTTAGTTTAGTTACTTCAACCTCTGCAGTTGTTTTTGAGTTAGCTGTGGGCAGAAAACTAATTTTGGAAAGGTAATTATAAGAGGGAGAGAACTCTATTTCTTATTGCTACTCTGGCAACCTCTGCGTCATATGAGTCTGAAGGGGTTAAGTTGGACAAGGTTATGCCTCAAAAGGCCAGGCACTGGTTGAAAACTCAAAACCGTAATTAACTCCTTCATTGTTCAACCCTTCACCTCAATATTGCACGTTGGTCTCTGTCTCTATTGTCTCCTACACTTTATGTTATTTGTCTCGTCTCCTGTAAGTCTGTCTGTTTTCCTCGCCCGCTCTATTCCTACAACATCCGGCAGACAGAGAGTACCGAGATCAGGAGCAGCAGGGAAACAGCTGACTGGGATCTCCTGCTGCCACTCGTCGACTGCAACACCGCCATTGCTGCTGTAGAAACAAAGACAAAATGAGATTAAATGTTAGTTTGTAATTTAAGAAATTGAAATCACGTGGAGATAAGGATTTGTGTTTGCATTATCAGCCGTCTCATGTAAACAGGACAGTTTTGCCAGTTAAACATGGTCAGTTGTAAGTAAAAAGAGCCTTGGGGTCCGCAATTTCTGAGTCAGCCAGACTACGGCTGCTATGCATCGGTGGGAAGGACTATCAGTCAACCCAATCCCCAATCCCCTTGTTCATTGGAGACCGTAAGAGCATCCAGTAATGTGAAAATGTCCATGCCAATCATCTAATAAATTCATATTATAATATAGTTAGCTTTTTAGAATCTACTTTACTAATCTAGTCTTCTGCCTTATAATACAATTATTATTGATAAAGATTAAATACCTTTCTTAGTGGAGAATGTGAAGGTTTTGGACTCTGATGACCATCCGTACTTGTTCCTGATCCTAATGACAGCCAGGTAGTCTGTGGCTACATCCAGGTGATGGAGGGTGTGGGCCATAGAGTGTCGGGAACCACCACGTCTACCAACATCTACTGGTCGAACCCCTTGTGATACACTCTCCCAAGACCCGGCCATCACCAGTGTCCGGTTACTTGGCTGGAGGGGGTAGAGGGATAGAGAGAGAAAGAGAGACGTTTACTATTAGTCAACTGGATTGCTGCTCTGTGTGGGTTAGACGGATAGCGAGAGAAAGTCAACTGAAATTCTGGTAATTTCAACTTAGTCCGGTTACTTGGCTGGAGGGGGCAGAGGGATAGAGGGAGAAAGAGAGACGGTCAATATTAGTCAACTGATATTCTGCTCATTTCAACTTATTGGTTATAGGGATAGAGACTGAAAGAGAGACGTTCCATATCAGTCAACTGAATTTCTGCATATTTCAACTGAGTCTAGCTAGTTGTCTGTATGGGTTAGATAGATAGAGGTTCAATACTAGTCAACTGAAATATTATCCACAAAATGGGGATTGGGCCTGAGCATATAGATAGATAGATAGATAGTTAAATGAATAGAGAGAGAAAGAGAGGCATTCAACATTAGTCAACTGAAATTATTGTCATTTCAACTTAATCCGGTTAGTTGCCTGTATGGGTTAGATGAATAGAGAGAGAAAGAGAAACGTTCAATATTAGTCAACTGAAATTCTGCTAATTTCAAATTAGTCCTACCAGCTTGATACTTCGAAACAACATCCCTTTGTTAACTCAACCATGGTAATGAAATAATTATATAACCCTTTAAATTACATAAGACCTAATATGTAGGTTAATAGAATGGGAGAAGGGAAGAGTGCCAGAAGACTGAAAATTAGGTATACTAGTCCCTACATTGTAAAGTAGATATACTGTACGATAGTTATACAAAATATTGAGATATATAACAGATAAATTACTAAGTAGGGAGTAGGGTGGGTTTAAGAAGGGAAAGGATATGTGGAATTAAATGAAGTTGTAGCTGCCTTCATGGACTTGGAGAACAGTAGTTAGAAATGGTGCATAGAAGTACTGATAATACTTCCCAGTATTATTACAAATGTATGAACTGCTAAACTGTCAAGCCATAACTAAGCCTGTGAGATCATTAACCCTTTATGTACCGGTGATGTCTTTTAAATTATATTTTAGCTATATTTAGACGATTGTATGCAGTTTAAGAAGGATCGGTGGTAGTTAAAAGAGTTGAGTGAGATGGTTCGAAGACTGTTAATTGTTGGAGACTCTCTTTAACCCCTTCTGTATCGGCAACGTCTTTTTTTGTTTTGTTTTAGTCTAACAATATTCAAACGGTTTTCATCAGCTTAAGAAGGATCCTTGGTAGTAAAAAGAGTTAATTGAGATGATACGTATCCTGTTAATTGCTGAAGGCCATATTTATACTAAAGAAATCGTCTAATAGTAGCCAGAATAAAGTTAAAAGGACGACACCGGTACTGAAAGGGTTAAATACCGTCAGCCATTCACATAATATAATCCACACTGTCTTGGGAACAGCACACACTGCCACACACACACACACACACACACAGAGCCATATTGCCGGATAATATCATCAATTAGAGGCAGGCAAGGAGGCACTGGGGGATTCTCTGCTATAACGAAGGAGAGAGGGCTACTACTACTACTATTCTCTCTCTCTCTCTCTCTCTCTCTCTCTCTCTCTCTCTCTCTCTCTCTCTCTCTCTCTCTCTCTCTCTCTCTCTCTCTCTCGTATAAGTAAAACACATTTGTTTTTTAATCATCCATAGCATGCAATATTTCTCAAATTCCGTCTTTACTATGAATTTCTCAGTATAAATGTTCTCATTCTGCAGGGGGCCTTTGTTTCCCCAACTAATTTTCATACCGACCCAAGGTCGAAGGGAGTGGTGGGTGAGGAGAGAGCCTTCTGATATGCTATCCTTACCTTCCACTTTGTAGCAAATTCTATGTTAGCGTTAAAAGTCCGGACTGCTTAGTAGGGACCGCAAGATCAGTGTAGTCTGGGTATCTATGTAACTATCTACAGGGTGTCTATGTAACTATCTACAGTATATAACACTTTAGGGTAATATAATTCAATAGCAATGCTGCATACGCAACAATTGCAGTTCACATATTTTAGTATGCACTTAAATTGTTTGTTTGTAAAGCATATGTATATCTTGGAAATGACCTACCTGCCAAGTGCTCATATGGGCCTTCCTATATTTGATGAGGAATTCCGTGATGGGGTAGAAGCTCTCTGTTGCCCAGGTTATCGTGTAGGAGCTGCTCTCGCCGCCATGAGGACTGCTGCTCACTAGGGGCGGCTTGGGCAGTCCTGGTGAGAGGATAATAGGGGTGGCCATGAAGATATGCACTAGAAACTTGTGGTTTATATTATCATGTGAAGAATTAAGGGTAGTACATCAATTTAACTACACACATCATGTTGTTGAGAAGCAGTTTTGTGCCGACTGCCTCATATTTTTATCATATATTATCTCAACACCTCAAAATCTAACCCAAACTATCTTAACTAACCTACTCGAGCTTAATTCACAAAAACTAAACTCAATCTAACCTAACCTAGCCTAAGCTTCGTATGAGGTCGATCTTGGACAGAATGGGTGGGGGGGGGGGATTTACACTTACCCTCCACCAAACCAATCAATAGAATAGAAAATCTGACGATCGATCGTTACATCTTTGGGTGCCCACGTTAATGAGTCTTGGGTTAGAGACCATGCTGGTATGGGGATGACTAGACAATTAGAGTAACATAGTCTAGGCTCCGTCGACCTTTGAAACCTTGAAGTAGCACATCTAACAGGCTTCTCCCAAAGTCGGTAACTGCTGGATATTTTTTCAATATGTTCAGAGCAAATGGTAAACTATAAGCTTTCCTTTTTTCTCAAAAGCGAGTGGAGTGAGCAAGGGCGAACAAATTGAACTGATCGGCCTCCTAGACCTAGAAATACTACCCAGTATTGCCCGTGCCTAAGTCAAAGAGTCTAGGGTTAGGGACCTGGTTGGTATGTTTCTAACTCGTCCTAGGAAGAATCATAGGATGGGATCCATTAGTTTCTGTGGAGCTGCAGAATCCAGCTGGTACGGGGTAATTTTACCTGACTATAGACATGGACCAGGTCTTTTTGGCCTCCGAAGCCATTTAGAGGCAAGCGCAGGAGTTGCTCGCCCGTGTTCTCTTGGTTACTTCCAGAGTCGCTTAGTAAATACCAATGACGGATTGTGATGACTCTTACCTGTCATCTGTATGACAGCGTCTTTCTGTCCGTGGGAGTTCTCAGCAATGCAGACGTAAGCCCCGAAGTCCTTCTCGGTAACGTTGTTGATGGTGAGTGTGTGGCGGTGGGCAATATGGAGCAGGCTGACGTGGTGGCGTCCGTGGGCGTCGTGTGTCCGTGAGTCTGGGAGGTGGAGCTGGGTGTCCATGTCCGTGTCCGGGAGTGGGTGTCCGTCACGGGTCCAGATCACGTCCGGGGCAGGTCGTCCATGGACCAGACACACCAGCTCCACCTGGTCACCCTCACCAGTCCGTATCACCTCCTGTATACAGTGACTGGTTAGTAGAGGACCAAGTATACCAATTCCACCTGGTTACCCTCACTGGTCCATACTACTTCATGTATAAAGTGACTGGTTAGTAGAAGACCAGATACACAACCACCACCTGGTCATCCTCACCGGTCTGCAACACCTGTATACACTGACTGGTTAGTAGAGGGAGGCATATGAACCTTAGGGTGATAGGATTTGATAGAAATGCTGCATTTGAAATGCAACCGGTGTACATGAGTGGTCTGTGAAGATTGTTTTGAATAACAATGCGAAACCTTTTGCTAATATTATCGAACACTTTGATGATGCGTCTTATAATTATGTTCTGAAAAAACTTCCATACAATTGTATCATTATAATATGTGTTAAACTTAATATTGTTTATAATATGTTCCACTTTTGTTACAAACCTTCTCCGTGGTAATCTCTGGTGGGTACTCAACGGTGATGGTCATGGCGGCTGATGAGGATTCCCCAATACCGTTGTCCGCAGTACAGAGATAGGTACCCTCTACGTGTCTGTCCACTCCTTCCAGGGTTATACTCTGACCCTGGGGAGGGAGGAGGGCGAGGATTGTTATGGTTAGATGTATGACACCACCTATATAATATAGATATGCATAAGTGGAAAACATTATGTTTATCATAGTATGTTTATAGCATATTGTAATACATTTATACGTTATTATATTGTATTAGTGGTGGGCTGGATCTGTCAGAGTGAAGGTGGGTGTCCTCTACTTCCCATAGCCGGTTCTGACTTTACCTTTTTAATCATTATTATTTCTAACTTTTTTCCTGAGAGTGATGAAGGCAGTGGGGCCATTATTATAATGGTGTGCCCCATGGTTCCCTAGTATCTTACTCTCACAGCCCACTGGCACAAGTCGGCCTTTCTCTCTCTGGTGTAGGGATGCGGCGACCCCACCGCCCGCCACTTTGGTTGTGCAATCAGCTGCAGAAAATTCCTGTGCTTGGTATGCTTCCATCCAGGGCCCCACTGGGTTAATTGTAATAGCAAAACAGTGGTGGACCTGCCATCCGGGTGAGGGACTACTGTGGGTCAGCTCCTTCAGTGCTAACGGTCATAATCCACTTAGTGCAAATGGTACTGTGGAATGGGTAAGATAAACTGTGACAGAGGTAGGGAACAAAGTATATTTTTATTTGTTTTTGTTTTTCTATATTCCAACTACTGCCCTCAAGTGCTTCACCGTCTCACCCTCCGGACTCAGACCCTCACTCTCAGAACGCCACCTATTGAGCAGTGAACTCACTAGGCATTGTCCCCCTGTAACATATTTTGAATATGGGAATATTCAAACAGTGTTATTTAATCAGGGAGCAATGAGGGTATTTGTTTTGCATTTCGGTGGGCTTTGTGGTAATGCACTGATACTAGGTACAGCACAAATTCAATCCCAATAATATCTTCCCATTGACATATCGGGATTTGAACCCGGGTCCATTGGATTACCAATCCATTGGCATGACCACTCCGCCACACTTTTTATTGTAAAACGGAAAAAAACAGATACCCAGATAAAAAGACAAATGAACGGCAAATACAAAATAACTAAATAAATAAATGCATAGTCAGTCTTGAGCAACTCCGAAAAAAAATCTTAGTGCATGAAAATTCAACGCGGGAGCAATCCAAGCGTAGTAGGTCCACCAATATTCCTGAAAATGGTCTGGGATTGCGTGGGTTATGGGGGTAACTATGGCTTTTTGTTTACCTTGCAGAAAACGAGGATGCACTTTTTTATTTTTATTTGTATTTATATATTTATTTAATATTTGTTATTATTATTATAATCATTATTATTATTATTATTATTATTTATTGTTATTATTATTATCATTATTATTATTATTATTATTATTATTATTATTATTTTATGTATTTGTTTTGTTTTGCTTGTAGTAGAAAACAAAATCAGTTTAGGAGAGTGTTAATTTAGTTAGATGGGGTAATTGCGATAGATTATATTACTCTCATTACAATAGGTCCTTCCTAAGTTGCATCAAACCGTTTAATGATAGCCAGAATAAAATGAGAATAACATCATCGATTACTGAAAGGCTTAATTAACCTGGCTAATTTGCACTTGATCAAATTCAGCTAGCGAAATTTACTTCGAGCTGATTGGCAAATGGTACAATGTCGAAAAACATGTATACAAACAGGCATAAGAAATATATTACACAGCATAACCAGCCAATCAGCTCGAATGAGAATATTCTTCTTCAAAGTGACCACTTGCAAATTCACCTGGCTTTAGTTTTTCAGAACGCCCCAGCCAGCAATCCCTCAACGACAAACGTAATGAAGCCATAGAACTCTTAAATTCTGATCTAAATACTATTTCCAATTGGGGCAGAGAAAACCTTGTTAACTTTAATGCTTCCAAAACCCAATTTCTCCATCTATCTACCCGTCAGGATCTCCCAGCGGACTATCCCTTATTCTTCAACAATACAAAAATCAACCCTTCATCTTCTCTCAATATTCTTGGTGTCTCTTTTTCTTCTGCTCTCATTTGGAAGGACCATATTACCAGTCTTGCTAAGGCAGCCTCCCAGAAGCTGGGTGTGCTCAACCGCCTTAGGGGGTTCTTTTCCCCTGCACAGCTTCTTGCTCTGTACAGGGGCATAGTGCGCCCTTGTATTGAGTATTGTTCACACGTGTGGGGAGGTTCCTCTCACACCGCTCTCCTAGACAAAGTTGAAAGGAAGGCCTTTCGTATCATTAACTCCCGTCCACTCACCAACTCTCTGCAATCTCTCTCTCTCCGCCGCAATGTTGCATCTCTCTCGCTATTCTATCGCTACTATAATAATCAGTGTTCCTCAGAGCTATCCCAGTGCATACCACATCCTTTACGTAGGGCACATGGTACCCGTCTTGCAACTCAATCCCACCCCTACTCTGTGCAACTCTCCAACCCAAGAGTGAAACGTTATTCTCAAACTTTCTTCTACTCAACAGCTGAGCTCTGGAACTCTCTCCCAGAATCAGTCTTTCCCTCTTCCTATGACTTAAATTGCTTCAAACTCCGTGTGTCCAGGCATTTTGGCTCGCACGTCCCTTGATTTTGGCCCTGTCACTCTTTCAACTATGGGGGAGGCACTCGCTATAGGCAGTTATGCCTTTTGCCTCCCTCAATCACATAGAAAAAAATAAATAAATAAATAAATAATACGTTTAATTTGGTTTTTATTTTGCTCCTCCCATCAAGCTTCAAAAAATGCCCCCAAGACCCCCTTTCGAGATGATTAGGTACACTTTTCGGTACAAAAATGTTCCGGCCATAAGCCAGTTCCTCCTAAATTACACGCTCGCTAATGCTCGATAGAAATATATCGACACTTAAATGGCACGAATGGTCTAAAGATATAGTTGACAGAAATGGGGCGAAAGGTCTTAATATCGTCAAACTAATATGGCGAATGTCTTTTAAATCTCAAAACGAATGTAGTTCAAAATGAGGGAGAAGTTGGTAAAAAAAAAAAATAAAAAATCTTTCAGGAAAAACTCCCCTTAACCCCTTCTGTACGGTGCCCGTCATATGATGGGTGCCATTTTGAGGCTATTATGATCCCTGAGAGAGAGGCCAGCTGTTGGAGGAAGCGTAGGGGGGCTCCAACCGCCGGCCACAGAAGGCAGGCACACACTGAGCTGTGAGAGCAGGCTGGCTCACTCATGTGCAGCATCACACATAGCTAAAACAGCAAAAATGTTCCCTTGTTTTACCGATTTTGGCCTTTATTTGCAAGATAGTTGCAAGATAACCAGATGTTGTACAAGGATGATTCAGGTGTCATTGGAAAGCTCTATCATTGTACTTTCACGGATATATAAATGTATTACGTTCCGGTTCTTGCTTAGGCTATGCATGAAAAAGAGCATAGAATGAAGGTAATTTTGAGTAATTATGCTCGCAGCGTGAGTGTTAAGTATAGGAGTTAGTGTTACCTGTTGAGATCGATGTCCTGATGGTAGAGGCCCTTCCTGTCTTGACCAGCGGATGATTGGTTCAGGGTTCCCTTCAGCCTTACATGCTAGCGTCACTGTGCTGCCCTGGGGGTGTATACTATAGAGTATGCACATAAATATACTAAAGATTACTTGATAGCGTTTAATGGTAGTCAGAAGTAAATGGAAAAATGTGTCCTTGAATACTGAAAGTGTTTATATGTATGCAGTTTATTTAGGACACAATTAATATGTGATTAACTTGTCTGATTAACTTATGTAATCTGTATTTCATTAATTTTTGTCTTTACTTTGTTACATAATTCCTGATTAAATGTTTTGTTTTTTTGGACAAAACTTGATCAGTACATTCATTATGGCCCCGTGATACTCTGATTACAATCTGATCAAAATAGTTCTCAAGATTAAAAGCTTCCACCATCTAACTCAAAGATTTAACCCATGTTATGTATTTTCACTTACTTTGGGGATATATTGCTCCGGTGGCGCCTGAGCTTGAACAGTTGGCGGGAACTGAACATCCAGCGTGTGTCTCAATTCTATGGGCGGTTCTACTTCCTCAAACTGACAGAGGAAAGTGCCTGCGTCGCGGGGGCGGGCGTGGGATATGGTCAGTCGGGCGGCATCAACGGACATACGACGGTCTCTGGTCACTTTCTCATTACCCACAGATAGTAATTTCTCCTTCCCACCGTGGGGAGGCACCTTCTTGATGATTAGTTTGTGGCTGCCTGGGAGGAAGGCAATACAGATTCACAGGTTGGTCCAGCTAGGCTTAGGTCAGCAGTGGAAGGGTTATGCTGGTATCACACAAAAGCTTTTGTCGTCAAATTTCAATTATCAAAAAAATTCTGTCAAAGTTCCAGGGGACTTATTACAATGGTATCGAAAAGTAGACTGAAGATTGATTACATTAGGTGTCAATAATATTTAAAAAAAAATACCTAATAAGCTTTCGGACCGGAGTTTAAGGGAAAAAGTACTTGTATGATACCAGCTATAGTCAAAGATAAAATAGGTATGATATCAGGCAAACCATAGGAGCAGGAGCGGTAGTTTATTGTGGAAAATTGGGACCTGGAAATGGGTTATGCCAAGATATTTTAAATTAGGTGAGGCATAAAAGCCATAGCGCTTCAGGAGGAGGGTTAGTCTCAAAGCATATCTCATCCAACAGGTTACAGTTACACCATATTATTACTATAGTTTAGGAAGATAAAAATATGTTCGTATGGGATTGTTTTCATTTACATGCAAAGACTAGTTTCTTCTTAGGTGATTCAGAAGTTACAAAAGAGTAGATACATCAACATATGCTTCTGTTAAGTGACAGTAAATGTGTGAATTGCGCAATATTTGTCAAACGAATCACGACATTGGCACACACAATGTGGAGGCCATTATAATGAAACTTAAATTTTGAATTTTTTTATTTTTAGCTTATGTCAGCAGCCCTTTTTCAATTATTTCCATTGGAATTGTTCTATATTGTGGTAAATAAATCTAGCAAGTCGTAAGTAATTTATCTCGACCAAGTAACTAACTTATATTCAGACTATGAATAATGTAGACAGCTTCTCTTGTACAGGGTTCTAATTTCAAGTTCATGCCACAAATCAGCATTGAGCGTAGCCATTTGCTAATATTTTTTTGAAATTATAGAGTCTGTATAAATCAAGCTGTCAAGATTAGCAAAATATAGTTGGAATATGATGTGGTACCTTTTTCCATATAAATAGTTGCTGTCTGGCCGCCTTCGTGGATGGTTGCCTGCGGGTGGTCAAACATTCGTGATTTTCTTTGCGGTTATTCTCGTCGGGCCAGGTGGTAGTGTCCTGCTATGGCGATCCTGCAGCCTCTTTCCTGGGCTTCAGCCTCTTATTTCGTGTTACCCTGTTTTGTCTTTGTCTTTTTCTGATGGATGTTCATCTAATTTTGATTGCAATTATCTACTGATTGTGTGTGCCAAATCAAAACATTTATCAAAAACATTTACATTTTGTTTTTACAATTGTTCTACTCAATTAACCGCAGCACTATAGAGCCCACAAAACTGAGTCTGGTAAGAGCTGGATGCTACTTTAGCACTGAAACTGACTGGCACCTGTCTTTATTATATAGATTTCTCAGACATATGTAGTCTAATGATACTTTAAGCTTTGTATCCAATACAGTATCAGAAACAAGGTGATATGAATTTTGTTTTAATGTGTTTTACCCAACTCACTGATAACTTATCCACCCACCTGCATTGTCCACATCACAGGGTATGATGACCGACTGTCCCACCTCCACAGTGAAGGTTTGGGAGCGAGCCTGGAAAGTCGGGGCTTCCTCTTCCACACCTTCATCATAGTCGTAGTAGTAGCTGTTGTAGGCGTTAGAATGACCCGTCGATAGTCCTGGGGAAAGAAGAGAAGGGAGAAGGTTAATAGTCTGATTAGTCGTAGTAGTAGCTGTTGTAGGCGTTGGAATGGCCCGTCGATAGTCCTGGAGTAAGAAGAGAATGGAAACTGTAAATAATCTGATCCATTTAAAGTAATATGTATTGTAGTATGTGTTTGGGTGATATTTTGATAGTCTGTAGGTTCGATAGCTCAACACTAGGGAGCATTCAGGAATTTTACCAGATGAGGAGTTCGATGAATTTTGCAATCTGTTTCATGTGAGTCTTGGGTTACGAGATCAATACCAAAGGCTATCTCCTTCTAGCTGAGTGCAATTTAAACCTCTTGAAGTTGCATCGCCACTGTCTCACCATCTCGTCTCGTAATTTTAGGCTACAGACTTTCTCTCATCACTTATTGATCGAGCTTCTCACTCATCAAGTACTGTCTCCATATGCACATTTTGAATATGGGAATATTAATACAAAACTAATGTACTGAAATCAATAAGGGTGTCTATCATGGCGTGTGGGTGAGGTTTCTGATAATGTACTGAAACTAATTACAGAACAAATTCCATCCCGATAATACCTTCCTATTGACAAAACGAGATCAGAGCTGGGATTCGAAGGTTACTAGCTCAGCAACATCACCCCACCTCACCTACCCCACACGATTAATCAGAAAGAAAGATTCCACTGATAAGTTCATAAATCAGGATCTATTTAATCCTTTCACGCATTTATGACGCAGAGGTTGCCAGATTAGCAATAAGAAATAGAGTTCCCTCACTCTTATAATTACCTCTCCAAAATTAGTTTTCTGCCCACAGCTAACTCAAAGACAACTGCAGAGGTTGCAGTAACTAAACTAAAGGTTTCTAAATACCCCTGATGGTAACAAAGGCTTTAAAGTATCCACACTAGGCTCAAAATCGCGTCATATGTCGGAGATGGTTAATTGAGATAATGACCCACTAACGTCACTGCCTACCCTCCCATTGCAGCGGTGAGGAAACGAAGTGGTCTATGAACGAAACGACCGAGGCAGCGAAGTGGTATGGAGGAGAAATAAACTGTTGCCCTCCTTGTCGTGTTTGCACCCTTAAGGCCCTAATGGCTTCATGTAGAATTCTTGGAAGAGATTGGATATCTTTCTGAGTGTACGCCATTTTGGGGACGGAATAATCATACAACGACGATATATTATTTTTATTTTGATTATGATCACTTAAGAACCAAAGGCCAAAATATATAGATCTTGGAGCAGAATTGTCGAAAGTTTTGTTTATGGTTCTGGACACACATAAATGCAACGAAATGCTAATGACACCAACGGCACCTATATGGCGGGGGTTAGCCGATCTGTGTTACTATAGGGTCTCTGGCTTTCACGTCATTCTTCAGACTGCCACTGCACTCATATATCACCGTGACGTCGATGTTGACTGATATTGTATGCAACAATAGCATGGAGGTTGACTTGTGCTCTGCGGTCATACGAGCAAGGGGGGATGGGTGTCTTTATTTGTTCATTTATCTATCTTTTTACTATTATTTTGAGTTTCCTCCCTATACCTCCATCAAGCTTAAAAACACACCCGCCCAAGACCTTCCTTTAAGATAAATTTGTACATTTTTCGGTAGAAAAATGTCCCGGCCGAAGGCCGATTCCTCTTAAATTACAGGCTCGCTATCGCTCGCCAGGAAAAAATCGACACCAAATGAACACGAACAGTTTTAATATTGACAAATAAATGGAGTTCAATGTTTTATAATCGCCAAATTAATGAGCCGAACGTCTTATAATCTGAAAACTAATAGGGCTAAACATGAGGAAGAAAGGGGACCAGAAAAAGGAATCATCTCCCCGTAAGTCGATTTTGGACTATATAACCTCACTACCTTTCAATATTACTCTGTATGTTTATTCTGTAAAGCTATTAGTAGTGAGTTACAGTATTGATGGGCGAGAGAGCTCGATCAGTGGTGCTATGACCGGGTGTACATAAATTAATATTTGCGTGACATGACCCAAGCCTGGCCTCGAACCTAAGCACGTAAACTACTAGGCCACCGAGGAGCATAAAAGTAATGGCTTTATTTTGAATCAATTCCATCCACCCACCACCACCCGCTCCAACTCATGGGCACGTAGCTTGATGCCTTACACACATATACACCTTACACACATATACACCTTACACACATACAGTACACCACACACACTAACACTAGCAACTAAGTACTAGAGTAGGATACAGTCTTGTCATCTGGGGCACATTGAAGGCCTCATTGAATTAAGGAGAGGCAGACCGTTTTTCTGGACCCTATTCTCCCTTGTGTTTAGCCTCACTAGTTTTGAGATTATAAGACGTTCTGCCCATTAGTTTGGCGATTTTAACACCTTTCGCCCCATTCCGTTGTCAATTTTAAGACCTTTCGTGCCATTTAGGTGTCGATTATTTCCTGGCGAGCGAAAGCGAGCCTGCAATTTTAAGAGGAATCGGCCTTCGGCCGGGAAATTTTTCTACCGAAATATGTACAAATTTATCTTGAAGGTGGGTCTAGGGGGTGTTTTTCTAAGCTTGCTGGAGGTCTAGGGAAGAAACTAAAAAATACATATGAATAAGTTAATTAATAGACCAAACAAACGGCCATTCTCCCCTTAATAAGTAGAGCCAAAATATAATTTATATTTTTTTGACACGACCCAGCCTGGGCTCGAACCTAGGCCAGGAATGCAGCACTCCAACACCCAATTTAGATACCTTAATGAGTTTTGAAGGACATAATGTTAACTCGTTCAGTCCCAGGTCCGTCTTCTTAATTTATTACTGGCTATTAATAGACGATTTTATTCAGCTTAGAAAGGGCCTCCATCAATTACCAGGCATTGGACTATCTAAATTGCCCCCATTTTACTACCACACATCCTTCTAAGGAGCAAAAAATCGTATAAATATTGTTGGAATAACAACAAACGTCGCTGGTACAGAAGGGATTAAACCCTTTAAATTATTCAACCAGAAAAAAGTAAATTACATTTGTTTACTTTATTTGGTTCAAGTCAATTATGTTAACCCTTAGAAGATACAATGACTCATTTCGGGGTTTTTTCTGGCTATTATTAGACGATTTTATTGAAGCTAGGATACCGTATATGGAAGAGTACAAAGGAGTACAAAGGAAATCAAGCAACAACAGATCCAGTGACCCTTCTAGGTTGCTTGTCCTCCAAAACACTGAGGATCAAGTGTCCAAACAGTGGTTTAGAGTGGGTAAGGGAACATTGGATAGGGAATTACTGCCCTGGAACTAATGTCCGTGGCAGGATTAGGAAGTTAGTAGGGGACAGATGAAGAGGTTAATTCTATGCTATGTGTGTTGGAATAATCTTTACCATGTTAATTCGACAGATCTTTCCTGTATTCTATATAATTCCCTAATAATAACCACAAGAAACTATATAAATGTCTTATAATCTTCAAAGGCTTAAGATTCGCTTATAATTGTTTTGGAGTTAATAAGTCTCTCTCTCTCTCTCTCTCTCTCTCTCTCTCTCTCTCTCTCTCTCTCTCTCTCTCTCTCCCCCTTTGTGCCCGGCTGATATTCTGTCATACTGTCCAATAATTACAAATTGAAGCGTTATCTCCAGTCAATTGTTATATATATATATATGTATATATATACTATATATATATATATATATATATATATATATATATATATATAAGCATCCTATACAATTTGAACATCATGGCAGTATTATTTTATGTATTTTATGTTGATCGATAGCAACTACATGATGTTACACAAGTGCTATTCAGTCTGTTGCCAAAGCTCAACACAAGCATGCCTTTGTGGTTCATAGGTAGCACTTTGTATTGATGAAAAATTGAAAATACTCGCCAAAGAGCTTATGGAACCAACATAAAATTATATGTATATAAATAATATAAATATACCGGTCTATAATTATATATATATATATATATATATATATATATATATATATATAGAGAGAGAGAGAGAGAGAGAGAGAGAGAGAGAGAGAGAGAGAATAGAACCCCACTTACCGATGACATAGGTAGCGTGTCTCAACATTATTACCCAGTCCTCCCTTGTACCAGTATAACGTGTGTCTCTTAACCCTTTCACGCTTATGACGCAATTTTGAATCTATTAGGGATACTTTAAAGCCTTTGTTACCATCAGTGGTATTTAGAAACCTTTAGTTTAGTTACTTCAACCTCTGCAGTTGTCTTTGTGTTAGCTGTGGGCAGAAAACTAATTTTGGAGAAGTAATTATAGGAGTGAGAGAACTCTATTTCTTATTGCTAATCTGGCAACCTCTGCGTCATAATAACGTGAAAGAGTTAAGGGGGGTCCCCGGCTTTTGTTTATCTCTCTCTCCTTTTCTCTCTTTCTCTGGCTTATATCAATTCGGCCCCATTCAGCCAACTGTTTTAAGACATTTATCCCCATCCAGGTGTCGATTTCTTGTATGGAGAAATCCGGCTTCGCCGGACAAATTTATCTATCGAAAAATTTACAAATTTAGCTTGCTGTCAAAACAAAAATATATGTATGCTGGCTCGCTGCCGCTCGCCAGGAAAATATTGACACCTGGATGTTGGTAAACGTCTTAAAACAGTAGGCTGAATGGGGCCGAATGGATACAAGCCAAAGAGAGAGGGAGAGAAAGAGAAATAAAGCGAGGTGGGCTCCCTTAAGGGGAAGTAGTTGACTTTACTTGACCCCCTTCTATGTCATGTTTAGCCTGATTAGGTATGAAATTTCAAGACGTTTGGCCCATTAGTTTGACGATTTTAAAACCTTTCGCCCAATTTAGGTGTCGGTTTTTCATGGCAAGTGATAACGACCCTGTAATTTTGGAGCAACCGGCCTTATAATATATTATTTCCATTCATATTATGAATGTGTGATAGCGAGACAGAGTCTGTGGGTGTGTCTGTGTATGTGTGTAGGTGTGTAAGTGTTTGTCTGTGTGTGTGTGTGTGTGTGGGTGAAACAAAATCTGTAGGTGTGTCTGTTTATGTGAGAGAGAGAGAGAGAGAGTGAGAGTGACTGTATGTGTGAGTAACTGTGAGAGAGTGTGTACGTGTGTGCGTGACTGGTAATATGTATATAATAGCGTGACTCCCGACTATCATGCGACTCCCGGACATCATCATGGGGGTGCGTGTTTGAGTGAGTGAGTGTGTGTGTGTGTGTGTGTGTGTGTGTGTGTGTGTGTGTGTGTGTGTGAGTGAGTGAGTGAGTGTGTATGTGTGTGTGTGAGAGAGAGAGTGTGTGGGTGTGTCTGTGTGTCTATGTGTGTATGTGAGAGAAAGAGTAAGTGACTGTGTGTGTACTGTATGTGAGTGTATACATGACTGGTGGTATATCCTACACATTATAATAGCGTGACTCCCGACTATCATGCGACTCCCGAACATCATCATCATGGGTGTGCGTGTTGGCCCTGCACTTTTAACCCGTTCAGTTCCGGTGACATCCTTTTAATGATATTCTGGCAATGGTTAGACGATTTTATTCAGCTTAGGAAGGACCTCTAGCGAAAATAAGGCTTCAAACTATCTCAACCAATCCTTTTAACTCCCTCAAATCCTTCTTAAGCTGCATATTATCATCTAAATAAAGCTAGAATAAAATATAGCCCTCGTCGTTGGTACTCAAAGGGTTAAGGGGGAGGTGGTTGTTTTGTCTCCCTCAGGTTTAGTCCCATTGGCTTTGAGATTTTCAGATGTTCGTTTCATTAGTTTGGCGATTATGAGACCTTTCGCCCAATTCCTTTGTCAATATCTAGACCTTCCGTGCCAATTAGGTGTCCATTTTTTTCAATATTAAGACCTTCCGTGCCATTTAGCTGTCAATTTTTTTCCTAGCGAGCGATAGCGAGCCTGTAATTCTAAGAGGGATCGGCCTTCGGCTGGACATATTTCTAACGAAAAATGTACAAATTTATCTTGAAGAGGGGTTCTAGGATTTTTTTTTTTAAAGCTTGATGGAGATCTAGCGAGGTTACTATACAAGGTTACTATGTGTTTCTGATATTCTTGTATTACTGTAAAACATCATGTCAATAAATTTATTTGAATTGAAAATAAAAAATAAAAATGGGAATGTATATAATAGACCAAACAATGGTATTATTCTATAATTGCACCTATACGAGCTAAACAAATTATTATTGTATTTAACAGGAAGGTACAACGAGGTAAGTGATGTGGTATAGGTGGCAATATGCGGAAATGGATTATAAGGACATTCTGCCCCCCTCTTACCCCCTTACGAAAATCTACGGTTATTCACTTCACCCTAACTGGATTTCTACCATTTTATCCAACCAGCGGGGGTGTGGGCCACCCATAATACTAGGTAAGGTTAGGTAAGGTTGTTAGGTTAGGCTAATGTCTCTCTGAAACATTGTAAATCCGTGTCACATCTAGATTGATAAGACTTTTGTCAGAGGGGGGCAGAATGCCCTTATAATCCATTTCCGCATATTGCCACCTATACCACATCACTTACCTCGTTGTACCTTTCTGTTAAATACAATAATAATTTGTTTAGCTCGTATAGGTGCAATTATAGAAATTTACCCAAACAATAACCACTGCCCCCTATTAACGTTATACGGTGACGCCAACCCGCACGCCACGTAGAGACAATTTCTTAAGGGGAGGTTTTTAGTTTGTTTTCTACTCCTCCAGCAATCTTAAAATTTCACCCCCTTGACCCTCTTTCAAGATAAATTTGTACATTTTTCGGTAGAAAAATGTCCCGGCTGATAGCCGGTTCCTCTTATATTACAGGCTCGCTATCGCTCGCCAGGATAAAATCGACACATAAATGGCACGAAAGGTCTTAAAATTGACAGAAATGGGTCGAAAGTTCTTAAAATCGTCAAAATAATGGGGCGAACGTCTTAAAATTAGAAAAGCAATGGGGCTAAACATGAGGGAGAAAGGAGTAAACAAAAAATCCCTCAAGTCGAAATCTCCCCTTAAACCTATTTATAATATTGATGACCTAGATGTGTGTGAATGCGTATTATGTTTATGTGTGTTCATTGTTTTCTGTTGTGTTGTCCTTATTCTGGCTCTGTCTTGAGTCCTCTCCCCCCCCCCCAAAAAAAAAAGGAACAGTGGGGATTGGGCCTGAGTATATAGATTAGAATAGAATTTATAATGGGAAAGAATACAATAACACCAGGTTACTTTTGTTTCTTTGGTTTCTTCCACACGGCACAGGATATTTATTTATAGTCTATCTCCTTGAAGCTAATGGTAAATTGTCATGTTCTCATCTTGATTACAGGATATTTACTTATATGGCTGGTCCATTATGGCAAGTGAACGAATTAGGTGGAAGGGAAACACAGGAATATGCTTGACTTGTCTATGTCTCTTACGTGTATGTCTCTCTGAAAATGGGTTCTACGTAGCCCGAAACGTAAGAGAAATAAAAATGTCAAGCTCTTTCCTGTCTTTCCCTTCCGCCTAATATTTACTTATACTGTCATCTGCAACTTATTCCATATTTTAGGTCCTCTTGCCGACAGCGATCGTTCGTCATTAGATGTTTTTTGTCTGTTTGTGTTGCTATTTATGATTTCATTAAGAACAGGAAAGTTTATTAGCCAGTTTGCCACCAGTTTGTTTACAAGACCTATATCTCCTTAACCCCTTCTTTACAAGCGACGTCTTTGGGATTTTATTATTGTTGTTGTTGTTGTTGTTGTTGTTCCCCAAGCTGCCTGGCCGAACAGCCCCAAGGCCCCGAGCAATTCCAAGGCCTTAACCGAGCGCCCCTACTGAACCCTCCCTGCCGACCACAATAAAGCCTGGGTGACCGAAGCCACTCCATGGCGGGGAGCTGAGGAGGGTGCGGAAACGCCCGGGAAACCAAAGCCCCACCCAGGGCCCTGTGCCCCTCAGCAATTATGAAGAGAAAGTTGAGGGGCAAGGGAAAAATGTGACGCTTTGGCTTCCAATCTTGGTAGATTGGGAGATCAATCCACGGAAGAGACGCCGTCACTTGAGATATAGAAAATATATAAGTTAAAGGAACAGTCAGAGTAAGCTATGGGTATGGCAGAGATCGCTCAGCTCTCACTCTGATAGACCAGCCCATCACCAAGGATTTTATTGTAGCTATGTTTAGACGATTTTGTGCAGTTTAAGAAGGACATGTGGTAGTAAAATGGGTTAGGAGAGATACTTCAAACCAGTAAATGGGTTAGGAGAGATACTTCAAACCTGTAAATGGGTTAGGAGAGATACTTCGAACCTGTAAATGGGTTAGGAGAGATACTTCAAACCTGTAAATGGGTTAGGAGAGATACTTCAAACCTGTAAATGGGTTAGGAGAGATACTTCAAACCTGTAAATGGGTTAGGAGATACTTCGAACCTGTAAATTGCTAGAGGCCCTTTTGTACTGCACACACATCGTCTAAAAGTAGCCAAAATATAATTAAAAAGACGTCGCCGGTACAAAAGGGATTCAAAGTAAGTTACAAAAGGTTGTTTTTTATCTGTTATTTGGCCACACCGAAGACTATAAAGCCTAAGTCACATGAGCCCTTTTAACCCTTTCACGCATTTATGACGCAGAGGTTGCCAGACTAGCAATAAGAAATAGAGTTCTCTCACTCCTATAATTACCTCTCCAAAATTAGTTTCCTGCCCACAGCTAACTCAAAGACAACTGCAGAGGTTGAAGTAACTAAACTAAAGGTTTCTAAATACCCCTGATGGTAACAAAGGCTTTAAAGTATCCCCAATAGGTTCAAAATCGCGTCATATGTCGGAGAGGGTTAAGCCACTATCACACGAGCAATGTTATGCTAAAGTACATTTTAACAGGATATATTGTCCCTTTATCTGGTGGCACACTTTTTAAGGTGCGTATCGTGTAGGAATGTCGGAGTATTAAGGGAGCCCACCTTGTTTTTTGTTTTTCTCTTTCTCTCGCTCTCTCTTTGGCTTTTATCCATTCGGCCCCATTCAGCCTACTAGTTTTAAGACGTTTACCCCCATCCAGGTGTTAATATTTTCCTGGCGAGCGGTAGCGAGCCAGCATATTTATATTTTTGTTGTGACAGCAAGCTAAATTTGTACATTTTTCGATAGAAAAATTTCCCCGGCAAAGCCGGATTTCTCTATACAATGCTGGCTCGCTATCGCTCGCCAGGAAGAAATCGACACCTGGATGGGGATAAACGTCTTAAAACAGCAGGCTGAATGGGGCCGAATGGATACAAGCCAGGGAAAGAGAGAAAGATAAAAACAAAAACGGTGACCCCCCTTAATAGAACTCGTTTACGCAGCTCCATGGTACTCTGGTTGATTATGTTAGGAAGGTAATGTGAGTGTGTGTGTGTGTGTGTGTGTGGAAAGGGGCGGGCATGTGCACGTATGTGTGTGGGGGGGGGGGGGGAAGGGGCGGGCATGTGTACGTATGTGTGTATGTGTCTGGACGTGTGTACAAACGTTGATATTTTGGTGCGACTGAATGTGCGTCGTCTCGCTTAACCCCTACAGTACCGGCGACATCCTTTTAATTCACTGCTAGCTATAATAACACGAGTGTGTGCAGTTTAAGAAGGATCTGTGGTAGTAGAAAGGGTTAAGTGCGATAGTTTGATGCCTGTTAATTGCTGGTGGGCATTTTGAAACTGAATAAAATCGTCTATTAGTAGCCAGAAAACAAGTTAAAATGACGGCGCTGGTACAGAAAGGGATAAATACGAAAACAAAATATAAGTACCAGTAACTCATTTATCTATAGTTCTATACAGTATATTGGTTCACCATAATACACCTGGACGTAAACATGGACACTCTAACATAATGTAACTGGAACAGAAAGACAGGTATAGATAGATAGAGATAAGTGGAAAGATAAAGAGAGTGAGAGAATGAAAGTGAGTGTGTGGGATGATTGAGGGAGCTATATATATATGTATATACTGAATATATATATATATTAAGCGGAAAAAATCGTCTAATATTTGCCAGATAATAATGAAAAGGACGTCAGCGGTAATGAATGGGTGAATATATACCCGCTTCGAATCACCAACTCACTGCCAGTCTCACATCTCCCTTTAACCTGAACCTCCATCCCTCCCTCCTTCAAGGTTGGGAGTTCGTGTGCACAACTTGGAATCCGGCCTAAGTTGATCAGGTTGTCTTGGGAGAACTTGGGTGCTAACCATTGAAGTTTGTGTGTGTATATGTGTGTGTGTGTGTGTGTGTGTGAGAGAGAGAGAGAGAGAGAGAGCGAGAGAGAACAAATAAATAAATAGGTAGATAAATGGAGAGAGACAGAGAGAGAGAGAGAGTAGGAGTAGCTTGATTGTATTAAACATCGTAATTGCATTTGTGAATACCTGACATTTCTGATATACTAAAATGTTAACGTTATGTAACATTGATGTAACATTGAATGCCTTATGTTAGATCCATTGCTAAAAATGCCTCTAAGAAAATGGGACTACAGAGGTCGGGAATTCTTCACAGACGAGCAGTTAGCCAATATATACAACATTCATGTTCGTTCTCAGATGGAATACTGTTTACACTTGTGGAATGGAAGTGGAGTAGTAGTATTGAGGCAGGTGGAAAAAATTAATAATATAAAAATAAAATTAATCAATAACCCTGTAATCGCGCAGGATCTTCCTCCATTATTCATACGAAGAGATGTTGCATCCCTTGCATTACTCTACAGATAAGTTTACGGTAAATGTTCTGAGGAACTTGCTTCAATTGTACCACCTCTCCGCATCATTCCCCGCAGAACAAGGGCAGCAGGAAAATGCCCATGAAGTCACTCTCTTTTCTCCACAATGTAGAACTTCCGCTTATCAAAATGCATTTATCCCCAGATTTTACTCTCTGGATAGGAAATTGATATATATATATATATATATACCGGTATATATATATATACAGGGTGTCCCAGGAGGAAAGGGCGTAACTTTGGGAAATGAGAGACCATGACATTCTAAGCATAAAATGTTCTATAATAAAAAGTTCAAATCTCAACCATTAAACAAATATTGAAGGTTTAATGTAGTGTCCTCCCCCGCATCACTGTAATGAACTCTCCCATGTCAAATAGCTTTCAACTGGTCCATAGTGAGCTAATATATCTATAATAATTTGCAACTTACAGAATTATAGTATCTTTGTAATAACATGGTAAAATAATTGCAGAAAGATGGAGGTGTGGTAGGCACTAGGACAGCTAGGCCAGCCTTATGAGGAAATACTGAAGAAAATACCATTTTCAACATGCAATATCTCTATACCGGTCGAGATTTGGAACATTCCTTATAGAACATCTTAGGCTTAGAATACCTTGTTCTATCATTTCCCCCCTATTATATATTTCACACCCTATGTATATATATATATATATATATATATATATAATGTATATGTATATATACAGTATATATACAAATATATTGTAATTTGGGCATTGTGTACTGAACAATAGTGGCACATTATGTATGTGTGATGTTAAAGGTTGTAAACATAATTTCATTGATTTTGCACGAGTAACTACAATATATCGACCATTAGTTAAGAGTATAGCATCTAAGTTGTTTTAACTCTTTGAGTACCAACGACGTGTGTTATATTATATTCTGGCTATATTTAGACGATATTATACAGCTTAGGAAGGATCTGTGGTAGTTAAAAGGGTTGGTTGAGATAGGTTGAAGGCGTATCATTGCTAAGGGCCTATCTAAGCTGAATAAAATAGTCTAATACTTTCCAGCACGAAAGGGACGTGGCCGGTACAGTACGGGTTAATGTAATATGTTTCCATAGCATTACATATAACACAACGTAATAACTGGGCAGTACGTAAAGAGCTACAACAGTAATCCAGTGTCGTATTTTTGCCATAAAGGTCCCACTCAGTAACTTAATCCACGGACCGACCGCAACCCGAGATTCACACACGCCAGCCACACACACATAACAACATTTCACGCACCCACTTCCAAATATCAACCCTTTTACCTCCACTTCCGGCCTTAAAACCCTTTCAAGATCCGGTTACGTATATATTTTCTGTTTTCTGGCTAATATTGGGGGATTTCTTGCAGATTAGGAAGGGTATATGGAAGTCAGAGGGTAAAAGGAGATATAGTCTGTAGTACTTATAATTCTCACAGAACTTTCGTAAACTGTATAAAATCGTCTAATGCAAGACAGAATAAACTCTCAAAATGCGGCATAATCTTCAAAGGGTTAAGTTAGGTTAGGTGAGGCGGAGTTATGCTAGATTAGGATATGCTATGTGGTAGGTTAGGTTATTAAGCTAGGGTTAGATAGGCTCGTTTTGGGTAGTTTAGGGTGCGCTAGGTAAATTAGGCCAAATTAGGGTAGGATATGATAAGCGAGTTTCCTCGCTAGACCTCCACCAAGCTTAAAATGGTATTCCCTAGACCCCCTTTCAAGATAATTTTGTACATTTCAGCCGAAGGCCGGTTCCTTCTAAAATTACAGGGTCACTATCGCTCGCCAGGAAATAATCGACACCTAATGAGCACGAAAGGTCTTAATATTGACAAAGAAATGGGGCGAAAAGTCTTAAAATCGACAAACTATTGGAACGACCGTCTTAAAATCTCAAAATTAATATGCTAAACATGAGGGAGAAGGAGGTCAAGAAAAAGCAACTACCTCCCCCTTAAGATGAGTTGTTTTATTCGCTCCCTATCCGACCTCTATCAAAGTGTAAATTTTTCGGTAGAAAAATGTCCTGGCCGACGGCCGGCTCCTCATTAATGTCCTGGCGACGGCCGGCTCCTCATTAATGACATGCTAGTTATCCGCTTGCCAGGACAAAATCCACACTTAATAGGCACAGAAGGTCTTAAAATTGACATACATGGGGCAAAAGGTCTTGAAAATCTGTTCTGAACTGTGTGAGAAATCTTGTTTACAGTCAAATGAAGAGACAGACAGACAAACAAACGGATACCAAAACATATCCTCCACCCCACTACGTTGGCGGAGGAAATAAATCAATCGTAGCCCGCCCAGTTACCAAGTGAATTCATTACTGAAGTAAAACTCCATATATTTTGTAATTGGCGGACGTACACCAATAGAATTCCTTTACCATTCACAGCATATGAAATTTTATGCGTTTCTCTGATCAAATATCAACCCAGATTTGTGTTAGCGTACTGTACAGGTAATATTGAATGTCATTTTATTACCAGTCATATAGGTATAGCAAGGCCGTACCCACCCTCACACACACACATACACACACATAATATATATATATATATATATATATATATATATAACAAGAGGAAGAATAGAGATAGAGCTGCGCCATACGCCATGTTTATTACTCGAATTTTCGGCATCAACAAGGTGCCATCTTCAGGTTATACAGACTGATCCTAAAAATATACAAAATTAGTATTATACTATTAGAAAGAAAATGGATCTACTGTAATACATTCTATCACTTAAGCTGAAATATACCTAGTGAAAAAGCTCCCAAATACATACAAAACAACGTTAATCATAACCCACTGGCCTCAAAACTCCATCCTGTAAACAATGAACATCAAACAAAAAAGCCAAAATTCTTTGATAATTGATAAGCACACAATCACAAAAATACAAAAAACACCCATGTACCATTGTACAGTACCTCAAAAACCTAAGCACATCGAAAGAGATCCACACCCCATGATAGCTAAGGGACAACTAAACTAACCCAACTCAACCAAACACAACTGTTCATACAACCAATCCCCAAGTTTCGGACACTAATTGCAGAGAATGATATAAAATAAAACATTATGAATTGTGTGAAACGCCCTTGTTGATGCCGAAAATTCGAGTAATAAACATGGCGTATGGCACAGCTCTATCTCTATTCTTCCACTTGTTATGGAAATTGCGGTGCCCTCGGGCCCCTACTGATGTCTTATATATATATATATATATATATATATATATATATATATATATATATATATATATATACCGGTATATATATATATATATATATATATATATATATATATATATATATATATATATATATATATATATAATAGAGAGAGAGAGAGAGACTACACTATCTAAATTATGTTGCCAGAGGCCTTGATGGATGGTTAGGTAAGATAAATTAAGTTATGTATTTTGATCTAGGTGACGATCAAGCACGGGTTCGAATCATGTTCCTGGGCCACTGCTCCATCTATAGTGTATTCACTATGATGAGGCCAGTAAGCTTGACCACTTAACTACCACTTACAACTACCACTTACAACTCAGAAATAGCTATAGTATTTGAGCTGATATCTTGAATCTTTGAAGGGCACCATAGACGAGAGGATGCCCACTTCCGTCCTGCCGCAGTAGTCATTGGTGGATCTTTTGTTTATATACTCCCAGCCGGACTCAAACCACCGAAAATCAGGACTAGAGTCAATGCTCTAAGGGGGGATGAGCGTATTTATTTGCTCCTATATGTATAATTTTATCATCTAATTTAGTTCACATCCTAGACCTCCATCAAGCTTAACTCCCCCTTCCCCCCCCCCCCCCAAGACCCTCCTTCAAGATATATTTGTACATTTTTCGACAGAAAAATGTCCCGGCCAGTGTATAGTGAGTGTTATAAATAGCAATGGCATAACACGACCTTCCTGCATGACCGAACTTTGTCTGATGTCCGACCCTGTAATGAGCACTCCAAACTGTTATCAACTTTGAACGAGCACTTATATTCTCTCTCTCTATCTCTCTCTCTCTCTCTCTCTCTCTCTCTCTCTCTCTCTCTCTCTCTCTCTCTCTCTCTCGTGTAATGTAATATAAACCCATATTCATCACTAATAAAAAACAAAATACAACCGATAGACTAGGGGTACCGGTAAATAAAAAAATATTATTAGGTTTACGTACGGCACAGCATTTTCAGTATTGCCCTACACTCTTTAAGGGGAGGTATTTAGTTTGTTCACTAGACTTCCATCAACCTTAAAATTACACCCCCTGGAGTCCCTTTAAAGATAAATTTGTAAATTTTTCGGTAGAAAAATTTCCCGGCCAAAGGCCGGTTCCTCTTAAATTACAGGCTCGCTATCGCTCGCCAGGATAAAATCGACATCTAAATGGCACGAAAGGTCTTAATATGGGGTGAAAGTTCTTAAAATCGCTGAACTAGTGGGGCAAACATTTTATAATATCAAAAGCAATGGGGCTAAACATGAGGGAGAAAGGGGTCAAGAAAAAAATCCCTCAAGTGGAGATCTCCCCTTAAGACTAGATGAATAAATGATATATACCTATTATAATATTAATTAAACAACACTCTAATATTCCAACTCACAAAAACGATAGTATTCCTACTCAAAATAATAATAATCTATCTATCTATTGCATGACGCCGTGATCCCCGAAGGGGTGGCCACGAACGAAATGCTCCCAAGCACCCTTGTCCAAAGTCAGTCGACGCCCTTCCTCCCAATCAGCACCGCCTTCATTCATATACTTCTTCAGTCCATCCTTCCACCTCTCTCTCGGTTGACCTCTCCCTCTCTGATCTTCCACCTTGCTCTCGTATACTATATATATATCATTTTCTTAGAGGGTGCTTTATTTTAGGGGGGATGGGTAGTTATTCTGGTCCCCCTTTTTCCTCATGTTTAGCCCCATTAGTTTTGTGATTATAAGACGTTCGGCCCATTAGTTTGGCGATTTCAACACCTTTCGCTCCATCTTGTTGTCAATTTCAAGACCTTTTGGGCCATTTAGGTATCGATATTTTCCTGGCGAGCGATAGCGACATTGAAATATTAAGAAAACCCAGCCTTCGGCCGGGACATTTTTCTACCGAAAAATGTACAAATTTATCTTGAAGGGGGGTTTAGGGTGTTTTTTCTAAGATTGATGGAGGTCTAGCGAGGAAACTATAAGAAATATAGGAATATAGGAATTAATAGACTAACAAACAAAAAATGCCCATCTCCCCTTATATCACAATTTAAAGTTTTGTTATCCTGTAGAATAAAAGGGTATGTCTTTGTGCCCGAGGCGGAAGTTTAAGGTCCTCTCAATAACCTAAAAATTCCACTCCCCAGCACCCTCCTCGCTCACCAGCAAGTTATGGAGGGAGATAGAGAGAGAGAGAGAGAGAGAGAGAGAGAGAGAGTGAGCATGAGAGAGAGAGAGAGAGAGAGAGAAGGGAGAAATTGAGTGTGTGTGTGTGTGTGTGTGTGTGTTAAATTCACATAGTCATACCTCATCTATAATTCGGTCTGTTGAATGTCATCTACTGAGAGAGAGAGAGAGAGAGAGAGAGAGAGAGAGAGAGAGAGAGAGTGAAAGTGAGTGACGGAGACAGAGTGTGTGTCTGTGTGTGTGCTTGTGAGTGTGTATGTGTGTGTTGTGTGTTATAATGTCATATTCGTACCTTAACTATTTTTCGGTTTGTTGAATGTCAGCTACAGAGAGAGAGAGAGAGAGAGAGAGATTTTACTTGATTAACCTTTTTGGCCTTCAGACATATTTAAACATCTATTAATTATGCTGTGCTGGTGAAAGGCCATTTATCACAAGCATCCTTATATAATTATAACCTAGTTGTTGTTTGTTTTCTTTTTGTGTTTTTATTATCTGCTGGTGTTTACTTGTCATAAGATAATCAATAAACGAATTAGTCTCTCAAGCTATTAGTATATTGAATGGAAAAGTCTCATATATACAGTAAACTTGGTAAAATGCATACACAAAAAGATAGATATAAATACTTCCGAAACACCATCATTATATTTAATCTCTCTAGATACTTATTTCTGGAAACCTGATTCCCCAGATATCATATAACGCAGAAGAACAAAGAGATCAGCAATATCTAATTGCTTCATTTCTTCATATCGAGTGAAATATACAATCATGTTCCTACAATTACCCACCCTATTCAACATCTGACAGACATTAATACAGCACAGAGCAAGCCAAACGTAATGACAGCTGGAACATGACTTATTAGCGCGACCGTACACGGACTCGATTTTCCGGCATTCTTTGCTTGACTACTTCAAGGCGGAGTCACACGAGCGATTTTTCACTCAGAAGGTAAAATGAGATAGTCTTTTCCCTGTTGATTCCCACAGATCTTTCCTATAGTGTATAGAATCATCTAATGCTAGCCAAAATAAATTGTCAAAATGCGTCATAAACTTTAAGGGATAATGAGCTCCATTTGAATCTGGTTGCTCAGAATGGTACTTCTCAAATGAGAAACATTTTATAGTAAAACGTAATATGCAAAGTATCTCAAAATAATTAGATTTTTCATAACGAATTAGTCCTACTTTTAGTTTTCCGCTAATATTCTGGCGCAAAATCAAGCATCTTATTTTGTGTTGGGCCAGTTCCCGTATAAATGCAGTTCTCTTCAATGTAGCAGACCTCGTGTTTTATGGTACAACAAAGCCCCGCCGTCCCGATTACGACCGATGATCTGGAAACAATGACGATAAAACTACACGATCTGAATAAGAAATATTTCCTTATTTGTAGATTTGTGTAGTAAATCATCTCTCTATACATACTTTAATTAACGGAACAGAAATATAAATCTAATATGTATAAGTTATTATCTCAAGACCACCTTTGCTAACCCTAATTGTGGTTCTTAGAAATATGGTAATTGCCAACTCGCATCCAGCCAAGTGACTCACGCTTGTATTCTTAAGCATTATTTTGCTTTTCATTGAGCATTATTTTTCTTTTCACATCGTCTGATACCGAATGACTACTGTGGGAATGAGTGATACTTACTGAGAGAGAGTACAGTTCTTAGCATGTAATATTAGGCTACACCAGTTCGAATCTCTGAACCTTTAAAGCCAAGTTCTAAAGCATGTGGGCTAGAACAAAGTACGGATTTTTCGTTTACGTATAAAAACCGTGCTATATTAAAGCCCAGTAACGCCATCAGACAAGTACACTAGGATCATACGGCTGGGAGAGTGTAGATAGCGGAGAAGAGGTGTTGTAGATAGAGGAAGCTGTTGGAATGGCCTTGGTAGGTGTGTGAATAGTCTGTATACGTCGTCGGCACTGTATTGCTTCGTTTGCGTTCGAAACTGATTCAAATGAGTGCATGGCCATTTATGCTCTAGACTGTACACTGGCCGTCACGTATCAGAAACTTACCCTCAGTCTCTTCCAAGTGTTCTTCGCGGGTGTTCGGCGGCGTGTTTAGCTCCTTCGTTATCTTGTGTTTGTGTGTCACCGTATGGCATGGAGGCGTACGTGCGAGTGTTTGTGTGGAGGAGCTGAGGTCGAGGTTGGAACAGAAGGGAAGGACGTATAATTATACTGTAGAGGGTAAGTGTGTCATTGTTCTATTTGGTCTCAGTATAGGCCTAGTGTGGTTATCCGCCTTGGTGCTGGTTTCCTCCCCCCCCCCCCCCCCCCACCAATAAGAGGACCTGTAACATCCGAATTAGAGAGATTCCGTCCCCCCCCCCCTTCACAGAGTAAGACTACCCTATTTCGTTATTTTCCTATGGAAACAAATTATATTTTAGTATAACCTTATTCAGGAAGCTCTACTGATACGCGGAATACATGGGTCTGGGGGCAGCATCCCTCATGTTAAGTTACGGTGTCGGGTTAAGTTAATGTATGTGAGTCGGCAAGGTAATTGCGACGGACGTAAACAACCCCACCTGCCATGGTTGGGACTGTCCACTTTGTATAATTTACCTCTTTCTCCACACTCGACTGTTTTTCTGTAGCTAGTCTTGCAAAAGTGCATATATAAATCTCATTACTGTTGTTGCTCTATATCTTCTTTATCTCTCTGTTTCCTCCCCACTCTACCTTCTACACATTCGTCCTACCCTCTTTTGGCTCAAGCTACCTCCCGCCTCGTTGCCCCACCCCCACCCCTTAGCACCCCCTCCAGACCTCCCTCCTCCCTTTCACACCATCTTCCTCCCTACCTCCTCCCCTCCACACCATCTCCCTCTATCCATATCACCTCCCTCCTACCTACCTTCCACTCCACCTACCACCCTCCCTCCTTCCATCCACACTACCACCCTCCGTCCCTCCCGATTTTCCTCTACGCCACCACCCTTCCTCCTCCCCAACACCCCCGTCCTTCCTCCCACCCTTCTCCGGACCACACCACCTTCCACCCTCCTCCCCTCCGCACCAACTCCCTCCCTCCTTCACATCATATCCCTCCCTTCCTTCTTCACTTCAAATCCCTCCTCCCCTCCACCGCACCTTCCTTCAATCCTCCCCTCCACACCACCTCTCTCCCTCCTTCCTCCCATCCACTCCCCCTCCTCCCCACTACATCACCTCCCTCCCTTTTTACTTCCACATCACCTACCCTTCATCCTCCCCTCCATATCAGATCCCTTAATCCTCCCCTCCACCTTCCCCCCCCCCCCCCACCCACACCCACCCTCCCCCCCCTCTCCACACCACCTCCCCTGCATTTCACTTCTCTCCCTCCTTCCTCCCATCCACTCCAATTCCTCCCCACTACATCTTCTCCCTCCCTCCTCCCCTCCACATCACCTCCATTCATCCTCCCCTCCACATCAACATCACCTCCCTTCATCCTCCCCTCCATGTCACTTATCTCCCTCCCATCCACTCCACCTCCCTGCCTCCTCCCCTCCATTCCACCTCCCTCCCTTCTCTTCCCTCCACATAACTCCTCCCTCCCTCCATCCTCCCTCTTCCTTCCTCCCCTCCCCACCAGTATGTACTGCACAGTACAGTATAATATTGTACACCTGTTGAGCTTGATAATTCAATTAATCTTGTTATTCATTTCATATACGAATACGAAGTACTATTTAATGAATACTTAATTACATGTACAGTATTAACGAAACCTATAAGGTGTAATTATGTGGTTGCTGAAAAAGAAGAGACCGATTATTTATGAGAACTTAACTCGGTTGCATAAAAATAGTGTCTGTTCCTGTAGAGAGTGACATATTTATTATAATCGGTGTCATAACCTTAATTATGATGTCGGGTTAAACATATTGGCAATTCCCGTACAAACAATGTGGATATTGGTGTTCAATAATACAATAATATGACAGAGGATTGTTAACCCTTTCTCTGTGGGGTGTTTTGGGCTATTTAGGGCATATTCAGGCACTCCTGAATGATAAATCAAGCATCTGCATTAAATGAATTGTATTCTGCCGAAAACTAGGCGAAAATAGCTTCAAAATGAGACCAGAACGGGCCTCGTAGGTGACCTGGTTCACCCGCAGCGGTGCCATAGAAACGCGGGAAACCCGCTATTTGTTAGCACTCGCTCGCTTGGCAACACTGTTGTGAGAGGCAGTGAGAGACCCGCGCGAGACACAGTCTACCTCAGTGGGCCGCTGGCTGCTCTGAGGATCGGAGGTGGGCCCCTCACGCTCCCGCCCACTGACACTCAATTTTTAAGTTTTTTACAGGCTTTTAAAGCCTGGAAATTGCTGCAAATTGCCAGGACGTTCCAGAACGTCACCCGCAGCGAAAGGGTTAATGAGGTCTGCCAATGAGGTTTGTCTCTCGTTCTTTCTCTCTCTCTTGCTCTTTCTTTCTTTCTTTCTCTCTCTCTTGCTCTTTCTTTCTCTCTCTCTTGCTCTTTCTTTCTCTCTCTCTCTTGCTCTTTCTTTCTCTCTCTCTTGCTCTTTCTTTCTTTCTCTCTTGCTCTTTCTTTCTTTCTCTCTTGCTCTTTCTTTCTTTCTCTCTTGCTCTTTTTCTTTCTTTCTCTCTTGCTCTCTCTTTCTCTTTCTCGGTCTCTCTCTTTCTCGCTCTCGCTCTCTCTCTTTCTCGCTCTCGCTCTCGCTCTCTCTCTCTTTCTCGCTCTCGCTCGCTCGCTCTCTCTCTCTCTCTCTCTCTCTCTCTCTCTCTCTCTCTCGCTCTCTCTAGATCTGCGGCTCTCTCTCCCTCCTCTCTCTCTCTCTCTCTCTCTCTCTCTCTCTCTCTCTCTCGCTCGCTCCCGTCGCTCCCATCTCTCTCCTCTCTCTATCGCTCGCCATCGAGTTTCTCTCTTCTCGATATCTCTTTTTCTCTCTCTCTATATATCTCTTTTTCTCTATATATATATCTCTTTTTCTCGCTCTCTCTCTTCCTCGGCCGCTCTCTTCCTCTCTCTCTTTTGCTCAGGGTAGGGGGGGGGGGGGGGGGGGGGGGGGGGGGGGGGGTGGTGGGGGGGGGGGGGGGGGTAGGGTGTGGGGCGGGCATCGAGGGGGGGGGTCTCTCGCGGGGGGGGGGGGGGCCTCATCGGGGGGGGGGGGGGGGGGGGGGGGGGGGGGGGAGGGGGGGGGGCGCGCGGGGGGGGGGGGGACACAGGTATGCTCTCTCGTCTCTCGCTCGCTCGCATCTCTCCGCTCACTCCTAGCTCTCTCATCTCTCGCTCGCATAGGGCTCTATCTCTCACTGATCTCTCTCTCTCGCTCTCTCCCTCCCTCGCCCTCTTCTCGATCTCGCTCTCCCTCTCGCTATCTCGTCTCTCTCGCTCTCGCTCTCGCTAGCTCTCTATCTCTCGCTCCGGCACTTATCTCTCTCTCTCTCCGCTCGCTCGCTCTCTCTCTCGCTCTCTCTCTCCTCCTCCACTCCCTCCCATCCTCCCTCGCCCCTCTCTCGCTCGCTCTCGCTCTCTGCATCTCTCTCCGCTCTCGCTCGCACTTCTCTTCTGCGCGCACTATCTCTCTCTCTCTCGCTCGCTCGCTCAGCTCTCTCTCTCTACACCGCTCTCTCTCTCTCTCTCTCCCTCCCTCCCTCGCGCGCTCGCTCTCTCTCTCCGCTCGATTTTGCTCTCACTCGCCATCCGCTCGATCTCCCTCGCGGGGGGGGTATGGCTCTCACGAAAAAAGTCACCACCAGACAATCTTCCCTCGCAATTGCTCTCCTTTTTCACTCGCTCGCTTCTTCTCCCTCGCTCGCTCTCTCTCCCCGCTTGGCTATCTTTTTTCACTCGCTCGCTCTCGTCCCTCGCTCGCTCTCTCTCTCTCGCTCGCTCGCTCGCTCGCTCTCTCGGCGCTCGCTCTCTCGCGTCGCTCTCTCTCGCGTCGCTCTCTCTCGCTCTCTCATCCCTCGCTCTCTCTCTTTCTCGCGGGTGTGGGGTGGGGGGGGGGGTGGATTTCGCAATCTTCTCTTGCTCGCTCGCTCTCTCTCCTGCTCGCATCTATCTCTCTCTCCTGCTCGCATCTCTCTCTCTCCTGCTCGCTCTCTCCCCCCGCTCTCCTTCTCTCTCTCTCCCTCCCTCGCTCTCTCTCTTCCATCTCTCTCTCTCTCCCTTGCTTGCTCTCTATCTCTTGCTCTCTCTCTCTCTCTTGCTCGCTCTCTCTGCTCGTCTCCTCGTCTCTCATCTCTCTTAATATAATCAGCATAAATTAACTAAATCCAATTATTACCTCACTCACTAACTAAATGTCAACTAGAAAATCGAACACCCTGATCTTTGACAACCAATCTAGGGACTAGCATACAAGAGAGAGAGAGAGAGAGATAGAGAGAGAGGAGAGAGGAGAGAGAGAGAGAGAGAGAGAATGATAGAGTTGAGAGTGAAGTCAGTGGAAAATTGTAAGAATAATATCTTTGTGTTTTGACTTGCGCTTCAGAGAATTAGCAATGATGCGGACTTAAGCACAATCACGCGCTAGTACAGAGAGCAACCGAAAATTTAGAAAATCCCCAACGCTGGAAGTACTGTATGTAGAGAGTCTGGTCTGGTTACCACTAATCCCAGTCTGTTTGTTTGGCTCTATGTATTTCAGTCAGGGTTTGTGTGTGTGTCTGTTTTAGGGTGTAGGCTATGTGTCTTTAAATGTAATGTATGTATGAATACTGGTGTTGTGTGTGTGCTTTTAGTATTTTCCCGGTTGTGTGGGGGGTGTGTGTGTGTTTCGAGTGTGTGTTGTGTGTTGATTATATTTTGTGGTGTGTGTGGTGCTGTGTTATAACATGATGGATATTTGAACTTAACCCATCCACTCCCAGCGATACGGCTACCAGCCGTCAGTAGATAAGTCACTCCCAGTCCCAGCGACGGCTAGGAGCCGTCAGTAATGTTCTTTCCTTGTAAACTGCCTGTACAAGGGTTGTACCTGGCTACCAACGGGACCGTTTGAAGCACTTGCTCAAGATATGACAACACTTCTCGGCTTTATAAGACCCCACTGCAGGGTGGGGGAGAGCCAGTCTTGCTTTCATTCATCTATTGAGGTGGAAAGTTTGTTCTATCTTTCCATTTTTGCCACAGTTGCTTGGGACGGCATGGGACTTTTATTACTACTACGCATCCTACGGTAGAGTACGGGTTAACAATAACTACAATTTGAACGTTCACCTTAATAATATTCATGTAGTCAAGGTATTATAAGCTATTCCATGGCATCTTTAACATCGCGTCATATGTTGCATTTTGTGACTCCAGATGAGACTTCAATGCATGTTCGTGATTAGCAAGGGATCTCGTGAATAGTGACCCCTTTAAGAGGGCCTACCTCGCGTTATTTCTCTTTCTATCCCTCGTTCTTTGGCATGTAATCCATTCCGGGCCCCATTCAGCCTACTGTTATAAGACGTTTAACCCCCATCCAGGTGTCAATATTTTCCCCGCGAGCCTGGTATATCAATATCTTTTGTTTTGACCAAAGCCAGCTATTATTGCTGAAAAAATTGTTTTTGGTTTTTCGATAGAAACAATTTCTCCAGGGAAGCCGGATTTCTCCAATTACAATGCTGGCCTCCGATATCGCTCGCCAGGAAGAAATACGACACCTGGATGTGGGCCGATAAACGTCTTAAAACTAGTTGGCCCTTGACTGGGGCCGGTGAATGGCTACAAGCCAGGGCAAAGATAGAAAAGGATAGAAAGATAAAACAAGAGCCGGTGACCCCCCCTTAAGAGCTATAGATAATCCCGATTCATTTAGCAGAATTACAATCTAAAAATACGGGTAAGTACATCAATTATATAAATGTGGACAACTTCAAACTTCTACTGTTGTGTAGGACATTAATTGCACTAACCAGCGTAGGATCGGTATCATATTGTGACCGTTTATAATCTAACATTTCATCGGGTTTAGCTGATTAGATCCACAAATACTGGGTGGTACACAGGTTATTAGAAGATATAGTAAAATATGGAGTTCTGTAGGTTGGACATACCTTTCAATGCGGGTGACGGTCTTTTTCTTTTATTTTATTCTAACTATACTTAGGACAATTTTATGCAGCTTCGGCGGATCGTTGATAGCTATAAGTAATGATTTAGATAGTTTGGGTAGTCTTTTAATCATTATAGGTACTTGAAATGAACAAAATCGTCTAATAGTAGCTATAATAAAATGAAAAGGACATAATCCGTCCTTAAAGGGTTAATGAGCTGACCCAATTATGGCATCATACACGGACTAGGACACATAGGTGACAATTTGCGAATAGATACAGGTGGAACACATATTCCTGACTACTTCTGATAAGCTAACGAGATTTTCAAACATTTTCTTGTAAACGACATTCCCTAAGGAGTGTTTGTCCCCCAAGCCATGTGCACTAATTTTAAGATTATCATATTTTTGTCAGAGAGAGAGAGAGAGGAGAGAGAGAGAGATAGAGAGAGAGAGAGAGAGAGCAGAGAGAGAGAGGGGGGGGGGGGGTGAGTGTGTGTGTGTGAGATACGAGAAAAATGCAGAAATAAGAAAAAACTCAAAATGAAACGAAAATTAAGCGAATTTTCCTTGTCCTCCCAACTGCAGGTAAATTACGCGTCCAAAGTCATTTCGGGCCCAAGTTTTTTCATCCCCACTGGTGGCCGCTTTGTTTACAATTTTTAAGTTGGTGGAAGCTAGGTTATAATAAAATAGTCTTGGTTTGGATGGAAACTAAGTTTATTTTTAAATATGATTGTTTTGTTTTACTTCTTTCTTGTTTAAATTTGCTCCCTAGATCTTAGAAAGCCTAAAACAAATACAAATATAAACACAAAAACAATACACCCCCTCAGAGATAACTTTTTACATTTTCGTTTGAACTAATGTCCCGGCCAAAGATCGCTTCCTCCTATAACTACCGTCTCTCTTCACTTCGCCTAGAAAAGGTCGACATTTATATGGCAGGAAACATCTTATTATTTGCAAAGAAAATGGCGAAAGGGTCTGAAATTTGTCATCTGATGGGGCCCTCTCTTGTTGTTCCTCTCACAAACGGATCGCACCGTCCGAAAGGCCGGTTCCTTCTAAAATTCGAGGCTCGCTATCGCGCGCAAAGAAAAAAATCGACACCTAAAGGGCACGAAAGGTATTAATATTGACAACAAATGAGGGGAACTGTCTCAAAAATCGCCAAACCGAACGGAACGAACGTCTTAAAACCTCAACACTAATATGCTAAACATGAGGGGAAAAGGGGTTCCAGAAAAAGTGAATACTGCCCCCTTAAGACGTGAGTGATACGACCTCTATACACAAAAAAAAAACAAAAAAAACGAATTTGACCTTGAGCGAGAAGGACTAACAAGCGAGCAAACTCCGTAAACCCAAATTAGTCTAGCCTGGGGAAAAGAAAACTAGAAGTGTGGCTGCCCGGCGTTAGATGAGAATCCCTGTAAAATCCTCTTACTAATAAAAGTTTAACAGGGAAGGCAAAGTTACACGTGCATAATATACGTCCAGGCTCTTCTCTACTCTAACCTTCTGCTAGTGTTTTTTGCCTCCTCTCTCTCATTCCTCTCTCAGTCTCTCTCTCTCCTCTCTCATCCTCGCCCATCATCTCTCTCTCCCTCTCTCTCTCTCTTCTCTGCCTCTCATCATCTCATCCTCTCTCTTGTCTCTCCTCCATCCTCCCCCTCCCGTGCCTCTCTCCTCTTCTCCTCTCATCTTCTACTCCATCTCTCGCATCGTCTTCTCCTCGCTCTCTCCTCCTCGTCTCTCTCTGACTCAGTCCCGCTCTCCGCTCTCATCTCTCTCCTTCCTTATTTTTTCTAACTCCTTTTTTTTCACTTTCCCTTTTCTATCGGATATGCCATCTCTACTAAAATTCAGCCCTGACCACCGTCGTTTGGATCGTAAGGTCTGTGTGGTTCAGTGTATCCTGTGTAAATATCTGTAAACTTCTCTCTCCCTCTCTGCGATCAAGAGAAAGTAGACCTTCAGTGCCGAGCAATAGTTTGAGTTTGCCTTCCGTCCTTGAATTTTCTACTCTCCTTGATTTTCTCTCCCTACTACTGGGTAGCCTAATTCCTAAGTTACAAACTGTCTTTTTCTGCGCGCCATCCTCTGTGGTTCCTAGTATAGGCCAGACACTAGTTTGTATTAAGTCATGTCATAGATGTGTCACAATAAAAGAAAAGATAAAAGCCCTCTATCCCAGATTTCCACACACAAATTGACCCTGAGAGAGATAGAGAGCGGAGGGGGGGGGTGGGGGGGGGGATTTTTGCCATTTATTTTATATAATTCCAAGATTAAACACTCATGTTAGGCTACACACAGAACAAAGGAGAATGAGCCGTGAGGTAAATGTTACATTACTGTATACCTACAGTACGCGCGACGACCCTTGTTACCTACTACTATTTTAGCTATTATTTGGCACGATTTTAAAATTTCAGCTTAGTAAGAGATATCGTATCTAAAAAAAAAACCGATAAAAAAAGCTATAGAGAGACTATCTCCATGACTCCTTTTATCTACAATATCCTTGTCCTAAGCTACATATAATCCGGTCTAAATCTAACTGACTGAAATCAATGCAAACGGACGTCTACCACCACCAACACGGGTCACGCGTATCGGCAGTGGTTAAGATTATTCATGTATATCA
>CM064497.1:7018787-7083787 GCA_032716605.1 Paralithodes platypus
TATATCTCTTTTTCTCTCTATATATATATCTCTTTTTCTCGCTCTCTCTCGCTCGCTCGCTCTCTCGCTCTCTCGCTCTCTCGCTCTCTCGCTCTCTCTCTCTCGCTCGCTCGCTCTCTCTCGCTCGCTCGCTCGCTCGCTCGCTCTCTCGCTCTCTCTCTCTCGCTCGCTCGCTCTCTCTCGCTCGCTCGCTCGCTCGCTCTCTCTCTCGCTCTCTCTCTCTCGCTCTCTCTCGCTCTCTCTCTCTCTCTCGCTCTCGCTCGCACTATCTCTCGCTCGCACTATCTCTCTCTCTCTCGCTCGCTCGCTCTCTCTCTCGCTCTCTCTCTCTCTCTCTCCCTCCCTCCCTCGCTCGCTCGCTCTCTCTCTCGCTCGCTTGCTCTCACTCGCTCGCTCGCTCTCCCTCGCTTGCTCTCTCTCCCTCGCTTGCTCTCTTTTTCACTCGCTCGCTCTCTCTCCCTCGCTCGCTCTCTCTCTCTCGCTCGCTCGCTCGCTCGCTCTCTCGCTCGCTCGCTCTCTCGCTCGCTCTCTCTCGCTCGCTCTCTCTCGCTCTCTCTCCCTCGCTCTCTCTTGCTCGCTCGCTCTCTCTTGCTCGCTCGCTCTCTCTCCTGCTCGCTCTCTCTCTCTCCTGCTCGCTCTCTCTCTCCTGCTCGCTCTCTCCCTCGCTCTCCTGCTCTCTCTCTCCCTCCCTCGCTCTCTCTCTCCATCTCTCTCTCTCCCTTGCTTGCTCTCTATCTCTTGCTCGCTCTCTCTCTCTCTCTCTCTTAATATAATCAGCATAATAATAAATCCAATTATTACCTCACTCACTAAATAAATGTCAACTAGAAATCGAACACCCTGATCTTTGACAACCAATCTGGGACTAGCATACAAGAGAGAGAGAGAGAGAGAGATGATAGAGTGAGAGTGAGTCAGTGAAATGTAAGAATAATATCTTTGGTTTTGACTTCGCTCAGAGAAATAGCATGATGGGACTTAACACAATCCGCCTAGTACAGAGAGCAACCGAAATTTAGAAATCCCCAACGCTGGAAGTACTGTATGTAGAGAGTCTGGTCTGGTTACCACTAATCCCAGTCTGTTTGTTTGGCTCTATGTATTTCAGTCAGGGTTTGTGTGTGTGTCTGTTTTAGGGTGTAGGCTATGTGTCTTTAAATGTATGTATGTATGCATATGTGTTTGTGTGTGTGCTTTTAGTATTTTCGTGTGTGTGTGTGTGTGTGTTCGAGTGTGTGTGTGTGTTTATTATATTTGTGTGTGTGTGCGTGTTATATGATGGATATTTGAACTTAACCCATCCAATCCCAGCGACGGCTACCAGCCGTCAGTAGATAAGTCACTCCCCAGTCCCAGCGACGGCTAGGAGCCGTCAGTAATGTACTTTCCTTGTAACTGCCTGTACAAGGTTGTACCTGGTACCACGACCGTTTGAGCACTGCTCACGATATGACAACACTTCTCGGCTTTATAAGACCCACTGCAGGGTGGGAGAGCCAGTCTTGCTTCATCTCTTGAGGTGGAAAGTTGTTCTATCTTGCCATTTTTGCCACAGTGCTTGGGACTGCATGGGACTTTTATTACTGCATCCTACGGTAGAGTACGGGTTAACAAAACACAATTTGACTCCCAATAATAATCATGTAGTCAAGGTATTATAAGTATTCAAGGCATCTTTAACAGCGTCCTATGTGCAGTGACTCCAGATGAGACTTCATGCATGTCGTGATTAGCAAGGGACTCGTGAATAGTGACCCCTTTAAGAGGGCCTACCTCGCTTTATTTCTCTTTCTATCCCTCGTTCTTTGGCATGTATCCATTCGGCCCCATTCAGCCTACTGTTATAAGACGTTTACCCCCATCCAGGTGTCAATATTTTCCCGCGAGCCGGTATATATATATTTTTGTTTTGACAGCAAGCTAAATTTTTAAATTTTTCGATAGAAAAATTTCTCCAGGGAAGCCGGATTTCTCCATACAATGCTGGCTCGCTATCGCTCGCCAGGAAGAAATCGACACCTGGATGGGGATAAACGTCTTAAAACAGTTGGCTGAATGGGGCCGAATGGATACAAGCCAGGGAAAGAGAGAAAAGGAGAGAAAGATAAACAAAAGCCGGTGACCCCCCTTAAGAGCTATAGATATCGATATTTAGCAGAATTACAATCTAAAATACGGTTTAGTACATAATTATATAAATGTGACAATTCAAACTTCTACTGTATGTGTAGGACATTTATTGCACTAACCAGCGTAAGATCGGTATCATATTGTACCGTTTATATCTAACATTTCATTCGGTTAGCTGATTAGATAAAAATACTGGGTGGTACACAGGTTATTGAAGATATAGTAAAATATGGAGTTCTGTAGGTTGGACATACCTTTCAATGCGGGTGACGTCTTTTTTATTTTATTCTAACTATATTTAGACAATTTTATGCAGCTTCGGAAGGATCTTTGATAGCTATAAGGAATGATTTAGATAGTTGGTAGTCTTTTAATCATTATAGGTACTTGAAATGAACAAAATCGTCTAATAGTAGCCATAATAAAATGAAAAGGACATTATCCGTCCTTAAAGGGTTAATGAGCTGACCCAATTATGGCATCATACAAGGACTAGGACACATAGGTACAATTGCGAAGAGATACAGGTGGAACACATATTCTTGACTACTTCTGATAAGCTAACGAGATTTTCAAACATTTCTTTTAAACACATTCCCTAAGGAGTGTTTTCCCCCAAGCCATGTTCACTAATTTTAAGATTATCATATTTTGTCAGAGAGAGAGAGAGAGAGAGAGAGAGAGAGAGAGAGAGAGAGAGAGAGAGAGAGAGAGAGAGAGAGAGAGAGAGGGGGGGGGGGGGGAGTGTGTGTGTGAGAGACGAGAAAAATGCAGAAATAAGAAAAAACTCAAAATGAACGAAAATTAAGCGAATTTACCTTGTCCTCCCAACTGCAGGTAAATTAACGTCCAAAGTCATTTCGGGCCCAAGTTTTTTCATCCCCACTGGGGCCGCTTTGTTTACATTTTTAAGTTGGTGAAGCTAGGTTATAATAAAATAGGCTTGGTTTGGATGGAACTAAGTTTATTTTTAATATTATTGTTTTGTTTTACTTCTTTCTTGTTTAAATTTGCTCCCTAGATCTTATGAAGCTAAAACAAAGACAAATATAAACACAAAAACAATACCCCCCTCAGAGATAAATTTTTACATTTTCGGTTGAACAATGTCCCGGCCAAAGATCGCTTCCTCCTATACTACAGGCTCGCTTTCACTCGCCTAGAAAAGGTCGACATTTATATGGCAGGAAACATCTTATTATTGGCAAAGAAAATGGCGAAAGGTCTGAAAATTGTCAAGCTGATGGGGCCCTCTCTTGTTGTCCTCTCACAAACGGATCTCACCGGCCGAAGGCCGGTTCCTTCTAAAATTAGAGGCTCGCTATCGCTCGCCAGGAAAAAATGGACACCTAAAGGGCATGAAAGGTCTTATATTGACAACAAATGAGGCGAACTGTCTCAAAATCGCCAAACTAACGGAACGAACGTCTTAAAACCTCAACACTAATATGCTAAACATGAGGGGAAAGGGGGTCCAGAAAAAGTGAATACTGCCCCCTTAAGACGTGAGTGATACGACCTCTATACAAAAAAAAAAAAAAAAAAAACGAATTGACCTTGAGCGAGAAGACCTACAAGCGAGAAAACTCCGTAAACCCAAATTAGTCTAGCAGGGAAAAGAAACTAGAAGTGTGGCTGCCCGGCGTTAGATGAGACTCCCTGTAAAATACTCTTACTATAAAAGTTTAACAGGGAAGGCAAAGTTACACGTGCATAATATACGTCCAGGCTCTTCTCTACTCTATCCTTCTGCTAGTGTTTTTGCTCTCTCTCTCTCTCTCTCTCTCTCTCTCTCTCTCTCTCTCTCTCTCTCTCTCTCTCTCTCTCTCTCTCTCTCTCTCTCTCTCTCTCTCTCTCTCTCTCTCTCTCTCTCTCTCTCTCTCTCTCTCTCTCTCTCTCTCTCTCTCTCCTTCTTATTTTCTATCCTTTTTTTCAACTTTCCTTTTCTATCGGATATGCCATCTCTACTAAAATTCAGCCCTGACCACCTCGTTTGGATCGTAAGGTCTGTGTGGTCAGTGTATCTGTGTAAATATATGTAAACTTCTCTCTCCCTCTCTGCGATCAAGAGAAAGTAGACCTTCAGTGCAATCAATAGTTTGCCTGCCTCCTTGATTTTCTACTGGGTAGCCTAATTCTAAGTTACACTGTCTTTTTCTTCGCCATCCTCTGTGTTCCTAGTAGCCAGACACTAGTTGTATTAGTCATGTCATAGATGTGTCACAATAAAAGCCCTCTACCTAGATTCCACACACAAATTGACCTGAGAGAGAGAGAGAGAGGGGGGGGGGGGGGATTTGCATTTATTTATCCAAGATTAAACTCATGGTAGGCTACACACAGAACAAGAGAGAAGGAGCCGTGAGGTAAATGTTACATTACTGTATACCTACAGTACCAGCGACGACCTTGTTACTCTATTTTAGCTATTATTTGACGATTTTATTCAGCTTAGGAAGGATATCTACCGATAAAAAAAGCTATAGACTATCTCCATGACTCCTTTTATCTACCATATATCCTTCCTAAGCTACATATAATCGTCTAAATCTAACTGAAATCAAATGCAAAAGACGTCACCGGTACGGAAGTGGTTAAGATTATTCATGTATATCACTTTTTTTAAGATAGCTTATTCTTTAGGCACATTTAAGATTTTGTAGAGGTATATTATTAGGTTGGATACGTAATCTTGGCACTGACCTTTAGGGGTGAAAAGCAGTAGGGTGAAGAGCGGCAGAAACACACAAATCTCCATCTTTTACTGTCGTTGGTGTGAGAGTAAGAGTTCAATGGATGCCCCTCACAGCTCTCTAAAATGTTATAAAGTTTTGTTTTTCTTTCGTTTGTTGTGTGTTTTTTTAAGGATCAATGTTACTCTCTTTTCAGCGTTTTTCTTCACTCACAATGCTGTCTCTTTTCCTAACTCAAGCTTATAGACTTATCTCCATTTTGCTTATTTGTAATCAAAGTTACTCTCTCTTCAGCGTTTTTCTTCTCTCAAAATGCTGTCTCCTTTCCTAACTCTCAAGCTTACAGACGTATTTCTATTTCTGTTTCACACATACTTCTGTTTTCGTTTTGTTTTTTACTTTAGTTTACTCTCAAATACTTTTTTTTTTCTTCAAAGACAATGTTGTTTCTTTTCCTAACTCCAGCTTTCAGACTAACCCCATGTTCTTTTTATTTACACTTCTGTTGTTGTTTATCCTAATTGTAGCTTTATTACTCTCCTTTACTCGTTTTCTTTTCACCCACAATGCTGTTTCCTGTGCTACTTCTAGTTTACAGACCTACCCCCATTTTCTTTGTACTCACACTTCTGTTTATATTTTCCTAACTCTACTCTATACCCCCGTTTTCTTTGTACTCACACTTCTGTTTATATTTTACTAACTACTCTATACCCCCGTTTTCTTTGTACTCACACTTCTGTTCATATATTCCTAACTCTACTCTATAGCCCCGTTTTCTTTGTACTCACACTTATTTTTATATTTTCCTAACTCTACTCTATAGCCCCGTTTTCTTTGTACTCGCACTTCTGTTTATATTTTCCTAACTCTACTCTAACCCGTGTTCTTTGTACTCGCACTTCTGTTTATAATTTCCTAACTCTACTCTATACCCCCGTTTTCTTTTCTTGTCTGCCCCACACTAGTTTCTTTTTCCTAACTCTAGCTTTCCATATTATTCCCGTCTTCTTCACACCCACAGTGCTGTTCTCTATCCCTGACTCCAGCTGTCTCTGTCATCTGTGGTTTCTTTTCAACCACACCCTGTTTTTCATATGCCTAACTCTACCTTACTCTCATCTGCGTTTCTTTCTCACATAGGCCTATACTGTTTTTGTCTTTAGTTTTTGTTTTTACATAATCACACTTGTGTTGTCCTTGTTAACAATGGTCTTGTTTTGTTTGTTGTTCCTTTTAATAATTGTAATAACTCTTTTTTTTTTTCCCCGGCTGGTTCCTTGATTTGTTTCTTTTCTTGTTTCTCTATTCTTTTCTATCTTTTTGTTCTGCTAATGTCCTCGAATTTCGCTTGTGTTTTGTTTGTAATTAGGTAGAGTTACTTGTTTCTATGTCATTCTCTCGTTCTTTTGGATACTTAGCTTGACTTTCATTGTTAATATGTTGTTGTTGTTGTTCATGTTTTTCCCTCCTGTCTGACCTGTTGTTTTTCTCTTTTCTCTTCTTATTGTACTTGTCTAATTGTAGTTTTGTTTTTGTTATCTTCTTGTTATTATTGTCTAACCTCTTTTTCTTTTCTTATCTCTTCTTGATGTCGTATCTTGTAATTTGTTGCATTGTTATAGCATGTTTAGTCTGCTTTATCACTGTCCTTAGCGTTCGTATATTATTATCATCTCCAGAACTGCTTGTCGTTATTCCTCCTCATAGCATGCATGTTTGACACCCTGCTTAAAAGGCCTTCCAAAGCTAAATCAATTCGTCTAGTGATGTCCTGAAAAAAGTGGATAAAAAGCATCCCAATATTGAAAGGGTTAAAATTATACACTCGTACAGAAAGGGTCTACAGTAAAAGTGTCACAGGAGCAATTTTTCGAGTGATGGTTTTGGGCAATTTTTACCTGTCAGTGTATTACAACACTACAGTATATACAGTACTTCGGGTGTAAATAGAACAGGAATGATTTTGTTTTACGATTGCGATGAATATGAAAAAAATATATAGCAACACAAAAAATACACGAAGTTGCATTGCTTTGCCTATTTTTTTCACTTTCAAGAACATAATGTGAACTATGAAGCATAAATTTAGGTTTGTATTTGAAATAAAGATGAATAAAATGAATGGAATATGTGTCTGTTTTGACACCCTGCATATATATATATATATATATATATATATATATATATATATATATATATATATATATATATATATATATATATATATATATAATGACTAGGAAAAGCGCGGGTAAAAATTTGCTCATCGAGAATTGCAGCCGAAATCACTCTTGTGACACCGCCTTTAGTAACTAGGAATTTATTTTAGGGTCCAGTTTTGTAATTCACTTCAACTCTTTGATCGTAACTGACGGTAAATTGCCATGGTTTCATCCACATTATTCCGAAATTGCCAAGAATTTGAAGCAACTATGTTTTATATCATCTAATCTTTATATCAAGTAATGCCACTTGAGAAAAACCTCACACAACCCACCCGAGAAGAAGATATGTTTTATATATTTCTATGCGAATGAAGGAGACAAAAGACAAAGCTACCTGAAACAAGTGTCTCACCCAAAGTTGAAATAGCGATAGAGCGCTTTCTTTGTGTGTTTGTTATGAACACATGACCTACGTATGAAGCACAGACATATAGTTCCACTAGTTTAAGGCTGCTAAATGAAAGTGATTATTTTTTCACCGCAAGAAACAAATAAAATAAATGTTTAAGGGGGGTCACCGGCTTTTTTTATCGTTCTCTCCTTGTCTCTCTTTCCCTGACTTGTATCCATTCGGCCTCATTCAGCAAACTGTTGTAAGACGTTTATCCCCATCCAAGTGTCGATTTCTTCCTGGCGAGCGATAGCAAGCCAGCATTGTATGGAAAAATCCGGCTTTTTTTTTCTCTCGAAATATGTACAAATTTAGCTTGCTGTAAAAACAAAAATATATATATGCTGGCTCGCTACCGCTCGCCAGGAAAATATTGACACCCGGATGGTGGTGAACTTTTTAAAATAGTAGGCTGAATGGGGCCGAATGGATACAAGCCAAAGAGAGAGGGCGAGAAAGGAAAAAAAGCGAGGTGGGCTCCCTTAAGCATTGCCCGAATGGACAGTTTCTTGATTATCCAGAGGTAAAACTATCTTACTTCTGCTTTTCTTCCTCTATCCAATTGCTCTTCTTTCCTGCTTTACTCCAGCCATCTGGTCTGGGGAATGATCACTACCATCACGTACAGTTAAGCGAAACAAGATGGTATGTATAACTTTGTTACATCTTATAGAAAGTTTTGAAAGCTACATAAAGTATGTAGTGATTTGTTAAAATGAACAAAGTTTAGCATAGCCGTCATTAATTATGTGCCATCATCACTAAGAGAATTAATAAAAACACTAGAGATCCTCAATTTTGATACTGAATATCAAAATTCACGATAAAAAAATACAATTGGTTTAATTGTCTATTACAATATTGCAGTAATATAATATTAATACCGGTAGTTCATTAACCCTTTGAGTACCAGCGACATGTGTTATATTTTATTCCAGCTAGGTGAAAACTAACATGCAGCTTAGGAAGGATCTGTGGTAGTCAAAAGGGTTGGTTGAGATAGTCGGAAGCCTTATTATTGCTTGAGGTCCTTCCTAAGCTGAATAAACTTGTCTAATAGTTGCTAGACTATGATACTGAACGGGTTAATGAAGCTTATAGCCACCGACGCAGCAATAATTATCCACGGAGCAAGATCGCGTACCGCCGGTCACATGACAAAATGACCAACGTTGTCAGACTGCCGGAGCTGAGTCACGCACGTCCACCCTCCACCACAGATAGACTGATACTAAGTTCTCTTGAGTGGAGTGAGGCGGTCAGGCGGGTCAGTACTATCCACCCTACTACTACTACCTTGGGACGCTCCCTACCCTACAATCTGTTTGTTGTCAGCTCATGGTAAATTAAATCCCTTAGCAACTGATTTAAAAATACTTAACGGAAACAAATAAAACTGCAATATCTCTTAAGTTCTAAGATTCTCTAACTTGGCATCAACATCATAATTCGCACAAAATGTTCATAATACCCGAGTAATCAAGATGTGAACATGCCACTTTATCATAAGCTTAACCCTTTGAAGCTCTGACGCGTTTTAACAGTTTATTTTGGCTATCATTAGACAATTTTATGCAGCTTAGGAAGGATATGTGGGTATTAAAAGGGTGAATACTATCTCAATCAACCCTTTGACTTCCATATACCGTTACTAATCTGAATAAAATCGTCTAATAGCCAGAAACAGAATAGAATCGCGTATTGGAGCATGAAAGGGTTAATATATATATATATATATATATATATATACGGTATATATACAGGGTGTCCCAGGAGGAAAAGGCATAACTTTGAGATATGATAGAACAAAATATTCTAAGCCTAAAATGTTCTATAACAAAAAGTCCAAATCTCGACCGGTATAGAGTTGTGGCAATTTGAAAATGGTATTTTCTTCAGTATTTCCCCATAAGGCTGGCCTAGCTGTCCTAGTGCCTACTACACCTCCATCTTTCTGCAATTATTTGACCATGTTATTTTAAAGATATTATAATTCTGTAAGTTGCAAAATGATTATAGACATATTAGCTCACTTTGGAGTAGGTGGAAACTATTTGACATGCAAGAGTCCACTACAGTGATGCGGGGAGGGCACTACATAAAACTTTCAATATCTTTTTAACGGTTGAAATTTAGACTTTTTGTAATTGAATATTTTATGCTTAGAATACCTTGTTCTATCATTTCCCAAAGTTATGCCCTTTCCTCCTGGGACACCCTGTATACTGTATATACTGTATATATTTATATAACATATATATATATTTATATGTCTTCGTGGTGCAATGCATAGAGTGCTTATTTTCGGTGTGAGTGTCCTGGGTTCGAATCCCTGGACTGCCAAATGTGATTATCAATTTCATTAATCGATATTAGAAGTAGAGTTGGTTGGTGGAGAGTACATAATAATATACTGTATATATATTTATATAATATATATATATACTGTATATATATATATATATATATATATATATATATATATATATATATATATATATATATACGAAGCGTCTTTGTACCCTAATACTTATATTAGTACCGCTACGGGATCCAGATGGCGTTAGGTGTAATTGGAATATTGCTAATTAGGTGTTGCCTCAAAGGTTTGCAACACATATCGTATAGCATGGAGTAGAAATCACACACACACACACACACACACACCCACATACTGTTACGACCGGCACTACGATATAAACAAGGGCACTTAATAGTGGACTAGAAGATAGGCTATATCTGCAACAACGGTACGCTGATTCCAAACCCTTGAACTATTACGCCGGTGAACAAAACACTTAAACCCTCCAGAGTTAATCTACTGGATAACGGGGTATCAATTAACTGGGTTTAGTGCACTTCTACAAAGGCTTTCCGGTGACTGCAAAGCCTACTCACAACAGGAGTATACTTTACGTTAATAAAATGCTCTCAAGTAATAACAATGCTTAAATAAACTATAACAAGATTTAATAAAGGAGTAAATGCTTACGTTAACTTTAGTGCGAGTCTGTACTCAACACTAAACTCTTCAATGCTTTATGAAAACACTGGAAGTCTAGTCCTACGGCATTCAGATATGGAATCTTCTGAAAACGTCTGATGCTCTATGATGCTCGTCGAATATAGAACAGAAATAATGCAGGGGCAGGACACCAAAGCGTGTATCTTAAATACACCAACACGTAGGATACATATATATAAAACAAGGGAGTGCAACAACTCTGTGACAGCACTAATAATAGCCACTCAAAACAGTACTTCCTTAGCCAACGTAACAGCCAAACTGGGTTGTGCACTATGCATCAACCTAGGCTAAAATAAGGCGTGAATAATTCCTAAAGCATACACAATTAAAGGTAATAAACACAATGCTGTCTTTCTCACTAATAAAGTCTAGCAGTGGCATAAAAGGTACTAGGAAACTAGGCAGAGCGCAAGCATGCTCGACTTGCTCGTAGCCTACTGTCTCCCCTTGAACAGATTTCCCTTATGTTACGTTCAGTGACTAAGAGGCTCTCTTGGTAAGTCCAGATCTCAAGTATCTGGTCTTACCCTGGCGCTCCACAAAGGTCAACAAAATGAGGTAGCAAGCATACGAGCAAGAGTAGGCAAAAGCCCTTCACTTGTATGCTGCTACACTCGCAAAGGAAAAATATGCACAAGGGTTACCGGCTACCTAGCTCCGTCGAAGTCGTACAGGCTCTGACATGCCACATACTTAACTCAGACAACGACCAAGGATACCCTCCACTGTCTAGCATTAAATAGTAGGAAAGAACAACTCAATAATTAGAAGCACCCCAATACTATGATACCATGTGACTATGACTCTAATAATCCCTAAAGCTAGTGCAAAACATATATGTGAGAACTGGTGCTGGTAATACGACTGGCCGACTATGGAAGTCGTATGCAGAACCAGAAGGGATAAGTAAATGAATAAAGATGAGAAGTATTGAAAAGAAGAAGTTCACAGAGAGAAACATTAGTAAAGCGGGTTAGATTGGGGACAGATTGCAAGGGACGTCTAGGACCAAGCACAACATACCAAGCTCTGAAGAGACACGCGAGAAGGATGCCCGCACCACCTTGACTAGGACAGCGGCCTCCAATCACAGACGACTACGTCATGAAGAGCAGGCGTCATATGACGCGTCAGGCCCGCCGGCCAATCACGAGCGGGTGGCCCCGCCTAAGCAAGGAATGCGCACGTACATACACACGCACACACTACCACCTCGCTGCTCCTTCTCGTTCTCTCTCCTTGCAATTCATTCTACATCTTTTTATACTCTATCAATGATATAAAATACTTCCAAGTGTCACAGACAAGAATAAAGACCAGCACTGATCTGTCTGTGACAACATGAACACTAAGAAAGAAAGAACATCGTTCTACGATTATTATAGCCCATTTCACTGCCCTGGCGAGCGCTAGCGAATTACGAGTACATTCTGTCAAGCTGGCCAGCGTAACAATACACACATACATACATGCATACACAAACACATACACAAACGCATACACACACACACACACACACAGGGAAGGTTGTAAGCCTGGCCAGGATTTTGGTGGTAATCCCAGGTAATAGTTGGTTCAGGTTGGCTGGGCAGGTTATTGTTATTATTATTATTATTATTATTATTATTATTATTATTATTATTATTATTAATAGTATTATTATTATTATTTTTAGTATTATTATTTTTATTATTTTTATTATTATTAATATTTTTATTTCTGATTATTTTTATCATATAGGCTATATTATTAGTATTATAGCTATTGTTATTATTATTATTATTATTATTATTATTATTATTATTATTAACTTGTTATTGATGTTATTATTGATATTGTATATGTTGTTATCCACACACACACTCTCTCTCTCTCTCTCTCTCTCTCTCTCTCTCTCTCTCTCTCTCTCTCTCTCTCTCTCTCTCTCTCTCTCTCTCTCTCTCTCTCTCTCTCTCTCTCTCTCTCTCTCTCTCTCTCTCTCTCTCTCTCTCTCTCTCTCTCTCTCTCTCTCTCTCTCTCTCTCCCCCACACACACACACAGGTAAGACAGGTGCGGCAGGGAATATTTTAAGCCTGGCCAGGATTTGGGTGGTAATCCTCGGTAATGGTTGGTTCAGGATCTGCTGGCTGGCTGGGGAGGTTATTATTGGTATTGTTATTATTATTACTTATTATTATTATTATTATTATTATTATTATTATTATTTTTATTATTATTATTATCAATATTCTATCTCGGTTATTCCTTAGACTCTTACAGATCCTTTCTAATCTAAACTAATTCGTTTAATAATTGCCAGACGAAAATGAAAGAGCACTTGATAGTAAAATGAATGGGTTAATTTGGTAATTGGCTTAGGCCCATGAGCCACCGTGTAAGGATTCATCTTTGTTTATAAAAACCTGAAAGAAATTTTTGCTTTCCTTGGATTTTAGTTGAGAAAAGGTTTATATGGAAAAACCATTGGGAATGATGCATTGAATACTGACAAAAACAATCCGTAGATCACATTTATGGCAATGCCAAAATTCGTGTCTGAATATCGAAAGCAAGATCGTGAAGTTACGTACAAACACGTATGGAAAATGATCTAAAAATAATGTCTGATACCTGAATGTTAAGGGTTCCCACCTCGTTTTTCTTTTCTCTTTCTCTCCCTCTCTCTTTGGCTTGTATCCATTCAGCCTACTGTTTTAAGACGTTTACCCCCATCCAGGTGTCAATATTGTCCTGGCGAGCGGTAGCGAGCCAGCATATATATATTTTTGTTTTGACAGCAAGCTAAATTTGTTCATTACTCGATAGAAAAAATTCTCCGGCGATGCCGGATTTCTCCATGCAATGCAGGCTCGGTATCGCTCGCCAGGAAGAAATCGACACCTGAATGGGGATAAATGTCTTAAAACAGTTGGCTGAATGGGGCCGAATGGATACAATCCAGGAAAAGAGAGAAAATGAGAGGACGATAATAAAAACCGGTGACCCCTCTTAACCTTCAACTGTTATTTTTAGCCTCACCGATTTTTAGTCCACATATAGCGAGTTTACATTTAAATATCCTCCCAGACTTGATGTAAATACTGGATTGTGACAGACTGCTTCAATATTAATAGGTTCAAGGTTATTCTGAACATCGACGTTCTATTTTAACCCCTTTAGAATGAGATGCGGCGTTTTTTATTATAATTTGTCTATTGATGTATGATTTAATGCAGTTTAGGAATGTTCTATGGCATCAATACCACTCTGCTTACGCAGAGTTAATAAAACGTTTATAGGTAAAGCGGTTGTGTGTTACTGGCTTCAAACAGCATTTTGGAAAGATTTACAGTATATCAGGTTCTCTAGTATTTCACCTCATGTTACTATCCAACTACCAAAACTATCCAATCTCCCTTAGTATTTCACCGTACGCTATTATCCGACTGCCAAAACTTTCCGATCTTCCCCTAGTATTTCACCTTACGCTATTATCCGACTGCCAATACTATCCGATCTTCGCGGCTCCGTAATTATTGGCCAGGTTTTCTTTTCATGCAGAGCTCCCATTCATTGAGCCAACCTCGCCCCGTGGAGCTTGTCAATAGAGATGCCAATAACAACCTTTAGAACGCGAGAGGAGGAGGAGAGGCGGGTTAAGGTCTTGCGGCCCCTTGAGAATTCTGACGCGTTTCGAGGGTTTATTAAACCCTTTTATTCAGATTAGGAAGGGTCTATGGAAGTCGGAGGGTTAATGGAGAAGGTGTTTAGCCTTGTCATGCCTACAGATCCTTCTTAAGATGAGATTTCCACTTGAGGGATTTTTTACTGAACTCCTTTCTCCTTCAGGTTTAGCCCCATTGATTTTGAGATTTTAAGACGTTCGCCCCATTAGTTTGGCGATTTTAGGAACTTTCGCCCCATTTATGAAAATGTTAAGACCTTTCGTGCCATATAGGTGTCAATCTTTTCCTGGCGAGCAATAGCGAGCCTGTAATTTAAGAGGAACCGGCCTTCGGCCTGGACATTTGTCTACCGAAAAATGTACAAATTTATCTTGAAAGGGGTCAAGGGGGTGTAATTTTAAGCTTGATGGAGGTCTAGGGAACAAACTGAATACCTCTCCTTAAGTTGTACAAAATCGTCTAATGATAGCCAGGATAAACTGTCAAAATGCGTCTTATTCTCGAGAGGGTTAATCATGGCTCTTGAATTACCAGGACGATTTACTGGACACCTTCCTCCTCCAATTGACCACTTGCGAGTTTCAGGCTATATGGAAGTTGGAGCCGTAAACATCGATATTAAACGGAAATGCAATAACAATTTAGGTTTCTGATGGATAGAGAGTATGTTGAATTGGGTTTTATGTATTTAAACATGGACTACGACCATGTTTAGCTGGTAATTCTGCTAAATATCGATACTTATAACTCCAACTTCCTTATAGCCTGAAACTCGCAAGTGGTCAATTCCAGTAAGTTGACCCTGTTTGGCGCAAGGTGGGTCTATTTGGAGCCTCCCTGTATTACTTCATTAGTTTGATTATTTTGAGACGTTTCACCTAATTAGTTTGACGATTATAAGAAGCTACCCACTAAGGTGTTGATTTTTCCCGGTCGAGCAATAGCAAGACTGCAATTTGGGAGAAACCGGCCGAAGTTCTACCAAAATAATGTACATATTTAGCTTAGAGTGGGTCTGAGGACGTTATTTTTTAGTTAAAGAGGGTCTGGAGAGGCGTTTTTCTAAGTCTAGTGGGTAAACAAAATTAATTGTTCGAAAATGGTAAAGACGAGTAAAATACTCAATAATAATTAAGCAAAATGTCATAATAACCCCCATGACGTTGCACCAAGGAATATTAAACGGGTAGTAGCTTATTTTGTTTGGTCTATTAATTTGGTCTATTAATTTATATATTCATTTATTTTTTAGTTTCCTCGCTAGACCTCCATGAAGCTTAGAAAAACACCCCATAGACCCCTCTTCCAGATAAATGTGTAAATTTTTCGGTAGAAAAATGTACACACACACACCGCGCGGCTAGCTCAGTGGTACCGTTCCCGCCTGCTACCTAGCATACCAGGGATCAATATATCGCTCAGGTTGGTAAAGGCTTTCTGAGACATAGCCAGTGGCTACCATCTCCCTTGAGCAAGGAGATGGGTAATTGTCATTGATAATAATATCTAGGAAGCGGGACAATATGAGCCATAAACTCAACACCTGTATACTACAATTATGAATACAATTATGATAGAATACACACACATATTTTTCAACACACACACACTCATATATTCTAACACACACACACACACACACACACACACACACACACACACACACACACACACACAAAAACAGACACACATACAGACACACACAGGCACACACACACACACACAAACAGACACACATACAGAAACACACACACAGGCACACACACACAGGCACATACACACAGCCACACATACACAGCCACGCAATTAAAATAATACACCAAGCCATACGGTCACGCAACTCCAACATTTATATCCCGCATTAGATATAGCAGAAGCACATGTCAAAGGCTTGGAGCACGGCACATAATCAGCTTTGTGTGATTGCTCGTCCGGTGATCTGAGTTGGCCTGGGGGGGGGAGGGGGGATTAGAGAAAAGTTTAATATACAGGGTTAGTGAGAAGAGAGTGGGAGGGGAGTGTGAATGAGTGAGAGAGAGAGAGAGAGAGAGAGCGCGAGTACGAGTCCGTCACGGGGCTTCTTATCTCAATTATAATACATAGAAGCGACCCCAATAAATGTAACTTGGCTACAAGATTTCACAAGTGGAAAATTAGAACAGTTAGGCTAGATAAACAATAAAGCAAGAACAACAAAAAGAATAAGAAGAACGAAACTAAAACGAGTGTAAGCCATAATTACAATCTCCCCCCCCCCCCCCCCCAGGAGGTTACTAAATGGCAATCGGGTCTTGGAGACATCCCCCTGTTTGTCCACAATTATCCGTCGCTTTTCGGGTATATTGGATGTTCGGAGGGGGCGGCACTCCCCGCGGCGCTGATCCCGGGCTCCCCTCTAGTTTGGATTAATTGCCCCCCCCCCCCCCCCCACCCATCCCTTCCTTTCTCTCTCTCACTCTCTCTCTCTCTCTCTCTCTCTCTCTCTCTCTCTCTCTCTCTCTCTCTCTCTCTCTCTTTCTCTTTCTCTTTATTTCTCTCGCTCTCTCTCTCTTTCTCTTTATTTCTCTCGCTCTCTCTCTCTCTTTATTTCTCTCGCTCTCTTTAATTCTCTCTCGCTCTCTTTAATTCTCTCTCGCTCTCTTTAATTCTCTCTCGCTCTCTTTAATTCTCTCTCTCGCTCTCGCTCTCTCTCTCTCTCTCTCTCTCTCTCTCTCTCTCTCTCTCTCTCTCTCTCTCTCTCTCTCCCCCTTCCACCCCACTTCGCCTCACATAGACAATGGTATCAATATAAGAGACAGGATAATGTTGACATGAATAATTCTGGTATAGTGCAGTGATGTGATAGTTGGCTGTATGGTTAGATTAGATTCACTATATTAGGTTTGGGATTAGATATATTACATTAGTTTACGTTTGGTTAGCTTGGATTGAGTTGGGATAGGTTCTGTTTGTTTAGGTAAGGTTAGGTTTAGTTTACAATAGTTAGCTAAGTATTGGTAATATTTATTTAGTTGGTGTTGACGATTTGTTAATGTGTATGCAGATTAATTCAGATCAACTCGTGAATATTTGTATAAACTTACTTCTGCATTCTCCTTTCCATGCAAACCGAAACACATTGGTCAATATTGTTACTGCAAGTGTATGTATTAATATTTAATATTTGTTTGATGTGACCCAGCCAGGGCTCGATCCCAGGCCAGTAGTGCAGAACTCCAACACCTTAACCCCTAGGCCACCGAAGAGCTTAAAAGTAGTACCTAACCCCATTGAAGATTATGACGCAATACGACAGTATATTCTGGCTATCATTAGACGTTTGGATACAACTTAGGTACGCTCTCTAGGAATCAAAAGGGTTAAAGGTATTTCAATTTACTCATTAGCACCCACAGGATCTTCCCAAGCTGAATGGCGTCGTCTAAGTAGAGCCAGAATGAATTGTCAAAAGGCAGTGTCAATTGTCAAAAGGCAGTGTCAATTGTCAAAAGGCAGTGTCAATTGTCAAAAGGCAGTGTCAATTGTGCATTTTCCTAATATATTTTATACTGGATTTTGATAAGAGTTTCCCGTCTTCTACAAATTGGTCGCATTTCTGCTTAACCCTTTCTGTACCGGGCACCTCCTTTTAACTTTCTTTTGGCTGCTATCAGACGATTATATTCAGCTTAGGAAGGACGTCTACCAATAAATAAGCCACAGACTATCTCAATTAATCCATTTATCTACCATTTATCCATCCTAAGCTACATGAAATCGTCTAAATGTAGCTGAAATATAACACAAAATACGTCACCGGTATAGAAGGGGTTAAGGGGGGATGGGCCGCTTTTCTGGACCACTTTCTCCCTCATGTTTAGCCCCATTAGTTTTCAGATGTTAAGATGTTTGCCCCATTAGTTAGTCGATTTTAAGACCTTTCGCCTCATTTCTTCGTCAATATTTAGACCTTTCGTGCTATTTAGGTGTCGATTTTTACCCTGGCGAACGATAGTGAGCCTGTAATGTTGGAAGAACCGGCCTTCGGCCGGTAAATTTTTCTACCGAAAAAGTACAAATTAATCTAGAAGGGGGATCTAATGGATGTGTTTTTGTTTTAATTTGATGGAGGTCTAGGGAGGAAACTAGAAAAATAATGAATACATGCTAAAATCGCCCAAAAAGTGAAGGGGGAAGGGTATATTTTTTCGTTGATTATTTAATTTATTTATTATTTTTGGTTTAGCTTCCTCCCTAGACTTCCATAACACTTAAACATTACATTCCTTAGATCCCCCTTCTAGATTAATTTGTATTGTTTTCGGTAGAAAAATGTCCCGGCCGAGGACCGGTTCTTCCAAAATGACAGCCTCACTATCGTTGACCAGGAAAAACATGGACACTTACATAGCACGAAAGGTCTTAATATTGACAAAGAAATGGGGCGAAAGTTCATAAAATTGCCAAACTATTGAGCCGAACGTCCTATGATCTGAACACTAATGGGGCTAAACATGAGGAAGAAGGGGGACCAAAACAAACGGCCCATCTACCTTTAAATGAATGGACACTTTGAGAACACTTTGAGAACACTTTGAGAACACACCACTTATTTTGGCAACCCATTCCACTCTTCAACGGTTCTGTTGGGCAAACTATGTCGTCTGATGTATTTATGGCTTCTCTGCTGCAGGAGTTTATTGTTGTTTTTGTTCCCCGGGCTGTCTGACCGATCAACCCCAAGGTCCCGAGCAAGGCCAAGGACATAACCGAGCGCCCCCACAGAACCCTCCCTGCTTACCACTAAGAAAGGTTTGTAGTCGTGTCATCTTGTTCTCCCTATAGCTAGCATAATGAAGACTTCTTCGTCAAAGGACTCAAATTCTTTGGCGTATTTGTACATTATTATGAGGTCGCTTAATTCTCTTCCTATGTCTTGTGGTGAAGTGAGCTTAGACAATTAACGCTTTCCTCATACTCCAATGTTCTCATGTTGGGAACCCATCCTTTTTTTTTTTTTTTTTTTTTTTCTATGTGATTGAGGGAGGCAAAAGGCATAACTGCCTATAGCGAGTGCCTCCCCCATAGTTGAAAGAGTGACAGGGCCAAAATCAAGGGACGTTCGAGCCAAAATGCCTGGACACACGGAGTTTGAAGCAATTTAAGTCATAGGAAGAGGGAAAGACTGATTCTGGGAGAGAGTTCCAGAGCTCAGCTGTTGAGTAGAAGAAAGTTTGAGAGTAACGTTTCACTCTTGGGTTGGAGAGTTGCACAGAGTAGGGGTGGGATTGAGTTGCAAGACGGGTACCACGTGCCCTACGTAAAGGAGGTGGTATGCACTGGGATAGCTCTGAGGAACACTGATTATTAGTAGCGATAGAATAGCGAGAGAGATGCAACATTGCGGCGGAGAGAGAGAGATTGCAGAGAGTTGGTGAGTGGACGGGAGTTAATGATACGAAAGGCCTTCCTTTCAACTTTGTCTAGGAGAGCAGTGTGAGAGGAACCTCCCCACACATGTGAACAATACTCAATACAAGGGCGCACTATGCCCCTGTACAGAGCAAGAAGCTGTGCAGGGGAAAAGAACCCCCTAAGGCGGTTGAGCACACCCAGCTTCTGGGATGCTGCCTTAGCAAGACTGGTAATATGGTCCTTCCAAATGAGAGCAGAAGAAAAAGAGACACCAAGAATATTGAGAGAAGATGAAGGGTTGATTTTTGTATTGTTGAAGAATAAGGGATAGTCCGCTGGGAGATCCTGACGGGTAGATAGATGGAGAAATTGGGTTTTGGAAGCATTAAAGTTAACAAGGTTTTCTCTGCCCCAATTGGAAATAGTATTTAGATCAGAATTTAAGAGTTCTATGGCTTCATTACGTTTGTCGTTGAGGGATTGCTGGCTGGGGCGTTCTGAAAAACTAATGGAGTAGTGCAAGGTTGAGTCGTCTGCGTATGAATGGATGGGAATTAAGGTACAGTTAAGGAGATCATTTATAAAAATTAGAAAGAGAATAGGAGATAGGACAGAGCCCTGAGGAACACCGGAGTTTATAGAGTGAGGAAGTGAACAATGGCCGTCCACAACCGCGGCTATGGAACGGCCGGAAAGGAAATTAGAGACAAAGGCACAGATGGAGGGATAGAAACCGAAGGAGGGTAGTTTAGAAATTAAAGATTTATGCCAGACTCTATCGAAGGCTTTCGATATGTCTAGTGCAATAGAAAAAGTCTCACCGAAGTCCCGAAAGGAGGAGAGAGTCTTAATTTGTATTTTGTATATAAACATTTATTAGCTCACGTGTATTTGTGAGATATAAATTATATTAATGACTCTCGTGTTTGACTGGGCGAAAATTCAAATTAAATCTCTGTAACCCGAGTTGCGTGGGGAATCTTGTAAAACTCCCCGTATGGTATCCTGGAATATGGACCCTGCGAGTTGTAGATGAATTGAAATACTTTCTCCAAGTAGGATTTCCCTTCTCCTTAACATAAATAGGAAAAAGGTTAAGATTCCTTTGTCATGCCGTGGTGTAGTGGATTAAAAGCTGGGACACTCGTTCTGAATGTCGGAGGTTCGAATCCGGCTGGGAGTATATACACATGTATTATCTCACGTGTAATAATTGTGAGATATACTTGAAATTAATGACTCTCGTATTGGTCTAGGCGAGAAATAAAATTAAATATTTTGTAAAAATTCCTGTATGGTATCCTGGAATATGAATCCTGCGACTTGTACGGTTGGCCGAATAAGTCATGTCTTCGCTGTCATTATGTTTTGCTCGCTGTGTGCTGTATTGATGTCTATCAGATGTAGAATAGGGTGTGTAAAGATAGGTTTTATTTAGTGTTCCCGAAGCAACTGCCACTAAAGTTGTCTGAATAAGTAAGATTAACCCTGCAGACAAAGGATGGGAGACTCGTATAAAAGATATCGAAAATATATGTTTATATATAGGGTGTGTAAAGATAGGAACATGTTTTTTATATTTCACTCAAAACGATAAATTAATGCTTAGATAGTGCTGATACCAATTATTGATCGAAATATACATGGTGATGCAACGTCACTTATTTGGGCAACTGTGCATGAATTGAAATACATTCTGCAAGTAGGATTTCCCTTCTACTTAATATAAATAGGTAAAGGTTAAGATTCCGTTATCACGCCGTGGTGTAGTGGATTAAAAGCTTGGACACTCGTTCTGAATGTCGGAGGTTCGAGTACGGCTGGGAGTATATATATATATATATACCGGTATATATATATATATATATATATATATATATATATATATACTGTATATGCGTGTGTGTGTGTGTGTGTGTGTACACACAGTAATCGTTAATCCACTTATATAATGCGGCCACGATCCATTAACTATTATATTCGAGTCTTCAGAACGACTAATTCGGTGTTCGCTGACTTGTGATAGTCTGTGTTCTCATAATTAATTACTGGCTTTATATAAAGGCCGAGTGAGTTCCGTCCAACCCAGACATTATTAGCAGGTGTGTCAAAGGGGGGAGGAAGGGGGAGGGGGGGGGGGGGGGGGTTGAGAGCTTCGTTTGTTGCTTGGCTGACGGTCGGTCTAAGTCGGGAATGTTATGAGGGTGGCGTGGTTCAGGGGATGCTATGGGGTATCTGAAGAATGGCCAAGGGGCTTCATGGGGTTCTATGGGATATCAGAGGGATGGCCAAAGGGTTTCATGGGTTTCAGGGCTGACAAGGGGTTCTATGAGATATCCGAGGGGTGGCATAGGGATGTCATGGGGTTCAGGGATGACAAGGGGTTCTATGGTATATCAGAGGGATGGCCAAGAGGTTCCATGGAGTTCAAGGATGACAAGGGGTTAAATTGGATATCACAGGGTGGCATAGGGGTTTCATGGGGTTCAGGGATGGTAAAGGGTTCTATGGGATATCAAAAGGGTGGCCAGGAGGTTTCATGGGGTTAAAGGATGACAAGGGGTTCTATGGAATGTATGAGGGGTGGTATAGGGGTTTTATGGTGTTCAGGGATGATAAAGGGTTCCATGGGATATAAAAAAGGTGGCCAAGGGGTTTAATAGGGTTCAGGGATGACAAAGGGGTTTATGGGATATCACAGGGTGGTACAAGTGTTTCATAAGAGGGGAGCAACAGTCTGTTTTGTTTTGTTTTTCAGTTGACGGCAATTTCAATCCCTTGCTTGCTGATTTGTCGCTACTTACTGAAACAATATTAAGCTACTCCGTCCCTGTGTCATAATAATGCCTAGTTTTCATGATAAACAAGAAATATTTATATAGAATCTTCGTAATAAGTAAGCATGCCATATGAATACATGACAATTAACGTTTAAAATAATATATATATATATATATAATATATATATACAGTATGTTTCTAGTCTCTCAGTGGGGATCGAACCATCGACCATCAGAATGATAGACTGAGATACACTGAGAGACTAGAAACATTTAGTGGCTCACGTGTATTTGTGATATATTCTCAACAGTATATATATACTGTATATATAAGCGGCTGTGCAAGGTAGCACTGGGCTCTCTAATAACCGAAAACAATAGCTGTAGTTCTGTCGATTTTGTTAGTAATATGATATTTCCATTGTTCCCAGAATATCATATATATATATATATATATATATATATATAAGGTCTATTTTAGGGGTCACAGTGATAGAACATTATGACTATCACTAATCCATTGTTATATGACAAAAACCTAAGGATTCTCATAACAGAATAATCTAAAGGAGTGTTTGCAATGAAGGAGGAAGATAAAGAAATGTAATTTCCGTTCTAACAAGTTAGTAATTGCATTTTTTGTTTACCTGCATGATGCTGCAGTTAAAAAACAGCGTAATTACACACACTGTTAATAATGTCAGAGCACTTCTCTGAGCACAATTCACAACAAGAACTGCTCACATTACCTACTCCCACAGTCACAAACATTTGTTACCTTATGTGTTAAGTTAAGTATAAACATAATAAATGCGGAAAGAGTCGCTACATTACTCGTTTCGGCCGCAGGCTGGTCCCGCCTTGATTGCAGGCTCGCTATCCCTCGTCATGAAATACTGACACTAAAACGGCAGGATAATTTTATTGACGCAGAAATGAGGCGAAGGGACTTACCGTACATTCGCCAAATTTATGGGGCTAAACATGAGGGAGAAGGGGGTTCAGAAAATAACGCCCCCTTAAACTAAAATCTCTACCATCTTATTGTAATCATTAAGTTTCGTATTTCTATTGCCGTCTATTCTCTCTGAAGATGTCTTGAGATAATAAACGAAAGCTTGGTGTTCCATTGTTTCAATTTTCCTAGCGAGTTTTACTACATATTTTGATCACACGTATTTGTGATTTAACCTCCATATATATATATATAATTAGACGTTAATGAGTGGGATAAACGAATGGGAATGGGTTACTGAGCTCAGCCAGAATCCTGAAAGGGTTAATACAATAGTCCAATTATAACCGGGATACAAAACAAATAATGCGTCCTATATCCCATTCATTATAATTAGGTCAACATATCATGACCTCTAATATCTATAACTAGAAGACGACGCGAGTAATCTATAGTCTATTTGCTGTAAGTAGGCGAGAAATCATGACTTCCATCCTCTGTAACTCAAAAAGGGCTAGAGCAAATTGGCTGTAAATTTCCACATCTATTCCTTGACTGACTCTTCCCAAATGCTAGAAATAATAGCTCGATTACTCTGGTCGTTTTTTAGTTACAGAGGTTAGAGGTCATGATTGTTCGGAATAGGTGCAATTTACAGCCATTTGTTCTCGTCCGGTTTTGTTTTGAGTTACTGTGGATAGGGGTTATTATTGTTGTCCTACCAATACTATACAGGGCATAGTATACACTAAGAGGGTTGCAATGTAGAAGTTGTCAGCCATTCTAGCCATATATATACTAATGCAAGTAATGGCCGCTCTTTTGTAAATCTATAATGACTTACTTAAGGGGAGGTTTTTAGTTATTTCCTTAGACCTCCATCAAGCTTAAATTTACATCCCCTAGTACCTCTCTCAAGATAAATTTGTACATTTTTCGGTAGAAAAATGTCCCGGCCGAAGGCCGATTCCTCTTAAATTACAGGCTCGCTATCGCTCGCCAGGAAAACATTGTTACCTTAATGGCACGAAAAGTCTTAAAATTGACATAAATGGGGCGAAAGGTCTTAAATTCGCCATACTAATGGGGTGAACGTCTTATAATCTCAAAATCAATGGGGCTAAACATGAGGGAGAATGGGTTCCCCAAAAATATCCCTCAAGTGGAAATCGCCCCTAAGAATAGGAAAGGGGTGGTACGGTCGCGCTAATAAGTCATGTCCCAGCTGTCATTACGTGTGGCTCACTCTGTGCTGCATTAATGTCTGTCAGATGTTGAATAAGGTGGGTAAGTGTAGGAACATGTTTGTATATTTCACTCGATATGAAGACATGTAGTGTTCGTGTCGGGCATACCTCATTAACAGTCTGGAAAACTAACGGGTTAAAAATATGTTAATGAACACTGAGGGAATGGTGTTGAACAAACAGGCTTCATTATACGTGATACAATACGAGAGAGAGAGAGAGAGAGAGAGAGAGAGATAGAGAGAGAGAGAGAGTATAATGAACGATGAGCTTCTACTTCGTCTAACGGCAAGATGCTCTTAAATACAAGAAGTTAGAGCAGTGTCCAGTCACCATAAATATATATATATATCACTACCTTCAGGATTATGACGTCCCTTTTCAGTGTAATCTGATTATCATATGACGAATTTGTTTAGATTTGACAAGCTTTCTACAATTCTCAATTAACCGTCTGACCTTAAAACATTCTCCCTAAGCTGAATAAAATCGTCCAATGATGCCACAAAAGAAAATGAATGGATATTACATGATACACTGAAAGAGATAAGAACTGTATTATCTGTTTACGGACTAACACAATTATAAGATTTAGTACTGAGTTGGTCAAGTTTGTGTTTGTCCTTTCCTTTCCAGCAGCATTGTAAACAAACATATTACTTTGTTGTACTACACAAGTAATATATTAAACCACGTATAGCGTGTGTAGAGTCTGCGTTTGCAAGCCAAAAAGTACCAGTCTTACCATCTATAATATGATATATATATATACTTATTTGCGTAAACCTCAGAACATGATTTCTTAGGTAAGCTTTTGATCTCACTTATCATATGTTATGTATTATTGTTATATATATATTTATCTATATTTATATAACTGTATATCTATATTTGGTTAAGTGGGTTAGCATTCCTCCTCTACCGATCACAGTTGGAACACAAGATTTGCCTCCCTGCCAGCCAATCTCAATTAGGCCCCATCAATATCTGCTTAGACCTCAGATTCCCCTATGTAATTTTCAGTCAGTCCAGAATACTTGATTGTGTTCTTCCTGTTATTGATCTACATCTACATAATACAATATTAAGCTTGGGTTGAATCTAGCTGCGTTGTATTGTATATTATCATGTTTATGTTGGCAGTATTTTATGTGATATAATGTCGAGAGAGAGAGAGAGAGAGAGAGAGAGAGAGAGAGAGAGAGAGAGGATTAAGGGGGGTCACCGGCTCTTTTTTTATCTCTCTCTCTCCTGTTCTCTCTTTCCCTGGCTTGTATCCATTCGGCTCCATTCAGCCAACTGTTTTAAGACCTTTATCCCCATCCAGGTGCCAATTTATTCCTGGCGAGCGATAGCGAGCCAGCATTGTATGGATAAATCTGGCTTCGCCGGAGACATTTTTATATCGAAAAAATTACAAATTTAGCTTGCTGTCAAAAAAAAAAAATATATACGCTAGCTTGCTACTGCTCGCCAGAAAATATTGACACCTAGATGGGGGGTTAACGTCTTAAAACAAAAGGCTGAATGGGGCCGAATGGATACAAGCCAAAGAGAGAGGGAGAGAAAGGTAAAACAAAAGCGAAGTGGGCTCCCTTAAGAGAGATAGATAGAGATTAAATATACATCAGAACACCAAACCAATAACCTTCAGCACACACTACCCCCCTCTTAGCGAGTCAATTACCCATCCTTCTCTTCCTGGGGACGCGGTAACCTTTCAAACACTGAGGCCACTTATTGTTCTTGATTATTAAGGGTGTGTGTGTGTGCGTGCGCGTGTGTGTGTGTGTTTTATTTTGTTTGCGTTTGTGTGTGTGTATGTGTGTGCTTGTGTGTGTGTTTTTTTTAAACACCCTTCTCACTCATGATTTGCGGTGAGAAAACGATCGTGTAAATATGACTTTATGCAATGCCTTCCACAACATTTCATGCTTCTTCAGTGATGTTTAAAAAAATATAAAACAAAAAACAACTCCTTATCCTATTCTAAAATACGCTAAGTCATATTTCATTTACTTGCATTTCTGTATGTCCACAAATATTCCATAATTTGTAAGCGTGTGTCTTATTTCTATATTATTTCATTTTCTCCCTTGAGCAATGTTATCCAGACATTTTTGCTCGAACGTTCCTTGATTTTGGCCCTGTCACTCTTTTAACTCTGGGGGAGGCACTCGTCACAGGCAGTGTTTTGTATTTTGCCTCCCTCAGTCACATAGAACAAAATACACACAAAATTCTATATTCTTTCCTTTGCTCCCTTGATCAATGTTGCCACACTATCATCACCACTTGCTCGAACGTCAGCATAGGTAGTTATTGACCTTTGGTGACGGAGATATCACCTTTTCAAACCTCCAACAACTCTTTATTTATGCAACGTAACAGTCCTCCCTAATTGCGAGTGAGCTAACGCTCGCCACGCCACGCAATGCTCAGAATGTCGGATTTACGGAATAATGCGTCGGCCGTTTTGTTCGATAGTTAAGTGGGGTCACCTGCTTGTTTTCTCTTTCTCTCCTTTTCTCTCTTTCTCTGGCTTGTATCCATTCGGCCACATTCAGCCAACTGTTTTAAGACGATTATCCCCATCCAAATATTGATTTATTCCTGGCGAGCGATAGCGAGCCAGCATTGTATGGAGAAATCCGGCTTAGCCGGAAACATTTTGCCATAGAAAAATGTACAAATTTAGCTTGTCAAAAAAAATATATATATATATGCTGGCCCGATACCGATCGCCAGGAAAATATTGTTACCTGGGTGGCGGTAAACGGCTTAAAACAGTAGGCTGAATGGGGCCGAATGGATACATGCCAAAGAGAGAGGGAGGGAAAGAGAAAACAAGCGAGGTGGGCCCCCTTAAAATAGCTGGATTGCTGCTTGCCTTCTCTCTCTTTGCCGGAATAATGCGACGGTCGTATTTGTTCGATAGTTAAGGGGAGATGGTCGTTTTTCTGGTCCCCTTTCTCCCTAGTATTTATTCCCATTAGTTTTGAGATTTTTAGACGTTCGGCCCATTTGTTTAGCGATTTGAAGACCTTCCGTCCCATTTTGTTATAAATTTTAAGACCTATCGTGCCATTTAGGTGTCGATTTTTTCCTGGCGAGTGATAGCGAGCCTGTAATTGTAAGAGGAACCGGCCTTCGGCCGAGACATTTTTCTACCGAAAAATTTACAAATTTATCTTGAGGGGGGTCTAGGGGATGTTTTTCTAAGTTTGAGGGATGTCTAGCTAGGAAACTAAGAATTTATGAATTCATAAATTTATAGGCCAAAACAGCAGTCAGTGTCCCCCAAAAAATAGCTGGATTGTTATATTGGCCTTCTAGCTCTCTGACGGAATAATGCTACGGCCGTAATAGTTCGATATAGTTAAAATAGCTGCAGATTGTTATTGGCCTTCATCTTTGAGGGACTAATGCTACGGTCGTCACTGTTTGGTAGTTAAGGGGGCTAGTGCTTGTTTGTGGGGGGGGGCTACTGATTAATTTATTTGGGTATTTATTTATTTATTTGTATTTATTGGCCTTCTAGCTCTTTGGCGGAATGATGTGACGGCCGTATTTGTTCGATAGTTAAAATAGCGGAATTTTGTTATTGGCCTTCATCTTTGACGGACTAATGCTACGGTCATCACTGTTTGGTAGTTAGGGGGGATGAGTGCATATATTTCCTTATTTCTGTATCTATTTATATATTTGTTTAGTTTCCTCCCCACACTTCCATCAAGCTTACCTCCCCCCCCCCCCCCTCCCCCTCCCCCTCCCCCAGACCCTCCTTCAAGATGTATATGTACATATTTCGATAGAACAATGTCCCGCCCGAAGGCCGGTTTCTCTTTAATTACAGGCTCGCTTTCGCTCGCCAGGAATATTCCACACCTAAATGGCACGATAAGTTTTAATATTGACAAAGAAATGGAGCGAAAAGTCTTAAAATCACCAACATAATGGGCCGAACGTCATAGAATCTTAAAACTAATGGGCTCAAATTTCAGCAAATAGCTGGATTGTTACTTGCCTTCCTCTCTGCCGGAATAATGCTTCGGTCATCACTGTTTGGTAGTAAGTATTCTGGCTGTGATGGGTGCCCGCTGAGAACCCTATACTTGCGATAGCTAACCCAGCCCCGCGGTTATTGGCTGCAGTGAATATGGTCGTATATATATATATATATATATATATATATATATATATATATATATATATATATATATATATATATATATATATATATTGAGTATATATATCACAAATACACGTGAGCCACTAAATTTTTGTTATCTCTCAGTGGGGTTCGAACCGCCGACCGTCAGGACGATAGCCGACGCTACTGCCGTGTTGTAGTTGATTAAAGTGTCGGCTATCGTCCTGCCGGTCGGCGGTTCGAACGCCACTGAGAGATAAGAAACATATACTGGTATATATATATATATATATATATATATATATATATATATATATATATATTTTTTTTTTTTTTTTTTTTTTTTTTTTTTTTATTTATTTATTTATGTATTGATTGATTGATTGATTGATTGATTAATTTATACATTTATATATGTATTTATTTGTTTTGTTCTGTTTATTTTTTAGACAATTACTAGGGGAAGGAAAAACATAGACAAAACAAAAAAAGGTCCGTTTATCTAAAGGCATCCTTCATTCATAAATGTTTGCAACAATTGGATTTAAACTGTTGTAGGTTGTAAATCTATGGAAAGCAACTCCAAGGTTTAAGTGAATTGTTGAGTAGAAGTTCTGGGGATAGATGAATTTTGTTAACCCGTTCAGTACCAGTAATATCATTTTCATTAGGCTCTCGCAATTAGAATACGATTTTATTCAGCTTAGGAAGGGAATCTGTCCATTAAAAGCCTACAGACTATCCCTACTAATCTTTCTAAGTACCACACATCCTTCCTAAACTGTAGCTATAATAAAATTAAAAAGACGTCGCTGGTACAGAAGGGGTTAAGTGGAAGTTCTACATTATGGAGAAGAGAGTGTGAATTCATGGTCATTTCCAGCTGCCCTAGTTTTGCGGAAAAGTGGAACAATTGAAGCAAATTGATAGTTTATGTTGGCTGTTATTCGAGGATGTTTTACAGTTTAGGAAGGACCTGTGGTAATAAAATGGGTAAAGACTATCTCAATTAACCCGATGACTTCCATATACCCTTCCAATTCTAATTAAGGGAGCCTACCTCGGTGTTTTACTATTTCTCTTCCTCTCTCTTTGGCTTGTATCCATTCTGCCCCATTCAGCCTACTGTTTTAAGACGTTTACCCCCATCCAGGAGTTAATATATTCCTGGCGAGCGGTGGCGAGCCAGCATATACATATATTTTTGTTATGACAGCAAGCTAAATTTGTACATTTTTCAATAGAAAAATGTCTCCGGTGAAGCCGGATTTCTCCATACAATGGCTGACCCATTCCTAATATTAAACAATATTAGTTGGACTACTCTGGTCGTTTGTGAGATAGAGAGGCTAAACTTCGCGAGTTTTGGCCAATTAATTTAGAACAGGGTGTAAGTGGTTTGTAATGATTTTATGTCCTCTGATGTAAGCGGGGAAAGGTCATCCACTCGTATCTCATGCGGAAACAAAATATTGATACCCTTTCAAGATCGGATTGCGCATTTCTTCTGCACTCTAGCTATTATTAGACGATCTATTTCATATAAGGAGGGGGTATATGGCAGGCAGAGAGAGAGAGAGAGAGAGAGAGAGAGAGAGAGAGAGAGAGCGAGAGAGAGACAGAGACAGAGAGAGAGAGAGAGAGAATTCTGAACAGTAGCAATATATTTATTACGTATGCATCGCCCACACTACAAATACAATACCATTTTACAACCATGTAAAAACGACAGTATTTGCTAAGGAGCACCCGGCACACCACCTTCTTTTCCTCACCCCCCCCCCTTTCTCTCTCTCTCTCTCTCTCTCTCTCTCTCTCTCTCTCTCTCTCTCTCTCTCTCTCTCTCTCTCTCTCTCTCTCTTTATATATCTATATCTATCTATCTATCTGCAGGTTTAATTTTTAAGGAAACTGTTCTACGCTATAGATCTGCAGGATCGAATGTATATGCGAGTTTTATTGATTTTAGAAAAGCTTTTGATAAAGTGAATCATTTTAGATTAATCCAGAAACTTTTAGAACTAGATAGCCTATTCCTCATTACCTTGTAAATATTTTGTTTTATTTTTACAGAAACCAAATGGTTGCTACTAAACATAAAGATGCACTTTCAAAGCCCTGGAATATTATGAACGGAGTGAGACAGGGTGGAATTTTATCTCCTTTACTTTTTAATGTATATATTGATCTATTAATCGAAACCATATCAAAGTGCAAAACTGGATGTACTCTTGGCAATAGGATGAGTAACATTATTGCCTATGCTGACGACATAGTAGTTTTAGCACCAACAGCGACAGGGTTACAAAAGTTACTAAACATTGTGGAACATGAAACGAAAACTTTAAATATTCAAGTGAATGCAAAGAAATCAGTGTGTATGTTTTTTAGGGATACTAATAATATAAATGGTCTGCCGAGAATGAAGCTTAATGATGAAGTAATGATCAATGTACATGAACATAAGTACCTAGGATTTATTATTGATGATAAACTAAATAATGATAAGGATGTAATAAGGACAAGAAATAAGTTTTATAATGAATTCAATTGTATTTTACGTAAATTCCCTAATGTTAATATTAATGTTTTTATTCAACTATTTAATAGTTATTGCTTAAGTTTTTATGGTACAGAATTATGGTTTTCCAATAAGCGGTGTGGTGTTCCTCTGAAACAATTTGCGGTTGGATACCACAAAGCCATTAAGAAGATTTTAAAACTTAAATACTGGGAGAGCAACCACAAGCATGTGATTTAGCAGGGTTAATGACATTCAGTCATCTAATTAATTGGCAAAAAATACGGTTTGCTCATAGATGTATGATGAAGCCTTGTATCTTTTTAAGAAAATGTTTACTTAACAATGATGATAGCTTATATTTGATGAAGGAAGTAAAGAATATTTTATTGAATATTTATATTATCAAATGTTTAATGGAAAATGACATTGACGCAGTAAAATCTAAAATAACTTTTATTCAAAGCCGTGAACCAACTATGAGATAAATGTGCTTCACAATTCTCTTACTATGTACAAAGTTTTATGTAGCTTTTACGAAATAAAATATTGAGTCTGAGTATCTATCTATCTATCTATCTTTATCTATCTATCTATCTATCAATGCTGTATATACCCTGTTATTCTTAAACATATGTTAACTATCATTATTCGATTAGAGTGTCTTGGGATGAAGGGCACTGACCTTTCTATAACAAAGCACGTTATAGACCATTGTTCACTCCTATGTGTAGGGTAACAGATTTTACCAACAATACAAGATAGCCACCCCGAAATAACTAGTGTTCTACCAACGTGTGCTTCGGTCAATTAGTTTCTACCGGGAATAGAGGCGGTGTCACATGGGTCGTTTTTTGTCAATATATACGGGCAATTGCAGTCTAGCAGTTTCGACATATAGATGTTCTCAGAATTCAGCCACCTAACATGATTTACTTCCAGTCTAGTGTCCGATTCCAATGCGAAAGGGCCTTAAGGGAGGTCACCGGCTTTTGTTTTACTTTCTCTCCTTTTTTTTCTCTTTCCCTTGCTTGTAACCATTCGGCCCCATTCAGCCAACTGTTGTAAGACGTTTATCCCCATCCAAATGTCGATTTCTTCCTGGCGAGCGATAGCGATCCAGCATTGTATGGAGAAATCCGGCTTCGCCGTAGAAATTGTTCTATCGAAAAATTTACAAATTTAGCTTGCTGTCAAAACAATAAAATATATATGCTGGCTCGCTACCGCTCGCCAGGAAAATATTGACACCTGGATGGGGGTAACGTCTTAAAACAGTAGGCTGAATGGGGCCGAATTGATACAAGCCAAAGAGAGAGAGAGAGAGAGAGAGAGAGAGAAAGAGAAAAAAGCGAGGTGGGCTCCCTCAACATAATCCGAGGAGAAACTTGCTCATGGAAAATTACCGGAAAAAGCGCTCGTGTGACACCGGCTTATATGCAAATTATGGAGTATTGACGCTAATTGACTACTTGACAGTTTGGTAAGGAAGTTGGAGCTGTAGACTTGAATCAATACTTAGCGGAATTACCAGCTAAAATACGATTGTAGTAAATATATAAATACCAGAATTACCAGCTCAAATTAGGTTGTAGTACATCTATAAATACTAGAATTACCAGCTCAAATACGGTTGTAGTACATCTATAAATACTAGAATTACCAGCTCAAATTAGGTTGTAGTAAATATATAAATACTAGAATTACCAGCTCAAATTAGGTTGTAGTAAATATATAAATACCAGAATTACCAGCTCAAATTAAGTTGTAGTAAATATATAAATACCAGAATTACCAGCTCAAATTATATAGGTTGTAGTAAATATATAAATACTAGAATTACCAGCTCAAATTAGGTTGTAATAAATATATAAATACCAGAATTACCAGCTCAAATTAGGTTGTAGTAAATATATAAATACCAGAATTACCAGCTCAAATTAGGTTGTAGTACATCTATAAATACCGTACAGGAAAAACAAAAATATTTATTATCCATCACAAGCCTTCATTGGTATTGTATTTTTGTGTTATTTCGACGTTTACTGCTCCAACTTCCATTTACCCTGAAACTCGCGAGTGGTTGATTGGCTGATCGACCTTTACAACTGGCGACCTTTGTTGAAACTGACTACCCCTTTATTTTATGAAAGGGCAAGATCATTTTATATTCACATACATTTATTTGTTGTTGTTTTGCATTTGTTTTTGTTGAAGGAACTAGTGTATTTCTACTTGTATTATATTATCAAAGTACTTTTTCTCTGATTACCGGCAATTAACCCCTTCTGTACCGGCGACGTCTCATTGATTTTATTGTTTTTACTATTAGACGATTTTACTCAGTTTGAAAGGGGTCTCCAGCGGCTAACAGGCATTGAACTATCTCATTTAACCATGTGTACTACCACAGATCCGTCTTAAATTGCACACACTCGTTTAAATATAGCTAGAATAAAATTAAGAAGACGTCGCCGGTACAGAAGGCAATTATATTATACTTTCATAATAAGCTGTGTCTCAATACACTTAAGGGGAGGTATTTAGTTTGTTCCCTAGACCTCCATCAAGCTTAAAATTACACCCCCTTGAGTCCCTTTCAAGATAAATTTGTACATTTTTCGGTAGAAAAATGTCCCGGCCGAAGGCCGGTTCCTCTTAAATTACAGGCTCGCTATCGCTCGCCAGGATAAAATCGACACCTGAATGGCACGAAAGGTCTTAATATGGGGTGAAAGTTCTTAAAATCGCTAAACTAATGGGGCAAACGTTTTATAATATCAAAAGCAATGGGGCTAAACATGAGGGAGAAAGGAGTCAAGTAAAAAATCCGTCAAGTGGAAATCTCCCCTTAACCCTTTATGTACAGGTGCCGCTCTTATCTCTATATTTTGATTACTATTAGACGATATTTTCAGCCTGAGAAGGAACTATAGCATTTAATAGGCTTCGAACTGTCTCACTAAACTCGTTTTACTACAACAGATCCTTCTTAAAATGCACAAAATCGTCTAAATATAGCTAGACTATATTAACATTAATTAAAACCCCGTCGCCGGTACAGAAGGGTTTACAACTTCTATATGAATCCTACATATTTATATTTCAGTTCAAGGCTTTTCCCCATTTTGTTTCTATATTTCGTTATGTATCTAATTTATCAATCTAATGCATTTAATTCGTGTTAGGAATTAACAGTAATCGCTTAGTACATCCATTCATTATCACAAGCATAATTATATAGTATATAGATATGTATATGCACAGTATATTCACTTTTGACTTTAACAATAGGAATATTTATCTGAAATGTGGTCAACATAGCAACACCAATGTTAGCGTTATATATACAGTATATGATGCATTTCGAATTATACTTTTTTAAATACAAAATAATGACCATAATCTGTGACCTTGACCTTTGACTAAAAAAAAAAAAAAAAAAAAAAAAAAAAAAAAAATGGACCATCGTCGCATGGACCAACCGAATATGCCTAAAACAATTGTCGACAACACACAACCCATCCAGTACCTGTTCTGTCCTTTTCATTGTATACTGGCAAATAATAGACGATTTTATGAAGTTTAAGAAGTTTAAGTACCAGACTTCGGAATATCTTAATTATCCATTTTTACTACCACAGATGCTTCTTAAGCTGCACACAATCGTCTGAGTGTAGCTAAAATGAAATTAAAAATATGTCACCGGTGCAGAAGGGGTTAAACAGTCTAGGAAGAGTTTAGGCAACATTACTAACACTCTTGTTGTGATCTTGAACGTTGACCTTAACTATTAGAATATACGTATATGTTATTTAAGGGCAGGTTTTTAGTTAATTCCCTAGACTTCCATCAAACTTAAAATTACTCACCCTAGACCCCCTTTCAAGATAAATTTGTACATTTTTCGATAGAAAAATGTCCCGGCCGAAAGCCGATTCCCCTTAAATTACAGGCTCGCTATCGCTCGCCAGGAAACAATCGACACCTAAATGGCACGAATGGTCTTAAAATTGACAGAAATGGGGCGAGGGTTCTTAAAATCGCCAAACTAATGGGGCGAACTTCTTAAAATCTCAAAAGCAATGAGGCTAAACATGAGGGAGAAAGGAGTCAAGAAAAAAATCCCTCAAGCGGATATCTCCCCATAAGTCAAATTAAACTAACAGTCAGCTTGCCGAAATTTGAGCAATATTTGTAATTATGAAAGTTGACCTTTGACCTTGACTTGTGACCTTGACCTTTATGTAGAATTAAATTTAGGTTTGCATTGATGTAGCCCTCGAACATATATGTGTACCAAATTTCGTTAACACTCATCAGTTAATTTCAGAGGTACAGTTTTACAGAAATAGTTGACCTTCATGGTTCACCTTCATCTTGACCTTCATGATGTGCGATACCACTCTGTTTCGCCAAGTTCATAACTAACACCATTGTGATTTTTGTGGTGATGGTGATCAACCACCACTATCACTACACACACACACACACACACATACACACACACACACACACACACACACACACACACACACACACACACACACACACACACACACACACACACACACACACACACACACATCATTGAGGTGTGCGTGGTGATGGTGACCAAATTTCACTACACACACACACACACACACCATTGAGGTGTGCGTGGTGATGGTGACGAGCCACCATCACACACACACACCACACCTTCACACCCCGAGAGAATCCTCTGAGAGTTGGTCTTTTATGGTGGTTCTTTTATGGCCAGGCTGCACGCCACAGGGTCCGGTCCTTCCTTTCATATACACCCTAACCTATTTACTAAACTTTCTGAGGGCCAAAGTTCAGATTTATTTTATGGAACCCCCGAAGCAAAATCTGCCATTCTCATAATTATAAGTACCTCAGTAATGTATCGGTTATTCGATGCGGTTTGCTATACTCTGTTCCAAATTGGTACGCTACCAAATTTCGTGAACCGTAACCTCTATAACTCAAGAAGGGCTAGAGTAAAATTGGCTGTGACATTTTACACCTATTCCCTTGCTGACCCTTCCCATATGGTAGAAATATAAAAGCGATTACATTAGTTGTGTGTGAGATATAGAAGTTAATGCTAAAAAAAAAATTGTAAATTTTTTGATAGAAAAATGTTACGGCCGAAGGCCGATTTCACTTATAATTACAGGCTCGCTATCGCTCGCCGGGAAAATATCGACACCTAAATGGCACGAAAGGTCTTAATATTGATATAGAAATGAGACGAAAGGTTTTAAAATAGAAAAAGTAGTGGGGCGAACGTCTTAAAATCTGAAAAGTAATGGGGCTAAGCATGAGGAAGAAGGGGACCAGAAAAATTACCTAGCTCCCCTTCAGTACTATCGCCTTTTGAGTTGATACATATTATACGCTTTAACCCCTACTGTAGCGGCGACGTATTTTTTAAATTTCCTTCTGGCTATATTTACATTGTGTAGTTTAAGATGGATCTATGGTAAAGTAAAAAGGGTTAAGTGATATAGTTCGAAGCCTGTTAATTGCTAGAATCCTTTTTGAAACTGAATAATATCGTCAAATATTTGGCAGAATAAAGTTGTAAGGACGGCCCCGGTACTGAAAGGGTTAACCGTGGCCAGGATCTCAACAGAATAAACAAGTGTATGTACTGTACGGTGGCGCTTAAATAAGTCTTATCTCGACTGTTATTACGTTTGGCTTGCTCTGTGCTGTATTAATGTCTGTCAGATGTTGAGTAGGATGGGTAAGTGTAGGAACATGTTTGTATTTTTCACTCGATATGACGAAGTGAAGCTTAGATATTGCTGCTACCAATTATTGATCAAAACATACTTGGTACAAAGACATGACATATTAGCGCGACTGTACGGTGGCGCTTATAAGTAATGTATCAGCTGTCATTACGTTTGGCTCTCTCTGTGGTGTACTAATGTCTGTCAGATGTTCACTAGGGTGGGTAAGTGTAGGAACATGTTTGTATATCTCACTCGAAATAAATAAATCCTGTTTAGATACGGCTGATTTTGCACTGGGATCGGAAACTAGATTGACGATAGATTAATTTAGGTAGAAAGAATATTTTAATTCTTGACCTCATACGCTGCCTGACCAGTGTTGAGGATAAATGTTGAGGGAAAAAGCGCTCGTATGATACCAGCTTTAATAAAATATGCCTAAATTAATGTGGTTGTACGATTCTTCTGAAAATACAGTTATCTTTACACAACAGCCACACCTGAGACCAATCAGCACTGTGTTTACCTGTCTCAAACCAGCACTGTGTTTACCTGTCTCAAAACCCAGGCAGCAGTCTTGTCCACTCTCTGTCTAGCTGTGCAATCGCGCTAATAAGTCATGTCCCAGCTGTCATTACGTTTGGCTTACTCTGTGCTGTATTAATGTCTGTCAGATGTTGAATAGGGGGGGTAAGTGTAGGAACATGTTTGTATACTTCACTCGATATTAAGAAATGAAGCTTAGATATTGCTGATACCAATTATTGATCAAAACATACTTGGTGCCGAGATATCACTTATTAGCACGACTGTACAGTTTCCTGACAGTGTTTTTCCGTCCTTGTGTATCAGTGAGTCTCATCAGTGGTCTGTTTGTATCTCGTCACCGAGGCATTTGTTTTTCCTCGGTCATTTGATGTTTTCGTTCTCTCCGTGCCTCAGTTATACTGCACAATGAATTATCGTACACTCTTGAAAAGCTACGTGTATGAAAGGGATAAATATAGTGTACTTAATATAGTGTACTTAATATAGTGTACTTAATATAGTGTACTTAATATAGTGTACTTAATATAGTGTACTTAATATAGTGTACTTAATATAGTGTACTTATTATAGTGTACTTAATATAGTGTACTTAATATAGTGTACTTAATATAGTGTACTTAATATAGTGTACTTAAGAAGATTGCGCTTGTTTTTTGGTATATAATTATATAATGTATATTTATCAACTTTATTATATACTTTATTATATACTGTATATTTATTAACTTTATTATTTAGTTTCCTCGCTAGACCTCTATCAAGCTTAAAACAAATACCCCTACCTGTAGATATATTTGTACATTTTTCGATAGAAAAACGTCCCGGCCAAAGGCCGGTTCCTCCATAATTTCAGGCTCGCTAGCGCTGGCCAGGACAAATTCGACACCTAAATAACACGAAGAGTCTTAATATTGCAACAAAAAAAGGGGTGAAAGGTCTTAAAATCGTCAAACTAATGCGCCGAACGTCTTAAAATCTGAAAAGCAATGGGACTAAACATGAGGAAGAAGGGAAGCACAAAATAAACGACCCATCTTCCCTTAAGTATATGTCGTGACAAAACCAGCGTAAGCGGAGGCATGCGCTCTACCCAGTGCCCCCCTCGAGTTCTCCTTGTTATTTGTATCCGGTTAAGAGGGGTGACCGGCTTTTTTTCTCTCCCTTTCTCTGGCTTGTATCCATTCGGTCCCATTCAGCCTACTGTGTTAAGACGTTTATCCCCATCCAGGTGTCGATTTCTTCCTGGCAAGTGATAGCGAGCCAGCATATTGTATGGAGAAATCCGGCTTCGCCGGAAAAAAAAATCTATCGAAAAATGTACAAATTTAGCCTGCTGTCACAATTTTTTTTAAATATATGCTGGCTCGCTACCGCTCGCCAGGAAAATATCGACACCTGGATGGGGATAAGCATCTTTAAAAAGTAGGCTGAATGGGGCCGAATGGATACAACCCAGCGAGAGAGGGAGAAAGAGAAAAACAAACGAGATGGGCCCCTTTTAAGAAAAGTCATAATTTCGCATTTGACATTTGGAAGTAATCGGCTTCCATTGTATTAGGAGAGAATAGCCGTTATTTACAGTGGCATTTTTTTCTCGTGCTTGAAGGTGATTGAAAAGTACATGAAGTTTAACAAATATTCAGTATATTAATGGCCAATATTCTCTCTCCCGTCATATGACAGTCGCCGCGAATTGAGGGTTGGGACAGTGGTTATTTTGGGGGTCAATTAATGTCAATTGAGGGTTGGGACAGTGGTTATTTTGGGGGTCAATTAATGTCAATTCATAGGCCTATTCATTAAAGGTTTAGGATAAACCCGACACCTAAATTGGGTCACGCATTGTGTTGTTTTCTGGCTAATGTTAGACGTTTTTTTGGTCTGAACAGAAAGGGTATGTGGAAGTCAGAGGGTTTATTGAGATAGTCTTGACCCTTATTATTCCCACAGACTCCTCTTAAGCGTAAACTGTATAAAATCTTCTAATGATAGCCGGAACAAACTTTCAAAAGGCGTCATAATCTTCAAGGGGTTCGCTCACAACCAAGAGGACTTGTGCCCGGGCTGATTCTATTATTGTGAGATCTTATTTTTTAGTTTCCTCGTTAGACCTCCATCAAGCTTAAAGAAACACCCCCTAGACCCCCTTTCAAGATATATTTGTAAATTTTTCGGTTAAAGAATGTTCCGGCCGAAGACCAGTTCCTTCTAAAATTACGGGCTCGCTATCGCTCGCCAGGAAAAAGATCGATACCTAATTGTCAGGAAAGGTCTTAATATTGACAAAGAAATAGGGCGAAAGGTCTCAAAATCGCCAAAGTAATGGAATGAACATTTAAATATCTCAAAATTGATATGCTAAACATGAGGGAGAAAGGGGTCCAGAAAAAAACGAATACCTACCCCTTACAAACACATTACACCAAATCAATGAAACACGGATTCGACCTACAGGCCATATGAATGACAAATAGAAACGTCAAAAAATAGAACATGGCATGGATAAAGGAAAACAAAAACATGACAGCAGACGCATCAATTTGAATAGAAAACAATAGCAATTGATGGACGGGAATCTATCCAGGGAAAACACAATCTGAAAAAAAAAAAAAAAAAATCGGACGTCCGTGAAAAGAAATGAAAGGTCCGCAGTATGAACAAGGACACGGTGGATTGGTTATCCCAGGACGCGGGGAAAAAATTGGCTTAAACAAATGTGAAAACGTCAAATAGAAAAAGATATATATGAAGGGAAAGTGGCAAGAGATGGAACCTAAAAAAAAAAAAAAAACATAAATCAATTTTAAACCCTCCAAAATAAATCACTACCTTTGTTTTTTCTTATTTCTTTTTTTGTTTTTTCTTTTGCCAGACGCCATTAACATTAGGCGTTTTTCAAGAATGGCTAGGCCAAGTTTCCCGGACCTGACATCTACTAATAGCATTTTGATAGTGCGGGCTCGATCCGCCGACCCATTGAACAGCACGAAAAGTCATAAAATTGACAGAAATGGGGCGGACGTCTTAAAATCTCAAAAGCAACGGGGTTAAACGTGAGGGAGAAAGGGGTAAAACAAAATCCCTCAAGTAAATAGCAGGAATAAACAGTGCCACACATTACTCTGCATCGGTGAGATAAACAAAATAGCGTTAACAGTGTGTGTGTGTGTGTGTGTGTGTGTGTGTGTAGAGTAGATCTTGCATGGTCGCAGTCATGAGAAACGAGTGGTATGATAGCTTTTGTTATGGAGGGGTTTACATATCTTAGTATACGGTCAAACCAAGACAAAGGGATTCAGCATTAAATGAGGATGAAACAATGCCAGCGAGACTAAGCACGGTCGGCCACCGTGATCGTGTGTGTATGTTTGTGTGTGAGAGAGAGAGAGAGTGTTTCCATTACACAGGCACGCAGTCACACACATAACTTATTGTCCCTTGATAATCCTAATTCCTCCTTTGAAGTACTAAGTCTGTCCCTTCCCTCCCAACCTGCTTCAGTAACCTTCCCTTGTTAAATGAGGTTGGGTCACTTTTCTGGTCCACCTTCTCCCTCATGTTTAGTCCCATTAGATTTAAGATATTAAGACGTCCAGTCCATTAGTTTGGCGATTTTAAGACCTTTCGCCCCATTTCTTTGTCAATATTAAGACTTTTCATGTCAGTTAGGTGATCGATTTTTTACTGGCGAGCGATAGGGAGCCTGTAATTTAGGAGGAACCCGGAACATTTTTCTATCGAAAAATGTACAAATATATCTTGAAGGGAGATCCTGGTGTTGTATTTTTAGTTTGAAGGAGGTCTAGGGAGGAAACTAGAAAATATAATAAATATATGACAAAAATCGACCAAAAAGTGAACCATCCCTCCTTAGATGAGGATCAAAGTGATATCATGATCGGTGTGTAATGCTCCTTTCCTAACCCGTATTTCTGTGTAGCTTCCTTGTCCATGGGCCAGGCTAAAACAACGGTATTACCAGAGGGGGGGGGGGTTATACCTACATTATAATCCAGGCAAAAAACAAATATATATATAAATAAATAAAACAAAAAATAATAATCATAATCATAATAATAATAATAATAAAAATACAATAAAACAAAACATATAAAAAATGGGAATGGGCCTGAGCAAATAGATAGATAGATAGATAGATAATCCAGACAAGGGACTGGAGTTCTCGAAAGAGGGCTACAGGTCTGACGCTATGCTTGACTTACAGTGTGCTGGCTTAATAATCCAGAATGGTTGATAGCCTGTAAAGTCTTATTTTAACTTATACTAACTAACTAATAATCCTGGGTATGAAACCGGAACAATTATGTTCGATGACTTGAATTAATATGAGGTGCAATGCAAAATTGTGTTTACATGAACTAGCATTGTTTTGGCCATTTTAACACTTCCAAAGACAATATTTGAACTAAAAACCATACTGTTATCTTTGCATATACATTGTTAAAGCCTAAAACGAGTACACTTGGCTTTCGTTTAACACTTTGATATAATTTACAAGACATTTTCCTTGTTGTCATGATGTTACTGCGATATACTCAATTTGGTCATCGAGTTACCATATCACTTTATAACCGTTTAAGGGTGGATGGTTCACTTTATAACCGTTTAAGGGTGGATGGTTCACTTTTTGGTCAATTATTTAAAAACAAAAAATCATTGTATTTCTAGTTTCCACCCTAGACCTCCATCAAACTTTAAAAAAAACATCCATTATATCCCCCTTGTGGATTCATTTGTACATTTTTCAGTAGACAAATGTTCCAGAGAGAGAGAGAGAGAGAGAGAGAGAGAGAGCTACATAGAGCTACATAGATACATAGACCACACAGACCTCAAGGTCCTTACTAGGCAGTCTGGCCTTACAAACTATATATATATATACACACCGGTACATATATATACACACATATACATATACATACACATACACATATACACATACATACATCCTGCCACGGACATTAGTTCCAGGGCAGTAATTCCCTTTCCAATGTTCCCTTACCCACTCTAAACCACTGTTTGGACACTTGATCCTCAGTGTTTTGGAGGACAAGCAACCTAGAAGGGTCACTAGATATGTTGTTGCTTGATTTCCTTTGTACTCCTTTGTACATACATACATACATGTGTATGTGTGAGAGAGAGAGAGAGAGAGAGAGAGAGATTATATTTATATATTTATTTGTGATTTATTCTTTCTTTCGTCACATTATGTGGTTATTTGTGTTATGTGCATATATTACGTGTGTGCGTGTCAAAACTCCCCATGAGTATCACCGGGAGGATTACATAATATGCACTCATATTTGTGGACATTTGTGTCTGCGTGCAAGCAATTAAGAAACCGAGAGAGAGAGAGAGAGAGAGAGAGAGAGAGAGAGAGAGAGAGAAAGAGAGAAGGGAGACCCAGTTGGTGGGGAGGATTTAGAAGAACGGTAAACATTATAAGGGGAGTGTTGAGTGGTACTTGAAAAGTAGACAGAATGGATAAAAAACATCATCTGAGGAAGAGCACTTTATTGACAACGTTTAGCAGATAGCTTCATCAGGTCACTAACAAATGCTGGTACCTGTCTGGACGGATATTTAAGGGCTCCTATGTACCAGCATTTGTTAGTGACCTGATGAAGCTATCTGCGAAACGTTGTCAATAAAGTGCTCTTCCTCAGATGGTGTTTTTTATCCATTATGAGGGGAGCAGCGAAAACAAAGGAACGCAAAGCATAGGAAAAGTCGCTTGGAGAGAGAGAGAGAGAGAGAGTGTGTGTGTAGGTAAGTGTGTGTGTGTGTGGGTGCGTGTGTGAGTGTGTGTGAGGGTGTCAAAAGAAAGTCGAGTCCATTATTTGTAGTCATTATTATTGTATATGTAAAGATCAAATTATGGTTTATGGCTCAAATTATGTCATTAGAAGTGATTTAATGGCCAAAACAATACTATATCAAGGTAATTTTCGTGCATTCCTTCCAATATTGATTCAAGTCTTTAAACAAAATGGCTCCGGTTTGACTGTGTGTGTGTGTGTGTATGTGTGTGTGTGCGCGCGCGCGCGCACGCGTGGGTGGGTGCGTGTGTGAGTGATTATGTGTGTGCGTGTGTGTGTGAGCCCTAGACAGACAGGGTAAAAACAACACACCATCCCCACCCCCGTAAAAAAAATCAAAATAGAGAGTCCTAAAACAGAGATAGAGAGAGCCAAGGGAATAAGGGAATAGGTGTAACTGGAATGAAGGGATGTAGGGAAGGATCACGGACGGAATGAAGGGATGTAGGGAAGGATCACGGACGGAATGAAGGGATGTAGGGAAGGATCACGGACGGAATGAAGGGATGTAGGGAAGGATCACGGACGGAATGAAGGGATGTAGGGAAGGATCACGGACGGAATGAAGGGATGTAGGGAAGGATCACGGACGGAATGAAGGGATGTAGGGAAGGATCACGGACGGAATAAAGGGAATAAAGCCGGCATAATAAACAAAAGGACACAGCATTATAGACCTAATGAAGTAATAAGCTTTAACCCCTTCACCACCAACTTTCTCTTCATAATTGCTGAGGGGCACAGGGCCCTGGGTGGGGCTTTGGTTTCCCGGGCGTTTCCGCACCCTCCTCAGCTCCCCGCCATGGAATGGCTTCGGTCACCCAGGCTTTATTGTGGTCGGCGGGGAGGGTTCTGTGGGGGCACTCGGTTATGGCCTTGGAATTGCTCGGGGCCTTGGGGCTGTTCGGCCAGGCAGCTTGGGGAACAACAACAACAACAACAACAACCCCTTCACCACCATTACGTAATTGTCATCATCTTCTGGTTACCATTAGACGATTGTCTTTAGTTTGTATTCTACCTATCCAACCTAATGAAGGTTTTTTATTTTATTTTACCTTCAGTATGTATTGTCAAAACTAATTTGGCAGCTTCTGTCGTAATTGCACATAACTAAATTGTCATGATGATGATCTATTTTCAATCTAGTAGCAAATTGATAGTGCAAAGTAGTCATAGGTATCACTAGAAAGTTTTTAATAACTAAACGATTCGGGACAAAATATGTGTCAATCTAGATTATCAGGAGTCACACGAGCACTATTCCAAGAAATATACAATTGATCCAAGACATGACACCAGGATAAATTTGCCGTACAATGCGTTCATGTGACCTAGAGATCCTATATCTAATATGTTATAACTATAGAATCTCTAATTATAAATGTAGGATCTGCCATATGACCTAAGCTTTGCGCAGAGGGGAAGGAAGAGGATTCGCGTAATATAATAATAATGGGAGCATAAGAGGGTCAGAGATGAGGGTTTAGGGAAAGGACCCGGGGGCACACTGTACGGGGGATGAGGTTATTATATGGGCTCCTGCAAAGGTCGCGTCTGTTTAAAAATGCTTTTAGACAAGATTATTTTTTTCTGTATATACTGATATACTGTATATATATATATATATATATATATATATATATATATATATATATATATATATATATATATATACTGTATATACTGTATATACATAAATAAAAATAAAGATATAATTATTTAAATATTTTCTATTTTGGAGAAAACCTAAATTACACAACAATAACTTAATGCTAAATTCGAATACCAATTATGATAGTTATTTCTTAAAATGTCCAAAATGTTCAATGCAGATATAATCCTAAGTTTCTTTATATTGTATGTATATAATATATGATGATCTTTAAACATTTCAGCACCTACTTTATATACCCTTATCTCAAGGGGAGATACTTTTGTTTTTCTAGATCCCTTCTCCCTCATGTTTAGCCCCATATTTTAAGACAGTTCCCCAAAAACCTTTGTCAATATGTAGACAATTTCACGCCATTTAGGTGTGCATTATTTCCTGGCGAGCGATAGCAAGCCGGCAATTTACCAGGAACCGGCACTTTTCTACCGAATATGCACACATTTATCTCGAAATGGGGTCATACGGGTGTTTATTGTTTTCTGTTATTTGTATTTTTGTTTAGATTTATAAAGATATAGCGAACAAAATATCTATCTATCTATCCATCTATTTATCTATATATCTATCTATCCATCTATTTATCTATATATCTATCTATCTATCTATCTATCTATCTTATTTCCCATCCCAGAAAAAATGGCGTTACCTTGAGATATGGGAGAGCTAATCCGTGTAATATCTGTAAACCACACTCATTTCCACACATATACTCGTTCGATATTAGGCGCTGTGAAGGGAAGGGAGGTGGATCGTTTTTCGAGACCACTTTCTCTCTCGTGTTTAAAAAAAGCTATATCTAACGGGCTAAGATGAAGGAGAAGGGGGTCCAGAAAACCCACTATCTCCCCCTTAACCCTGCTTGAGAGGGAAGGTACAACTAGAGGTGTAGCGTGAACCCAAGATATGCCAAGAGGTGAATTAAGGGGAGGATGACCGTTTTTCTGGACCCCCTTCTCCCTAATGTTTAGCCCCTCTAGTTTTGTGATTATATAAGACGTTCGGCCCATTAGTTTGGCGATTTTAACACCTTTCGCCCCATTTCGTTGTCAATTTTTAGACCTTTCGTGCCTTTTAGGTGTCAATTATTTCCTGGCGAGCAATACCGAGCCTGCAATTTTAAGAGGAATCGGCCTTCGGTCGGGACATTTTTCTACCGAAAAATGTACAAATTTATCTTGAAGGGGGGTCTAGGGGGTGTTTTTCTAAGCTTGATGGAGGTCTAGGGAGGAAACTAAAAAAACAATATATGAGGTAAAATATTAGAGAGAAGGGGGTCCAGAAAAACGGTATTCCTCCCCTTAAGTGTAGAATGTCAACCCACTTGTGTTTTGTAAGGGGGAAGTGGCTGCTTTTTCTGGCCCCCTTTCTCCCTCATGTTTAGCCCCATTGTGTTTGTTTTATATTCGCCCCATTAGTTTGGCGATTTTAAAAACTTTCGCCCCATTTATCTCAATGTTAAGACCTTTCGTGCCATTTAGGTGTCGACTTTTTCCTGGCGAGCGAAAGAGAGCCTGTAATTTAAGAGGAACCGGCCTTCGGCCGGGAAATTTTTCTCGAAAAATTTACAAATTTATCTAGGGGGTGTAATTTTAAGCTTGATGGAGGTCTAGGGAGGAAACTACAAACCTCCCTATAACTGTATAATTTCAAGATAAGGTATTCTCAGGTGAAACCATTGATTCGGTGACTTTTGTTGTTGTTGTTATTTCAGCTGCATTTAGACGATCTTATGAAGCTTAGGAAGGATGTATGGTAGCTAAAAGGATGAATTGACATAGTCTGTCATCATTTAAAAGGTAGACATCCTTCCTAAGCTGAATACTATCGTCTTACAGTTGCCAGAATATATTGAAAAGGACGTCACCGGTACTAAGTGGGTTAACGCTTTGAGTACCAGCGACGTGGGTTATATTGTATTCTAGCTATGGTTAGACGATATTATGCAGCTTGGGAAGTATATGTGGTAAAAGATAGCGCCAACGAACTTGACACTAATCTTGATCCCTGACCTCTCTGTAACTCAAAAGGGTCTAGACCAAACTGGCTGTAAATATCCACACCTATTTATTTTCTTGGTGGACTCTTCCCAAAAGATAGAAACGTCAGTCCGATTGCTTTCATTCATTTCGAGTTATAAGAAGTTAAGGGTCAAGATTATTGTCAAGTTCGCTGGCGCTACCTATAGTAAAAAGGGTTAAGTGAGATAGTTCGAAGCCTGTTGATTGCTGGAGGCCCTTTTTAAATCTGAATCAAATCGTCAAATAGCAAGTCCAGAATATAATGAAAGGACGTCACCGGTACTGAATGGGTGAACTTGAAGGGGGTCTAAGGGGGATGCTCTCTAACTTGAAGGGGGTCTAAGGGGGGTGCTCTCTAACTTGAAGGGGGTCTAAGGGGGGTGCTCTCTAACTTGAAGGCGGTTTAATCTACTACAATGAAAAACAAAATTAAGGGGAGATGGTCGGTTTTACTGGCCCCTCGTCTCCCTCGTGCTTAGCCCCTTTAATTTTCCGACTTTAAGACGTTCGGCCCATTAGTTTGGGTCTGGGGGGGGGGGGGGGAGGGGGTAAAACCATATATTTTGGACCTAACATCATAACTATTGCACACATTCAAAAAATATGTTTTGACTGACGTTCGCATTCACCCAACAAATGTTCGTGTAAAATTTGGTAAAAATCCGTCCAACGGTCTAGGAGGAGTTTCGGGACAGACGGACAACAACAACAACGACAACGACAGACATTTTTTTTCCGGTGGTACCCACTATACGGGTTTCCGATGCCAGTGCTCCAGATTCCAGAAATGTTGCCAGAAAAATGTTGATCATCGAATGTTAACTAAAATAAGTTCTTGTGTGATATCGGCTTTAGGCTATTCATAGTGCAGTTAGCTATACAGTACATGCTTAGATTGATATCTAGTTTTCTATAAATGGATATTAATCGTGGTCATGTGCTGTACCTTTAACTGTCATGATGGTGTAATGATTATAGAGTGTAAGTTCTGTAAGTGGTGTCCTGGGTTCCAATCCTGGAAGAATCACATGTTTTCATAAATTTAATTGGGGGTTATTGGTGTTAAAAACTATGTTAAAAATGAAATAGACGTGCCGGTTTGTCAAAAAACAAAACGGCATACCCAACTCTGCGATTGGTTACCATAATCACTACTATTGTCAACTTTCATCACAACTACTATCACCATGATCACTACTACTATCACCATCAACACTACTACTATCACCATCATTACTACTACTATCACCATCACTATTATTACCAACATCACTAATAAATCACTATCATCACTGCTACTATCACCATCACAATCACTACTATCACCAACATCACTATTATTACCACCATCATAACTAATCATATCGCCATCATCACTACTACTGCCACCATCATCACTGCTACTATCACCATCATCACAAGTACTATCACCATCACTAATAATATCACCATCATCACTACTACTGCCACCATCATCACTACTACTGTCACCATCATTCCTACTATCACCATCACCACTACTACTATCACCATCATCACTACTACTGTCACCATCATCACTACTAATAACACCATCATCACTACTACTGTCATCATCACTACTACTACCATAATCACTACCACAATCATCACCATTATCACTACCACAATCATCACCATCATTTTACTACCACAATCACCACCATCATTACTACCACAATCACCACCATCATTACTACCACAATCACCACTACCATAATTACTACCACAATCACCACTACCACAATTACTACCACAATCACCACCATCATTACTACCACAATCACCACCATTATCACTACCACAATCACCACCACCATTACTACCACAATTACCACCATCATCCACAATCACCACCATCATTACTACCACAATCACCACCATTATCACTACCACAATCACCACCATCATTACTACCACAATCACCACCATCATTACTACCACAATTACCACCATTATCACTACCACAATCACCACCATTATCACTACAACAATCACCACCATCATTACTACCACAATCACCACCATTATCACTACCACAATCACCACTACCACCATCATCCACAATCACCACCATCATTACTACCACAATCACCACCATTATCACTACCACAATCACCACCATCATTACTACCACAATCACCACCATCATTACTACCACAATCACCACTACCACTACCACAATCATCCACAATCACCACCATCATTACTACCAAAATCACCACCATCATTATTACCACAATCACCACCATCATCCACAATCACCACCATCATTACTACCACAATCACCACCAATATCACTACCACAATCACCACCATCATTACTACTACAATCACCACCATCATTACTACCACAATCACCACCATCATCCACAATCACCACCATCATTACTACCACATTCACCACCATTATCACTACCACAATCACCAATCACCACAACTATCATATGCGGTTTACAATCACGACTGCCCTCACTACCATAATAACCACCATCATCACTACTGGCAATATCATAACTGCTACCATAATCACCACAACTATCATATGCGGTTTACAATCACGACTGCCCTCACTACCATAATAACCACCATCATCACTACTGGCAATATCATAACTGCTACCATAATCACCACAACTATCATATGCGGTTTTACTACACTAAGCCACAATAAACGACGACGAAAGACATTTGCAGAGTTGAATATTGTTTCATTGTTAACTCTTTCCAGGAATTTGAACAATATATAGGAATATTTCTTTTGGTGTGATTATTAAAGATCCACCTTGGATTAAGCCTCTATATTATTTAATCTTGGCTCACTATATATAAATAAATAAATATTGTTTACCTGTTGACTCGGATTAGCAGAGAATAAGCATCGATATCAAGTTGATATCTCTTGCTAATCAGAGTCAAAAGGTAAATAATATTTATAGTGAACTAAGATTATCATATCCATCGACATGAAAAGAGGAACGTAATCAATTGTGTTGAGTGGGGTTGTGTTGGTGCCAGCAGGGGTGAAAATGCCAATACGCTTATGTTTGTCTGTCATTGGTAAAGGTGTGATATTATGCTCTTGCTACCCGTGTTTGGGTTCGAAAAAAACAATAGCCAAGATCCCCCTCAGACCGGGAGATTGGCAAACTAAAGAAAACGGGGATATTTCCTACTAGGAAATAATCTTCCCCTTGAAGGATTGTTCAGACTTTGATTGCGACACAATGATGGGTATCGAACTACACACTTCTCGGTTTCCACTTGGTAGATCGTGTAAGAAATAATTAAAGTTGTACCCATTCATTGATGAGGTAAGAAGAAATGGCAAAACATTTGAAATTACCATGACAGAAGAAAGAGGGAAAAGAGGATTGACTGTCAATTATATTAGCTATGAATTGCCCTCCACTAGCGAGAACCCTTATGCATCGTCTGATAGTAATAGCCCTGAATAGCCCTCCACTAGCGAGAACCCATGTATCTCGTCGAAGTTTAATAGCTCTGAATAGCCCTCCACTAGCGAGAACCCATGTATCTCGTCGAAGTGTAATAGCCCTGAATAGCCCTCCACTAGCGAGAACCCATGTATCTCGTCGAAGTGTAATAGCCCTGAATAGCCCTCCACTAGCGAGAACCCATGTATCTCGTCGAAGTTTAATAGCTCTGAATAGCCCTCCACTAGCGAGAACCCATGTATCTCGTCGAAGTGTAATAGCCCTGAATAGCCCTCCACTAGCGAGAACCCACGTATCTCGTCGAAGTGTAATAGCCCTGAATAGCCCTCCACTAGCGAGAACCCATGTATCTCGTCGAAGTGTAATAGCCCTGAATAGCCCTCCACTAGCGAGAACCCATGTATCTCGTCGAAGTGTAATAGCCCTGAATAGCCCTCCACTAGCGAATATATAGAGCACCCACAGCTCTCGTAATAACTAAACAATTTCCCTATTGATGTCGAATATTTTGAGTGTAATCCGGGTGAAGAGGAGCCGGAAACCCACTTGGAGGCTGACGGAGAAAGCTCCTCCGAGGATCAAGATGAATTTAACGACTGCAGCGATTGCCTAGAAAGTTTGGAATTTACCACGAGGATGTCTGTACTCACCAATTCTATCGTGGAAGATGTCGGTGGGCCTGTAGTGTTACTCACACACGTTGGCTTGCCCCGAATCCTTACTTCCCAGCTACCCCAATTGGATGGCACGCTGATAGAGCAATCCAAAAAAATTATGTCGGTAAAGCGACCACCGGAGATCGTAATTTATATCGATCTTCATGAATTCCAGTCCGATTACACGAGACTGATCAAAAACCTAGCGCTTGCGATAAGTAACGCTCCTGAATTTGGCATCGGCCAGTCATATACTTTTACAATTATTTTCTTTAATAAAAGAGGTAAAACCAATCCGTTCAGGACCTCGATGTCCAAAGCATCTACCCAAAGGTGCTTAGAAAATTATATAAGGGGAGAATTTGCCCAAAAGCCACCCATCTAGTATGATTTTGATTAATTTAACTTGCAAAATGTACTGAGAACATGGGAATCTAACGGCATATACGGCAAAATAATGATAATCAGCACATCCACATGGTTCGTCGATAGTGTTAATGACCTGCAATTCAACAGCAAATATAATATATCCATGGAAATATTTCTATTGGATGCAGGTGTTGAGGCAACTGACAGTATAATAATTAACGCTAATTATGTGCTTCAAGAATGCAGTGGATCAATGATGGTAACCCGCGCCGATAATGTGGCTTCCCTGATTGAAAGCAGGCTAAGCATCATGTTCGACGTATATGTATATGTGACATTCAGTAAGAATTTTACGTTGAACGAAAGTTAAACCGGTACGTATCTGAAATTATAGACCTTCCAGGGAGTCAACAAGAGGAACCCATGCTCAAGGATAGGTTATCATGCTACATCGATCAATAAATCAGATGGGCTGTTTATTGACTTAACCGTCGAACCAAATGATGATGATCATCGGTCAGAGCCCAGAGTAATACTAGTTACTCTGGTGTATACCGATTTTACGGGACAACATATAAGTGTCACAGAAAAACGCAAATGGGAAATAGTTAGTGTCCCAGACCATGAACCTGTGGACCAGAATGAAGCAAGCGAGGAAGCAATAGCCTAGAATGAAGCAAGCGAGGAAGCAATAGCCCAGAATGAAGCAAGCGAGGAAGCAATAGACCAGAATGAAGCAAGCGAGGAAGCAATAGCCCAGAATGAAGCAAGCGAGGAAGCAATAGCCCAGAATGAAGCAAGCGAGGAAGCAATAGCCCAGAATGAAGCAAGCGAGGAAGCAATAGCCCAGAATGAAGCAAGCGAGGAAGCAATAGCCCAGAATGAAGCAAGCGAGGGAGCAATAGCCCAGAATGAAGCAAATGCAGAGTCCCAAATTTTGAACCAGCCAGTAATGAAACAACCGGCACTGGACCAACAATTATAGAACCAAGAAGCTGTGAAGGAGTGAAGAACCCACGAGGATGATTTTTAACTGAAGAAAATCGTCTAAGAGCAGCCAGAATTAAGCTAAAAATACGTCGCCAGTACAGAAGGGGTTAAACACTTCTGTACCGGCAATGTCTTTTATATTTTATTCAAGACATATTTAGACGATTTAGGATCTGTGGTAGTAGAAAGGGTTAGGAGAGATAGTTCGAAGGCTGTTAATTGCTAGAGGTCCTTTTTAAACTGAATATGATCATCTAATAGTAGCCTGATTGAAGTTAGACGGACGGTATCGGTATAGAAGGGGGTTAATGGAAAAATAAGACATGAGATGGGTCAGAAGAAAAAGAAACACCAAGAATACTGAGAGAAGACGAAGGGTTCATGTGTGTATTGCTGAAGAATAGAGGATATTTGTGTGGAAAATGGTGACGGGTAGATGAAGATTTTTATCAACTCTGCATAAGCAGAGTGGTATCGCACCCCATATAGTGGTAGGCCTACATGCTGGCCGAAATATCTGTCTGTCTGTCTGTCCAGAAACTCCTCCTAGACCGTTCGACGGATTTTCACCAAACCTCATGCGAACATTCGGTGCGTGAATGCGACGGTAATTAAAAAATAATAATTTGTGCAATAATTTTGATTTTAGGTTAAAAAAAGGGGTTTCCCCCCCCCCCCACCCCTGCAATGATGATGACTTTCTGGGTGAGAAAACAACTCGCCCTGCATTTGATAGGTTAAGCTAGTTTAGTTGACATTAGAAGCGATGGTAGTAGTAGTAGGTGACCCATCGCAGAGTTGGGTATGCCGTTTTGATTTTGGCCAAAACGGCACGTCTACTTTATTTATCAACTCTGCGTAAGCAGAGTTGGATATCCCCCCCCCCCCCCCCGTATAGTGGGTACCACCGGGAAATATGTCTGCCGTCGTTGTTGTTGGTGTCGTCGTCCGTCTGTCCCGAAACTCCTAGACCGTTGGACGGATTTTCACCAAATTTCACACGAACATTTCTTGTGTGAATGCGAACGTCAGTCAAAACAGATTTTTTTATTTTATGCAATAGTTATGATTTTAGGTCCGAAATGTGGTTTTACCCCCCCCCCCCTCCTTCCCGGAGCCCCATCGGGGCTCACACACTAAGAATGCATTCATTCTGGGGGCGAAAACATCTCGCTACGCATTTGCTAGGTTAAGTTAGTTTAGTTGGCGTTAGAAGTGATGGTAGTAATAGTGGGATTGATGGTGATAATAGTAGTGATGATGGCTGTAGTTGTATTGATGATGATGACAGTAGTGATGATGACAGTAGTAGATATGATGGTGACAGTAGTAGATATGATAGTGACAGTACTAGTAGTAGTGATGATGGTGACAAGTAATGATGATAGTTGTAGTGATAATAATGACAGTAGTGATGATGGTAGTGACGATGGTGTGCGTATTAGTGATGATGGTGAGTAGTAGTGATGGTGAAAGTTGTAGTGATAATGACAATAGTTGTGATGATGAAGATCATAATAATGGTGATGATGGCAGTAGTAGTGATGATGGTGACAGTAGTAATGATGATTGTAAGATGGTGGTGATGATAGTAGTAATGATGGTTGATAGTTGTAGTAGCAATGATGGTAGTAGTGATTAAGATGGTAGTGACAATGGTGACAGTATTAGTGATGATGGTGAGAGTAGTAGTGATGATTGTAATTGTAGTAGTGATGATCATAGTAATGGTGATGATGACAGTAGTCGTGATGATTGTGGCAGTTGTAGTAATGATGGTGATTGTGATTGATGATGGTATTACTAGTGATGATGGTAACCCACCGCAGAGTTGGGTATGCCGTTTTGATTTTGGGCAAAACGGCACGTCAACTTTATTTATTTATTTATTTTTTAAGCATTGCAAGAAACTAGATTTTCTCCTCCCCAATCGGAGAAACCGGCCTTCGACCGGGAAATTTTTCTACCGTAAAATGTACAAATGTATCTTGAAGGTGGGTCTAGGCTCTAGGGGGTCTTTTTCACTTGATGGAGTTCTACTGAAAACTAAGAAATAAAGGATTAAATGGATTAATAAAACAAAACAATGGTCTGTCTGTGATGGTCTCCCCTTAAACTGAATTGAAATATGTTCGAGTTGGCCAGAAAGACTGGAAGAAAGGCACTACCCCATACGGAAAAGGTTAATTAACCTTTAGAAGATGCGGTGGTATGGTAGCGCTAATAATTCATGTCCCAGCTGTCATTACGTTTGGCTTGCTCTGTGCTGTATTAATGTCTGTTAGATGTTGAATAGGGTGGGTAAGTGTAGAAATATGTATATTTCACTCTATATGAAGAAATAAAGCTTAGATATTGCTGATACCAAGTATTGATAAAAACATACTTGGTGCCGAGACAACACTTATTAGCGCGACTGTACATTTTGTGTGTGTTTTCTGGATATCAACTCTGCGTAAGCAGAGTGGTATCGCCCCCCGTATAGTGGTACATGCCGGCCGAAATGTCTGTCTGTCTAAAATCTCCTCCTAGACCCGTTCGACTGATTTTCACCAAACTTTACACGAACATCGGTGCGTGAATGCGACGGTAATTACTATTTTTTTTTTTTTTTTTTTTGCAATAGTTATGATTTTAGGTTAAAAAATTGTATCCCCCCCCCCCAGTACTCCCCCCAGCAATGATGGCGTGTCACACACACGCCATTCTGGGGCCGAAAACAACTCGCCCCGCATCTGTCAGGTTAAGTTAGGTTATGTTAGTTTAATTGACATTAGAAGTGATGGTAGTAATAGTGGGGATGATGGTAATAGTAGTGATGATGATTGTAGTTGTAGTGATGATGATGACAATAGTAATGATGATGGTAGTGATGATGACAGTAGTAGATATGATGGAGATACTAGTAGTAGTGATGATGGTCATAATAGAAGTGATGATGGTGACAAATAATGTTGATTGTAAGATGATGGTGATAATAATGGTGACAGGATTAGTGATGATGGTGAGAGTAGTAGTGATGACTGTAATAGTAGTCGTGATGATAGTAATGGTGATGATAGTAGTAGTAATGATGGTGACAGTTGTAGTGATGATGATAGTAGTAGTGATGATGGTAACCCTTCGCAGAGTTGGGTATGCCGTTTTGATTTTGGGTGAAACGGCAAGTCTACTTTATCAACTCTGCGTAAGCAGAGTGGTATCGCCCCCAGTATAGTGGTACAGTACATGCCGGCCGAAATGTATGTCTGTCTGTCTGTCCAATAACTCCTCCTAGACCATTCGACGGATTTTCACCAAACTTCACACGAACATTCGGTGCGTGAATGCGGCGGTAATTAAAAGGAGTTTTTTTGAATTTGTGCAATAGTTATGATTTTAGGTCCAAAATATGGGTTTGCCCGTCCCCCCACCAGCCCCCCCCCCCCCCCCCCACCCACCCTGAACCCCCCCCCCCCCCCCCCCCCCCCCCCCCCCCCCTGAACCAGCCCCCCCCCCCCCCGTACCTATTCCCAAGCAATGATGATGATCACTTTAAGAGGGTTAAGGGGAATTTTTTTTTTCTGGATCCCCTTCCCCTTCATGTTTAGCCCCATTAATTTGAACATGTTAATCCAATGGACCCGGGTTCAAATCCCGATATGTCAATGGGAAGATATTATTGGGATTGAATTTGTGCTGTACAGTCTACGACAGAACTGCTGTCTTGGCCTGAGGCAATGTGTTAGTTCACTCACCTTTTAATAGATGGCACTTTAATCGCTTCTAATAAAACGGGGCGGGGTTAATATAGAGGTTCGAAGGAGGAGGAGTCAAACGTGTGTGTGACTCACTCACTCACTTGTTCGTCAAGGGGAATCCACGCAATGCGAGCTAAGCTCATTATTATCGCGCCTCCTTAACTGGGAATGTATTGCGTGAAATGCATGTTAAGTGTTTATGTATCGTTGGAATGGCTGTGGATGTGTGTGTAGTCTGTATTTTAGCCAATTGGCGACATTTGGAAACGAAGGCTTAGGGTTAATCTGTACGGTACCATTCTCACTACGGTACCAGTCTCACCCGAAGGCTTAGGTTGACCAGTAGCTTAGGTTGACCAGTACGATGCCCATCTTACCTTGTAACCGATCACCAACCCCAGATGGGACGTCACAACTTCGTCCACTTATACCAGGTTCCTATTTATACTGCTAGGTGAACAGAGGCTACACCGTTAAGAGACTTGCCCAAATGTCTCTTCCCCGCCCGGGTGTGTGTGTGTGTGTGTGTGTGTGTGTTCGAGAACGGCACGCAGAATAAGTTTATTTTAACATAACACACAGGCTATATTATAAAATTAGCCCATGCTGGATCACAAATAAGTAACACACATTAGGTGTTGCGTTATTTATGGAATTTAATACACAGACAATCAAGTTTCTATCCTTCGCACTTTCCATTCCCCCCTCCTCCCCTCTCCCTTTCACCCCAACTCTCCTTCTTCACCCGCTTCCTCTCCCCTCCCTCCCTCCCACCTCTCTCTCTCTCTCTCTCTCTCTCTCTCTCTCTCTCTCTCTCTCTCTCTCTCTCTCTCTCTCTCTCTCTCTCTCTCAAGGACATAAAAGATACCTTCTAAAATACGCAGAATAATACTATGCGATTGTTTTGAATTTACATATACATAATCTATTTTGTATTAATTTCACCACACCACCAAACGCCTCCAATGAAATTAATGAAAGCATGTATGTGATCCACCGGGATTCGAACCTGGGTTATCACACACAGATTTTTAGACACCTTAACCATTACACCACCAAGACGGTTAAAGGTTTATGCACACGCCTACGACTTATGAAATAAATAATAAATGTTAGGGATGACAAAAGTAACACATAAATATTGATTAGCAATAGGATAAGAAGCGAGGCAGCGAACAACACCTGTTACTCGCTGCCTCGCTAGATATCCTATTCCTAATTAAGCTACGATTCCCGAAGAACACGTCTATATTTGTTTATATATATATATATATATATATATATATAAAGTGTAACAATAACACTTAGGATTTACGTTATTTGTGTTGGCTTAAGGAATAAGTTGGATAATACATATACTTGTGACCTCCACAATTTGTAATGTTTGAGGAGACGGCGCTTCAACCTCTCTCCTCTGTCCATCACATTCAAGCACCAACCCACCAACACTAACACAGGATACAAAACAGACACACACACACTCACACCCAATAACATAAAACGCACATCACACACATCGTAATGGGCACAAATCACTCCCACATGATAACATAAAACGCACACACACACACACACACACACACACACACACACACACACACACACACTGGTCCAGGCAAACTAGAAAAGGTATTAGCATTATTGAGGAGATGCTGCTGTCTTCAGTGCGTGTCATGGCCATCCTGAGCCTTACGAAGGTATACAGACTAATAACACACATAACAAAGCCACTATAACAACTTCGTCTCTCTCCAACACCCCTTCTCCCCTCTCTACACTCTTCAGAAAATAGGAAAAGTAGAAAGTAGCTACGAGGTGCCGTTGTGAAGGCTTATCTTCAATACCTTCACCTGACCTGACCCCATCCGGGGTTTAGCTGGTCCACAAGGGTGTGTGACATGAACCCAATAGAGACTTTGTGGGCCATCATGTCATGGAGTGGAATGTGGTTCAGGTTAGGATTGGAAAGAGCGGGAGGAGTGGGATCGGGGGGCATGGGGGGTGGGGGTGGGGGGGAAGGGGGAGGGGGGGAATCAGTCGCCGCCCTAATATAAGTTGGAAAATGTTTAAATCAGCTCCAACGAGAATACAGGAGGTAGTTGATGCAGCTTGTGGGTGGAGATCATATTGATTTCATAAATATAAATTGTAAATGTTTACTTTTAAGATCCCTTTATATGTATTATATAATGTGTATGTGTTTCCAATGTTCACCGTAACATAATGATGGTGAAATAATACATATTAAATTAAATTCAAGGTAACATACACAGAGCTATAGTATACTTTTAATTATGTTTGGACGATAATTTAAACAATACGAAGTAAAAATATAAAAGCCTAAACAATTTACAGTATATCAACTTTAAAACAACATAACAACATTACTTGGATTATCGTTAATTGTTCAATTTGATGACTTACTTTATAGTAAATCATTACAATGGGTAACGCCGAACTGTTTACTGATAATGGGAAGCCACAGTAATTAAGCTAGTAATTAAGAATCCACTGAGAAAAGTATAATGCAATAATCATAGCGTGTCATATTACATGTTAAGGTAATATGTAATATGACATGTTAAGGTAGGCGGATGCCCAACCCCGAAAGGGGTTGAAATAGGGGAGCTATCCCCCCGCCAAAGGCGGCTTTCTAGGGCCTTTCCTAGCTGATGCTGAGAGGATTGGGTTCTAGTCATGTGGTGATGGGCTGGTCTATCAGAGTGAGAACTGAGCAATCTCTGCCATACCCATAGCTTACTCTGACTGTTCCTTTTACTTATATATTTTCTAGATCTCAAGTGACGGCGCCTCTTCCGTGGATTGACCTCCCAATCTACCAAGATTGGAAGCCAAAGCGTCACATTTTTCCTTTGCCCCTCAACTTTCTCTTCATAATTGCTGAGGGGCACAGGGTCCTGGGTGGGTCTTTGGTTTCCCGGGCGTTTCCGCACCCTCCTTAGCTCCCCGCCATGGAGTGGCTTCGGTCACCCAGGCTTTATTGTGGTCGGCAGGGAGGGTTCTGTGGGGGCGCTCGGTTATGGCCTTGGTTCTTCAACGGGGCCTTGGGGCTGTTCGGCCAGGCAGCTTGGGGAACAACAACAACAACAACATGTTAAGGTAGATTATGAATTGGTCAACCACAGTGCTGTGAATAGTGGTATGGAAGATTTTTTTTTTTACTCTACTATGAAAATTTGTTTTTATTACAAAAGAAACACGTTTCGGCTCATCTAAAGTGTTTTCTCTAACTGGGCCGATATTATCTTGTCTTTATGATATATATATTTGGTTATAATTTGGTCAAAGCTAGATTACAATGTGATCCAACTTGTCTTGATGCGTGGATTGTAACATCCCGTTTCAATTACTTATATATTTATAAGATTGTTTACACTAACCAGGACGCCAAGGTTGGCAACTTTGAGTGTTTTGCAACGGAGCATACTGTATATATTTATTTTCTATAACACATTGTATAAGGTAAATAATAGAATACGAGTTAATAATTGAGAATCAGTAGAGGTAAAAAGAACAGTATTATTAAAACACCAAAGAGTTTTGTATGGACAGCTTTGAACACGACGATGAGGTAAATTATATATTCGGTTAGGAGAGAGAAGGGGGAGAGAAAAAGAGAGAAGGGGGGAGATAGGGGAAGGCAGCAGAGAGAAGGGAAGGAGGGGGGAATGGGAAGTTCGAAGGATAGAAACTTGATTGTCTGTATATTAAATTTCATAAATAACGCAACACCTGATGTGTGTTACTTATTTGTGATCCGGCATGGGCTAGTCTAATAATATAGCCTGTGTGTTATGTTAAAATAAAGTTATTCTGCGTGCTGTTCTAGAACACACACACACACACGTTTGACTCCTCCTCCTTCCAACCTCTATACTAACCCCGCCCCCTTTTATTAGAAGCGATTAAAGGGCCATCTATTAAAAGATAAGTGAACTAACACATTGCCTCAGGCCATGACAACAAGTTCTGTCGTAGACTGTACCTAGTATCAGTGCATTAGCACAAAGCCCACCGAAATGCCAAAAAAATACCCTCATTGTTCCCTGATTAAATAACACTGTATGAATATTCCCATATTCAAAATATGTTACAGGGGGACAATGCCTAGTTAGTCACTGTTCAATAGGTGGCGTTCTGAGAGTGAGGGTCTGAGTCTGGAGGGTGAGACGGTGAAGCACTTGAGCGAAGCAACCGGCCACTTCAGAGATGGAGCTGCTTCGAGCCATGATGGATGCTTCACATGTCTCACTCCCCAGACTGGAACAAGACCTCACGGGCTTCACCGTGTTTAGCGGTGGAATGTACTGTACAGGCTCTCAGCTTATGCCCGAGAGGGAGTACTTGGAATATAGAAAGAAATGGTTGCTTTCTCTGCCATGCTTAGCCCTGTTAGTTTTCTCTGACCCCCTTCTCCCCCATGCTTAGCCCTGTTAGTTTTCAGATTTTAAAACTATTGGCCCATTAGATTGTATAACCTTTAGCCTGATTTCTTTGTCAATATTAAGATTTTTCGTGTAATATAGGTATCGATTTTGTTTCTGGCGTGCAATAGCGAGCCCTTGATTAAGGAGGGATTGGCCTTCGGCCGGCATATTTTTATACCGAAAATAGTACAAATATATCTAGAAGGGGGATCATGCGGAAGTTTCTTTAAGTTAGTTGGAGGTCTAGGGAGGAAACTAAAAAATAATAATAAAGTAGATGTGCCGTTTTGCCCAAATTCAAAACGGCATACCCAACTCTGCGATGGAGTTACCGTGTTAGCAATCTTTTCATACTATTTAGTATGTAGATAGATCAGCACCCAGCTATCTATTACTTTCATTACCATACTTAATTATGATGCTGGCATACTTCTATTAATGCAAGATTGCCATGATTATTACTCCGACTCTTAAAACATTGTCTTGCCTGCGGTCAACAATGGGTTATCATAAAACAAATTAAAATCAAAGCGATTGAAAGACAATTATTCAAATAGATCATTTATAATATGGGAAAGAGTGTTCGAAGCTTCAAAGACATTTCTAATCATTCCCAGTTCTAAGAATGGTTTTTGTCTATCCTGTCTTTTTGCAATTCTAGTTCGCTCTTGCTCATCAGACTGATGCCCATCATCTTCTCTCTTTAACCTCTTGGCATCTCGCTCATTCATTCGGTACCCGTCATCTTCTCTCTTTAACCTCTTGGCATCTCGCTCATTCATTCGGTACCCGTCATCTTCTCTCTTTAACCTCTTGGCATCTCGCTCATTCATTCGGTACCCATCATCTTCTCTCTTTAACCTCTTGGCATCTCGCTCATTCATTCGGTACCCGTCATCTTCTCTCTTTAACCTCTTGGCATCTCGCTCATTCATTCGGTACCCGTCATCTTCTCTCTTTAACCTCTTGGCATCTCGCTCATTCATTCGGTACCCGTCATCTTCTCTCTTTAACCTCTTGGCATCTCGCTCATTCATTCGGTACCCATCATCTTCTCTCTTTAACCTCTTGGCATCTCGCTCATTCATTCGGTACCCATCATCTTCTCTCTTTAACCTCTTGGCATCTCGCTCATTCATTTGGTACCCGTCATCTTCTCTTTTTAACCTCTTGGCATCTCGCTCATACAATGCTGGCTGGCTATCGCTCGCCAGGAAAAAATCGACACCTGGATGTGGATAAACGTCTTAAAACAGTTGACTGAATGGGGCCGAATGGATACAAGCCAGGGAAAGAGAGGAAAGGAGAGAAAGATAACAAAAAAACGGTGACCCCCCTTAATGATGGGAGGCTTATACATTGTCTGTCTCATTTTACACTAATTTTACACTCATTTTACACTCACTTTACACTAATTTTACACTCATTTTACACTCATTTTACACTCATTTTACACTAATTTTACACTCACTTTACACTCAATTTACACTCGCTCTACACTCGCTTTACACTCACTTTACACTCACTTTACACTCATTTTACACTCACTTTACACTCATTTTACACTCAATGTTTCTGGCACTTGTTATTTTTTTTTTTTTCCAAGTGTGTTAAATCTCTTCCTACTTCACACACTTCTCTTTCTATAAAACTGCTTAATATTATGCAGAGAGAGAGAGAGAGAGCGAGAGGGGACTTCAAAAACTGTTCTTCGCATAATACAAATGCATAATAATAATAAGGAGAGAGAGAGAGAGAGCGAGAGAGAGAGAGAGAGGGGGGGAGGGACTTCACAAACTGTTCTTCGTAAAATACTACTAAATATTATGTAGAGAGAGAGAGAGTACAAAGGAAATCAAGCAACAACAGATCTAGTGACCCTTCTAGGTTGCTTGTCCTCCAAAACACTGAGGATCAAGTGTCCAAACAGTGGTTTAGAGTGGGTAAGGGAACATTGGAAAGGGAATTACTGCCCTGGAACTAATGTCCGTGGCAGGATTAGGAAGTTAGTAGGGGACAGATGGGTTAGTAACTGAGGGGGGATAAAATAAAGTTATTCATTTACAAACGCAGTCAGTCGCGGGTTTGAAGCGAGATATTTGTCTAGGCGGAGTTTAAATGAATCAACGGTGATGCAGTCTATAACGTTTCGGGGAAGCCCATTCCACAAGTTGACAACTCGATTGAAGAAGAAATTCTTAGATTCGTGTGAGTTAAAAGATTTACCAATAATTTTGCAACCGTTTCCCCGCGTGTAATTAGATTGGTCGATAGTGAAGTACTTACTACAGTTCATATTGTCGATGCCTTTGATGATTTTGAACACTTGAATTAAGTCACCTCTTAATCTGCGCTGGGTTAAAGGAAATAGATTTAATTCTCTAAGACGCTCTTCGTATGGTTTGTTCTTTAGGCTAGGTATCATTTTGGTAACTCTACGTTGAACTCGTTCTAGCTTGTTTACATCTTTTTGGTAATAAGGGCACCAGGATTGAACGCAGTATTCCAGAAGAGGGCGGACTAAGGAATTGTAAAGGGTTAGGATAACTTCTTTGGATTTATGCTCAAATGACCTGCCTATAAAGCCAATTATTTTGTTTGCCTTCTTAACAACTTCTGAACATTGTTGACTCGGTTTTAGGTTACTCGATATTGTTACTCCCAGATCGGTTTCTCTGTTTACATTCTTAAGCTGAGTGCCATTCATCGAATAGTTTGCTTTCTCATACAGGTATCCGATATGTAGTACTTTACATTTATCCGCATTGAAACTCATTTGCCAAATTTGAGCCCAACATGACAATTTATCTAGATTGTGTTGCATATCGTCAACTTGTTCTTTTGAGAGTACGCTATTTGCAATTTTTGTATCGTCAGCAAATTTTGAGATTGTACAGGTGAGGCCCTCATCTATGTCGTTGATGTAAATTAGAAAGAGAATTGGTCCTAGTACCGATCCCTGGGGTACCCCGCTACTTACATTGGTCCATTTAGATGCCTTACCGTTTATGACTACTCTTTGCTTTCTGTCGCTGAGCCAATTTTCTATCCATTTCAACACACCGTCTTGTATTCCATGCGCTTTTAGTTTAGCAGTAAACGTTTGTGGGGAACTTTGTCAAAGGCCTTTTGAAAATCAAGGTATATAATATCTACAGCTTTACTCTCATCGTAGAGGTTGAGGATATCGTGGAAGAAGTCTAAGAGGTTTGTTAAACAGGAACGTTTTTTACGAAAGCCGTGTTGAGTATCTTTAAGTATGTTATTTTCCTCTAAGTGATTTACGAGTCTGTCTCGTATGACCGTTTCTAGCATTTTACATACAACTGAGGTTAAGCTAATTGGACGATAGTTACTGGGTAGGGATTTGCTGCCTTTTTTGAATATCGGTGTTACGTTGGCTAGCTTCCACTGATCAGGCATAGTTCCAGACTGCAAGGATTTATTGAATAGTAATGTCAGTGGTTTGGAGAGCTCATCCTTAGCTTCCTTCAGAACTCTAGGTGAGATTGTATCAGGTCCAGGCGTTTTATTTACCTTGAGTTTATCTAAACAATTCAATACTTCTCTCTCTGTAACGGTGATATTGCTTAGAACATCTGAATTATCAATCTGAATCGGCGATGGTGTAGGGATATCACTGAGGTCTTCTGTTGTAAAAACTGATGCAAAGAAGGTATTGAGGGCATTACTCATTTGTACTTCGTCTTTGGTGTATTCTCCATTTTCATCGACTAACGGTCCAACAGTTGAAGTAACTACTTTTTTCTTTCTGATATAACTATAGAATTATTTCGGGTTTGTTTTACTTTGATTCGCAATATGTAACTCTAAGGTCTTTTTACTTTGCTTAATTAACTTTTTGGCTTTGCGTCGTAGCTCTACAAATTTCACCCGTTCTTCGTCATTTTGTGAGGATTTTAATCTATCATTAGCAAATTTTTTAGCAAGCAGGCAGTTTGAAATATCTTTATTCCACCATTTGGGCTTATTATTATGGCCTGGACGCCGTATTTTCGATGGTATGCAGTCTTGCACTGCTTTTAGGTAAGTGGTTTCGAATAACTTCCAAGATGTATTTATGTCATTATTGTTAATTAAAAAGCTCCAGTCAGTTTCTTTAAACATAGCTCTAAGTTTATGGAAGTTTGCTTTCTTGAAATTAGGGACTTTTTCGATGCTACTATTTGGTTCGTTACTAGTAAACTTTAAAGTGAAAGTTATCGTACGATGGTCGCTGTTACTGAATTCATCACCAATATTCAAATTCTCTATTAATTCTTCTTTGTTGCAAGTACAATGTC
>CM064497.1:7088787-7151287 GCA_032716605.1 Paralithodes platypus
GGTTCCCCTTAAATAACAGGCTCGCCAGGAAAAAATCGACACCTAAGTGATACGAAAAGTTTTAATATTGAAAAAAAAAATAGGGCAAAATGTGTACAAATCGTCAAACTAATGAGCCGAACATCATAGAATCTGAATACTAATGGGGCTAAACATGAGGAAGAAGGGGGACCAGAAAAAAGTCCCATCTCCCCTTAAGTAATTTGCATGTCGTGTTGCACAGAATATATGCCTGTGGTTTCTGTTCTTATCATCTAACATTTTCTATTTAGCACTGAAAATTTCTAAAGGTAAAACTGATACAAATTTAAACATGGAAGTATGTTAAAATATGTGTATACTTAGTTTCCGGAGAATAGAGTGAATTGCATATGTTATCGTTAGCTTGAAGTGTATAGGTCTGGTTTAAATATAGGGTTGTAAAATGTGAATATGTTTATTTCTTCTAGAGTAAAACAAAGGGATTTGTATATGTTTTAGACTACTTCAATTACAAAAATATTTATGATTATTGTTGAGGTTCTTAATATAAATGAAGCTTCATCTGTATCAAGTATCATATATTTTAACTCGGTGAGGGCGTCACATTGTAAAACGTATTTGTTGAAGTAAGATATGTGAATATTCGGTAACCTTCATAAAATTACGTTTCTCTGTGTATGCCAACATGTAATAAAGATATTAGTGAAAGAAACCCATGTCAAAACAAACATACAAAATATTTGTATGACACAATGTGTGAGTGTTTTACACCATAACGGTGGCTCACCTCGTTGTTTTCTCTCTCTGGGTTGTATCCATTCGGCCCCATTCAGCCTACTGTCTTAAGGCGTTTAACCCCATCCAAGTGTCGATGTTTTATGGCGAGCGGTAGTAAGCCAACATATATTAGTAAATGTTTTGACAGGAGGTTAAATTTGTAAATTTTTCGATAGGAAAATGTCTCCGGCAAAGCCGGATTTCTCCATACAATGCTTGCTCGCTATCGCTCGGCAGGAGGAAATCGACGCCTGGATTGGGATAAACGTCTTAAAACAGTAGGCTGAATGGGGCCGAATGGATATAAGCCAAAGAAAGAGAAAAAACAAAAAAAGCAGGTCACCCCCTTAAATTTGACAAACTTGGAAGGTTAGCATATTAATTATCAAATACGGCAAGAAAGCTGATTCTGGATATTGTATAGGCGAGATGGAAACTATATTCCCAGTGACCTTTCCAAGATTGTTTTTTGTTTTTTTATCTTGGTTCCCTCTAGTTTTTATTTAGGATTTTTGTTCTTTGACTCCTTGCAGCGATTTACTGTAGTATTGGCTACTGACTTCTTGACTGACTTAATGAGAGAGAGAGAGAGAGAAAAAACAAGACAGACAGAGAGAGGAACACACAGACAGACATAGAAAAAGGGAGAGAGAGAGAGAGAGAAAGAGAGAGAGAGAAAACAAGACAAACAGAGAGGAACACACACAGACATAGAAAAAGGGAGAGAGAGAGAGAGAGAGAGAAAGAAAACAAGACAGACAGAGAGAGAGGAGCACACACAGACATATAAAAGAGAGAGAGAGAGAGAGAGAAAACAAGACACAGAGAGAGAGGAACATACAGATAGACATAGAAAAAGAGAGAGAGAGAGAGAGAGAGAGAGAGAGAGAGAATCAAGGGATAAATCACAAGCCCATCGCCCTATAGAGAAGCAACCAATCACAGCCTCGGAGCCTCAGTTGCTATGAAAGATATCAACAAAAAGTCTCGTTAGTTTCAGTTTGTTGTCGTTGCGAAATCCTGCCCGTTATTTCTTTTTTGCAACTACCGTGGGTATTGTGGAGTCGAATTCATGGTTGATGTTATCCTGTGCAATAATACTGCAACAAAAACAAAATATTTCTGCAAATGTTTTTCAATTCTGGAGAGGAAATTCGCGTCAGGTTAATTTTGAATGTCTTTCAACCTTGCTCTTTTATATATTGCACTTATTTGTATCATATGATATATATATATATATATATATATATATATTATAAAAAAAAAATCTTATATTCTTCATTTATTTAAACATAATTATATAACTGTAAATCATATCTAGAGCGATGAACACAATTGGCCTCTTTTCTATTTAACAAGTAAACTCTGAAACTCTCTCCCTATGTCTGTCGTTCCCACATCGTATAAGTTAAACTGCTTCAAGCTCCGTGTGTCCAGATATTTTGACTCTAACGTATCTTCAATCTGGCTCTATATCACTCTTTCAGCTATGGGGGAGGGGGTGGGGCTCTTGTTATAGGCAGTTTTGCCTTTTGTCTCCTTCATGAACATAGATAGATAAATAACCAATATGTGAGCAAGTAACTTAAGGGAGGCTGTCTGGTTTTTAGTTGACATATTTCATTATTATTCATGGTTGTTTAGGTCACTCACTAGACCTCTATCAAACTTATATATATATATATATATATATATATATATATATATATATATATATATATAACCACTCTCACACAGGAATTCCAAACAGCCCTGATACAGAATACTCCAACAATGCCAATTCTTCCTGGGAAATACAATATTCCCGTTTCGTTAGGGATTGTAAATATTGACCATTTTTAGCGCAGGCAGAGCAGACACCAGCCGAGTGAGCAGAGATAATGAGCAGGGCCGTTCATGGGGAGGATTATGACGGGGGGTCACCGGAATGTTTGTATCTTTCTCTCCTTTTCTCTCTTTCCCTGGCTTGTATCCATTCGGCCCCATTCAGCCTTAAGCTGTTCAAGGATTCAGAGAGAGTCCTGCCTTACGTGGCTGAGTGTACTTACAGTAAATGTGTATGGCTTAGTTTGAAATGGTGTATTGTTTCGGAAAATACTTTTAATTGTGTAATAATCCACCCCACCCCACAAACACTAGCTGCCAGGAAGGGATTCAAGCCCACTCTGCACTTTGGCCCCACCCACCAGCTAGATTAATGTGTTGACAACCATCTCTCTCTCTCGCTCTCTCTCTCTCTCTCTCTGCTTAGGTGCGTGACTTTATAAACCCTACCCCTGGAGAGAAACAAGCCGCTATTCTTGACTCACAGTGTGCTGCCTTAATAATCCAGAAAGGCTGATAGCCTCTGAAGTCCTATTTTAACTAAGTGAAGGAAACATCCGTGCTGAATTTGCGAGTATAATGGTATCACTGAAAGCTTTACCACGCTAACTTCATGACTGGTATAATCCAGTCATTATAAATAGGCGAGAGATCTTAACTTCTATCCTCCATACCTCACAAACTACTGGAGTAAGCGAGTTAATAGTTCTACCATTTAGGAAGAGTCAGCCAGGGAATTGATGTGGGAATTTACGGCCCATTTGATCTAGTCCTTTTTAAGCTACAGAGGATAGAGTTTAATATCTTTCGCCTACCTATAATGAATGGGAATCCTGCACCATATTATCAACCGAGTGGTTAATTTTATTTAACAAATTGCCGATAATTTCATCAAATGCTATAATGTACAGATACATTATAAATAGGTCTTAGTTCCAGTGTATGACAGTCCTATATTCTCCATAAACAAGCAGTTGAGTAGATTTTTTGTCTTTTGCCAACACTGGTAGTTTGCGAATGTCTTCAGTGATGTAATTCTCAGATTTTCCATTGACGGTATGGATTGTAGGGTGAGCACTTCATAAGAAGAAAGAAACCCAAGTATGCTGTCAGTAAAAAAGTCTAGATATAGTCTTGCTGTGTTACAGCATATTATGTCCAATAGAAAACGTGTTTCTGAATGCAAATTGGCGATATGAACACTCATAAAAGAAGGGTACTCCACTGAGCGAGAAATCTAATGTCTCACACTATTTAGTTGTGGTAACACTGGCCCATAACCATCTACGTCACGAAAAGAAGAGAATTAGCAAAACGACTTTCAAAATTAAGTGAAGCATTACTTCGTTCACATCAGCTCCCTACTCCCTCGCACAATTCACAGTCGCCACTCCTTTTCGTGACGTCGATGGTTCAGGGCCAGTGTTACCACAACTAAATAGGATGAGGCATTAGATCTCTCGCCAGACCAGAAGAGTAATTGAACAGAGGAAGAACAAGCTGAGAAGTGAGAAGTACAGTAGAAGACTGAAAGTTCTCGGGCTCAACCAAGGTGCTTCATTGTTCTCTAACTCAGGGGGGTACCCTTCTTTTATGGATGAGTGTTCATATCGCCAATTTACAATATTTATCTTATTCCATACAGTATTTGCATACATGTAATCCAATATCTCCCTAAGCACAATTCCAATAACCTAACAGAAACCTAAAGCGGTGAACATATGATTAGACAATATCACTTGATAGCTTTAAATTATGGGTGTGTTCAAAAACCTTCGTTGGCACTCGTGTTCTCGCGTGGCCCGAAAGCCAAGTTGGTTGCTAATGTTGCTAAATTGTTTCTAGATCCCGTGGTAATTGCTTCGATCTAGCGATAGTTGTGAGTGGCATGAAATGTATCTATGATGGGAGATCTGACCCGTTTTAACTATATCCTATAATTATATTGTGCCAATTTCCTAGTGGCACGTTTATTTCTATTAAATATTTGTGTATTCTGTTTTTTAAGTCTATAGCGACATTCTAGCGATTTTGAGGACTAAAATAGCGTATGTTGTGATGATATAAACTTGGCAACTCTGCAACCTTCGCAGACAGACACACTAAACACTTCCATGTTTTCCTCCTTGGTGTCCGGAGGTGTGTTCCGCGGTTCCTTTCGTTGTTCCTGCTGTTGTTGTTCGCGTTCCGTAGTGAGTGAGGCGTTGCAGGGAATGATTAGGAGGACATAGGGTGAGTGTGATTCTTCTAATTGTTTCCCCGATATACTCCTGTGTAGCGGGTAGACCTGTACTTATATCTCAAGAATATGGTAATGTTACAATATATTTTTACATTTTACATTCATATATAATCCACTAATATACTAGGTTAGGTTAGGTTGAAGATATTGTTCAATGTTTCTTAGTAAATAGGCATCTGAAAAACAGCTCTACCCGCTACACAGAATCTTACCGTTCCCTCTTTAGTACTCTATATCACCCGCCATGTTCCTAAGGGTCTTGGGTTGAAGAGTAATATTCATAGTACCTACTTTCTTGATGAGTACCGTTTCTCTCTGTGTATATTGTTCATGAAGGCGATCGTTTTTTCCGCGACATTTTTATTATGAATTATGTCTATATTTTTTGTTTTACCTCCCTCCCTCACTCTTCGCCAATTTAGCCTCTCTCTCTCTCTCTCCCCCTATTCGCCAAATTACCCCCCACCCTCCCTCTCTCTCTCTCTCCCAAACTACCTCCCTTCCTCACTCCTCGACAAATTATCCCCCCCCCTTCTCTCTCAAACTACCTCTATCCCCCTCTTCGCCAATTTACCCCCCCCCCCTCTCTCTCTGTCTCCCAAACTACCTCCCTCCCGCATTCCCCGCTAAATTACCCCCCTCCTCTCTCTCTCCCAAACTACCTCCCTCCCGCATTCCTCGCTAAATTACCCCCCCCCTCTCTCTCTCTCCATTTCACCATTGTCCTTTCCTTCAAACCACTTCTCTACCTCCACACCAAACTAGCTCCCTCCCTTCCTATACGCCACCACATTCCCTCCCTTCCTATACGCCACCACATTCCCTCCCTTCCTATACGCCACCACATTCCCTCCCTTCCTATACGCCACCACATTCCCTCCATTCCTATACGCCACCACATTCCCTCCCTTCCTATACGCCACCACATTCCCTCCCTTCCTACACGCCACCACATTCCCTCCATTCCACTCTCCTCCCTCCCTTCCTCCACACTATCTCTCTCCCTCCCTCCCTCCACACTACCTCTCTCCCTCCCTCCCTCCACACTACCTCTCTCCATCTCTCCTTCCTTCCACCCCACCTCCCTCCTTCCTTCCATCCCCCACCTCTCTCCTTCCTTCCATCCCCCACCTCCCTCCTTCCTAGCATCGCCCCACCTCCCTCCTTACCACCCTCCTTCCATCCACCTACCTCCCTCCTTCCTTCCATCCCCCACCTCTCTCCTTCCTTCCATCCCCCACCTCCCTCCTTCCTAGCATCCCCCCACCTCCCTCCTTACCTCCCTCCTTCCATCCACCTACCTCCCTCCTTCCTTCCATCCCCCACCTCCCTCCTTCCTAGCATTCCCCCACCTCCCTCCTTCCATCCCACCACCCCTCTTCTTCCCTCTCCACCTCTCTCCGTTCATCCCTCCATCCCTCCTTTCCTTACACCCCCGTTATTTCATCCTCACCTACCTTCTTTCTTATCACCCCTCCTTCCATCCCCTACCTCATAGTCCCATCCCCCCACCTCCCTCCTTCCAGTGATCTCCTTCCTTCCATCCCACACCTCCCTATAGTCCAAAAGCGCATCACACACACAGAGAGAGAGAGAGAGAGAGAGAGAGAGAGAGAGAGAGAGAGAGAGAGAGAGAGAGAGAGATGCACACCTGTAACTGCTAAGAGTAAATGTCCTCTGTCGTGGCATCAGGTGTACAGAACCAAAAACCTACGATCGTTATCCTAAAATCTGCCATCATTACTGTACTAATGACTCCGTGGCCGCTGTGCCCCGAGTCCAGCCACTCTTATTACCTACAATCAATACTGTAGGGCCTAAATGGGGGGTGGAGGAAGGGGTATTAGGAGAGAGAGAGATGTACATAGATTTACATATATACACTGGCCACACAGACCTTACGATCCAAACGAGGTGGTCAAGGACTTAATTCTAGTAGAGATGGCACATCCGATAGAAAAGGAAAGTTGAAGGATAGGATAGAGAGAGAGAGAGAGAGAGAGAGAGAGAGATAAGAGTTTGGATTGCAGTTGAGAGTTACATACTGTAGATACACAAACTGCGCAGATCTTGCGGCCCCTGCTAGGCAGTCCGGACTTAATGATATAAAATTGTTCTACTAAATGCAAGGTAAGGATAGCAAAGCGGAAGAAGGCTCTCTCCCCAACCACCACAGAGAGAGAGAGAGAGATTAGAGTTTGGAACGCAGTTCAAGTTAGATCTTTGACGCTTTAAAACAAATTTACAATAAGTATTGGTTGAGTTCATCGACATCTAGCGCATCTAATCGGAGAGGCATGTCGTCTTTGTTTCCATTTTAAGGGGAGATGGTTGCTTTTTCTGGACCCCTTTTCCTTCATTGGTTTGGTGATTTTAAGACCTTTCGTGCAATTTAGGTATCGATTTTTTTCCTGGCGAGCCTGTAATTTTGGGAGGAAACGGCCTTCGGCCAGGACATTTTTCTACCGAAAAATGTAAAAAAAAATCTTGAAAGGAGTTTTTTTGTTTTTTCTTAAGTTTGATGGAGGTCTAGCGAGGAAACCAAATAATATATATACAGATATATATACAGATATATATTTATATACGGTATATAATTGGGATGGAATTTGTGCTGTACCTAGTATCCGTGCACTACCACAAAGCCCACCAAAACGCCTAAAAAATACCCGCATTGTTCCCTGATTAAATAGCAGTGTATGAATATTCCCATATTCAAAATATGCTACAGGGGGGCAATTCCTAGTGAGTTAATTGTTCAATAGGTGGCGTTCTGAGAGTGAGGGTCCGAGTCTGGGAAGTGAGACAATGAAGCATAAAGGCGAAGCAGCCTCAGAAGTGGGACAGCTTCGAGCCAGAGTGGGCAACCAAGAGCCGCGCGTCTGCGATGGCAGGTTGGCGAGGGCTGGTTGTAGCTGGTGCTTCACTTGTCTCACTTCCTAGGCTGGAACAAGACCTCACGGGCTTCACCGTGTTGAGCGGTGAATGTGCAGGCTCTCCGCCTATGCCCGAGAGGGAGTAGTTGGAATATAGAAGAAAAAAAAAAAAAAAAAAAAAAAAAAAAAAAAATATATATATATATATATATATATATAGAGAGAGAGAGAGAGAGAGAGAGTATATATACAGTATATAGACCAAACAAATTACCCTACCCTCTCGCGGGATATAATATATAGAGGGTAACTTCCACCAATGTTCTGTGCACAACTAGGTGAACGGATTGTTGGATGTAAGGACACTGACCATTCGTTTCAAGCTCATTATTATATTTCGGAATATGCCCAACCCACTTTATACGCTCAAGGCGTCACCGAAACTATACTCCGTTCCATTGTTGACGGAAAATTACCGTATCACCATCTGGATTCCTCATATTATGAAGATTTTGTGGCAATATATTATTTATTTATGAGAACCAGGCATTATTATGACCCAGAGGCACAGTAGTTTCAAATATTTTCATTAAGCATTGAAAACTCAATTACCAAACGATTCAATTTACCGTCATGTGGTGTAAAAAGAAAATCGCAGGTGCGCAGGAATATTGTTCAGTAGCTATGCATAATAAATCCTGATCCCTGAGTTTACTTTACTCCCGCGTGTTAAGCTCCATTTGTTTTGAGATTATAAGACGTTCGGCCCATTAGTTTGGCGATTTTAACACCTTTCCCCCCCTTTTCGTTGTCAATTTTAAATCCATTCGTGCCATTTCGGTGTCGATTTTTTCCTGGCGAGCGATAGCGAGCCTGACATTTTAAGAGAAAGCGGCCTTCGGCCGGAACATTTTTCTACCGAAAAATGTACACATTTATCTTGAAGGGGGGGGGCGGGGTCTAAGGGGTGTTTTTCTAAGTTTGATGGAGGTCTAGCGAGGAAACTAAGAAATAAGGGAAATAATGAATTAATAGACCTAAAATTCGGCCCATCTCCCCTTAACACGGTGCAGTACCCAACAGTCAGTCCTGTTGCAGAACAACATTTTAGCATCACATGTTACTTTAATAGTTGTATTGCAATGGTATATACTGCACATCATCATAACAATATTATCAATAGGTGCTGTCTGAATACGTTCATCACCATTGCAACATTTACATGGGCAATAGATGGACCTGTTGGTTGGTGCACCTGTGGGCGTCAGATCAGTCACAACAACTGGGTTAATTGATATCAGATTATTCTGATCCTGAACAACAAATGGAGAGAGGCTAAGCCGATGACAAATATACCTGTTTTGTTTTTTTCAACACGTGTACACACTGCATGTATTATTAATGTATCCGAGGGTTGCGGTCAATGGTCTACCAAAGCAATATCCAGGGCTTATGTCGATAATAACAACGATACGTCTGTTAAGGGGAGGCAGACCGTTTTTCTGGACCCCCTTCTCCCTAATGTTTAGCCCCACTATTTTTGAGATTATAAGACGATCGGCCTATTAGTTTGGCGATTTTAACACCTTTCGCCCAATTTCATTGTCAATTTTAAGACCTTTCGTGCCATTTAGGTGTTGATTATTTCCTGGCGAGCGATAGCGATCCTGCAAATTTAAGAGGAACCGGCCTTCGGCCGGGACATTTTTCTACCGAAAAGTGTACAAATTTATTTTGAAGGGGGGTCTAGGGGGTGTTTTTCTAAGCTTGATGGAGGTCTAGGGAGGAAACTAAAAAAATATATGAATAAATTAAATAATAGACCAAACAAACGGCCAGTCTCCCCTTAATATATTAAAAACAAATCTCGTTGTTCATAAAGGACTCACCTTTACCATGCGATCAGATAGATTATTCCTTATACTTCATGCATGATGATTATGCATTATTACATGAACCTAATTAAAATTAATTAGAAAAGTTATAAACACTCTAAGCACTATTAACAAGTATGTACTAATCCTTCACGATTACACGTTTCTAAACTCTCTCTGTCTCTCTCTCGCTCTCTCTCTCTCTCTCTCTCTCTCTCTCTCTCTCTCTCTCTCTCTCGATATATATATATATATATATACACCATAAGCACCAAGTAAAATTAACTTGAGGTCCTGCACAAATATACTTTAACTTTGATAACCTTCATCAAAGATTTGGGTACGTCAGTCATATTTTTTAGTCCTCCATTTGGTATGAGTTGCCCACATAGTTGTTCAAAACATTCAATTAAATCATAGTTAGGAAAATTACATGCGAATTACTGTTAAGCAATTTCATTAAGACATGGTGGGGTACTGTACTTCTTTGATTGCTGAAATCCTTCCATCGATGTATGATCAACATTTGTATCAATTTGTGGAGTGAAGGAATGAATGTCTGGGGGGAGATCAAAGAGAGAGTGTGAGTGAGAGTGCAAGTGTGTGAAAATGCTTAGGTGTGTGTGTATGTGTGTGTGAGAGAGAGAGAGAGAGTGTTGTTGGAGAGGCACAAATCAAGAGTGAGAGGGAATGAAATGAGTTACTTGAGAAGTGCATGTGGAGTTACATGGAGGAATAGACAGACGAATGAGGATGTACGAGAGCGGTGTGGTGTGGATGTGGTTGTGCTTGTGCTGGAAAGTGTGAAAAAGAACACCTTGAGATAGTTCGGCCCTGTGGAACGTATAGGAAGCGAGAGAATGACTAAGAACGTGTACGAGAGTGAGGTGGAGGGACAGAGAGGGAGAGGCAGACCGAGAGAGAGGTGGAAGGATGGACTTGGGAGGTATAAGAGAGAAACTGGTGTTAGTTGGGGGGAGGGGAATCGGCTGACAGCGGACAGAGGTGCTTGGGGGCGATTCATTCATGGCCACCCTTTCGCGGATCACGGTCTCTGGCAATAGATAGATAGATAGATTTTCATTGTTCCATTATTTATTTTATTATATTATCTGTATTTATTTATTTTGTCTAAGGAGTTTTGGGAGGCTGTTATTTAATTTAGTCTATGGGGCAAGCTAATAATACATTGCACGAATATGGATAGATAGCGTACGAATAGATAGATAAACGAATATGGTGACTACCCTAAAACACCCTGAGCAATAATGAACCACAACCTCACTAACCCTTCAGAGTCCCGTACACCACATGGAGTAAGGGGGGTCACCTACTTATTTTCTTTCCTTTTCTCTCTTTCTCTGGCTTGTATCCATTCGGCCCCATTCAGCTTACTGTTTTAAGACTTTTGTACCCATCAGGTGTCGATGTCTTACTGGCGAGCGATAGCGAGCCAGCATTGTATGGAGAAATCCGGTTTCGCCGGAGACATTTTTCTATAGAAAAAATTACAAATTTAGCATGCTGTCAATTTTTTTTTTTTTTAAATATGATCGTTCGCTGCCGCTCACCAGAAACAAAATCGCCACCTGGATGGGGTAAACGTCTTAAAACAGTAGGCTGAATGGGGCCGAATGGATACAACCCAGAGAGAGAGGGAGAGAGAGAAAAAGTAAACGAGGTTAAGCCATAGGAATACATTTATTTTGTCCCTTAACCCTATGAAGAATATGACACATTTTGAAAGTTTATTCTGGCTATCATTAAACGATTCTATACAGTTTAGGTAGGATCTGTTTTGTGTTGTCAAGAGGCAGGAACACAATATATGACGCTCAGAATGTACTAGTATTTTGGGTAGAGAAAAAATGTATGACGCTCAGAAACTTCAGGTGTTTTGTTATCACGAGACAGACGCTCAGAATGCTCAGAAAAATAAAACTAGACACTCAGAATTTGTGTGCAGGTTTTTGTTGCCATGAGGCAGAACACAAAACAGCTGACGCTAAGAATGTTCAGTTATATATATATATTATATATACTTTTGTTATATATATATATATATAAAGTATATATAAAAATTTCATGAGGCATAGCCAAACAAACAAAAATGTCGAGACCAATTGTTTTCTCCGTCTACCGGTATGTCTGTCTGTCTGTCTGTCTGTCTGTCTGTCTGTCTGTCTGTCTGTCTGTCTGTCTGTCTGTCTGTCTGTCTGTCTGTCTTTCTAGCCCTCACCTCCCGTCTCATCGCCCTCACAAGTCCTTCCATCTTCATTCACACCCGTTACTGCCTCGCACTGTTTTTTGTCTCTTTTCTTTTCTCTTGTTTTCTCTCTTTCTCTCTCTCTCTCTCTTTTTCTCTCTCTCTCTCTCTCTCTCTCTCTCTCTCTCTCTCTCTCTCTCTCTCTCTCTCAAACTATTAGACGATCATAATCAGCTTAGGAAGGACAAGTGGAAGATATAGGGATACATTGAGATAGCGTGTATGTTTTTAATGGTCAGAGGTCCATCCTAAACGCAATAAAATCATACCCCCCCCCCCCCCACACACACACAGACTGACACAAGTGGTCATTATAGCAGACCCACATAAGAAGGACGTGTAGTGAAGATTGTTGGCTTTGAAAATACCAAGAATTAACATTAAAGGTGGGGGCTCATGGGTTGAGGTAAACATGGAAAAATAATCGCCAACCTGCATATAATTATCTTGTAAAATGCAATGTCACTGAAATAATTATTAACAATGGTATAAAGGATTTTGCGGATCGTCTATACCGGGCCTGTGACGTCATAGTGACGTCACACCAGTATCCTTAGCCTAGACTGGATGGTGGACTTACACTCTTGTGATGTCACAGGCCCGGTATAGACGATCCACAAAATTCTTTATACCATTGTTAATAATTATTTCAGTGCCATTGCATTTTGCAAGATAATTATGTACAGGTTGGCGATTATCATTCCATGTTTATCTCAACCCATGAGCCCCCACCTTTAAGGGGCGATAGTTATTTACAGGTCGGTTTATATATATATATATACCGGTATATATATATATATATAACAATACAAAAATCAACCCTTCATCTTCTCTCAATATTCTTGGTGTCTCTTTTTCTTCTGCTCTCATTTGGAAGGACCATATTACCAGTCTTGCTAAGGCAGCCTCCCAGAAGCTGGGTGTGCTCAACCGCCTTAGGGGGTTCTTTTCCCCTGCACAGCTTCTTGCTCTGTACAGGGGCATAGTGCGCCCTTGTATTGAGTATTGTTCACATGTGTGGGGAGGTTCCTCTCACACCGCTCTCCTAGACAAAGTTGAAAGGAAGGCCTTTCGTATCATTAACTCCCGTCCACTCACCAACTCTCTGCAATCTCTCTCTCTCCGCCGCAATGTTGCATCTCTCTCGCTATTCTATCGCTACTATAATAATCAGTGTTCCTCAGAGCTATCCCAGTGCATACCACCTCCTTTACGTAGGGCACGTGGTACCCGTCTTGCATCTCAATCCCACCCCTACTCTGTGCAACTCTCCAACCCAAGAGTGAAACGTTTCTCTCAAACTTTCTTCTACTCAACAGCTGAGCTCTGGAACTCTCTCCCAGAATCAGTCTTTCCCTCTTCCTATGACTTAAATTGCTTCAAACTCCGTGTGTCCAGGCATTTTGGCTCGAACGTCCCTTGATTTTGGCCCTGTCACTCTTTCAACTATGGGGGAGGCACTCGCTATAGGCAGTTATGCCTTTTGCCTCCCTCAATCACATAGAAAAGAAAGAAAAAAAAAATATATATATATATATATATATATATATATATATATATATATACTGTTTGTTTTTTGTTTTGTTTTTTAGTTTCCTCCCTAGACCTCCATTAAGCTTTAAAAAAAATCCCAAAGATCCCCCTTCTAGATAAATTTGTACATTTATCGGTAGAAAAATTTCCCTGCCAAAGGCCGGTTCTTCCTATGGTATAGGCTCGCTATCGCTCGCCAGGAAAGCAATCTACACCTTAATGGCACGAAAGGTCTAAATATTGACAAAGAAATGCTGCCAAAAGTCATAAAATCCCCAAACTAATGGTCCGAACGTCATAGAATCTGAAAACTAAAGGGACTGTGGTGATGGGCTGGTCTATCAGAGTGAGAACTGAGCGATCTCTGCCATACCCATAGCTTACGCTGACTGTTCCTTTTACTTACATATTTCCCAGATCTCAAGTGACGGCGTCTCTTCCGTGAATTGACCTCCCAATCTACCAAGATTGGAAGCCAAAGCGTCACATTTTTCCTTTGCCCCTCAACTTTCTCTTCATAATTGCTGAGGGGCACAGGGCCCTGGGTGGGGCTTTGGTTTCCTGGGCGTTTGTGTACCCTCCTCAGTTCCCCGCCATGGAATGGCTTCGGTCACCCAGGCTTTATTGTGGTCGGCAGGGAGGGTTCTGTGAGGGCGCTCGGTTATGGCCTTGGTCTTGCTCGGGGCCTTGGGGCTGTTCGGCCAGGCGAACTACAACAACAACAACAACAACTACTAAAGGGACTATTCAGGAGGGAGAAGGGGGGCCAGAACAAATCAACCATCTCCCCTTCAGAATATTAGAAAAGGTTCCTGTCAGTCCTAGTGCGTGTACGTTCGGCCAATACAAATACAGAGTTTTATTCGTGTTTTATTTATCTATTTATTTATTTATTTTTCAAGCGGTACATTTTATCATAATGTTTTGTTTATTAACATACGGTATTCATCCAACTCGGAAAATAATGTCTTGTATAATATTCAAGGTACGTTCAAAATCAAAATCTTGCAGAAAATTTAGTATATTTTAGTATTTTTGTAGTTTGTATTTTGTTTGTTGTGTTGTGTTGTCCCTGGTCGGGCTCTGTCTCGAGTCGGGCACCCCCAGCTATGGGGTATTTGCCTGAGTATATACATACATGCATCTGGCCCAGTAGCGTAGTGGTAGCGTGCTTGACTCACAATCGAGAGGCCCGGGGTTCGAATCCTCGGCCGGGTGGGGATAATTTGGACTTGTGTCATTTCACGTGGTAGCCTCTGTTCACCTAGCAGTAAATAAGTTTTTCTATATACTCAGGCCCAATCCCCACTTTTCCTAAAAAAAAAAAAATCTGAGTAATTCGAGGAGTTGTGACATTGATAGTGAATGGAAATCCAATAACAATGTAGGTTTCTGATGGCTAAAGTGTATGTTGAATTGGGTTTCTGATGGCTAAAGTGTATGTTGAATTGGGTTTCTGATGGCTAAAGTGTATGTTGAATTGGGTTTCTGATGGCTAAAGTGTATGTTGAATTGGGTTTCTGATGGCTAAAGTGTATGTTGAATTGGGTTTCTGATGGCTAAAGTGTATGTTGAATTGGGTTTCTGATGGCTAAAGTGTATGTTGAATTGGGTTTCTGATGGCTAAAGTGTATGTTGAATTGGGTTTCTGATGGCTAAAGTGTATGTTGAATTGGGTTTTATGTATTTGTGAATGTACTACAACCGTATTTTAGCTGGTACTTCTGCTAAATATTGATGTCTACAGTTCCAACTTCCTTATAGAATGAAACTCGCAAGTGGTCAATTGCAGGAAAGTGGTACACATCCACGGAATTAGCTTATTTTAACCCCTTAAGGTCCTTTTCATCATACTCTGGCAACTATTAGACGATTTTATTTAGCTTAGGAAGGACCTCTATCAATAATGAGGCTTCAAACTATCTCAACTAACCCATTTAACTACCACAGATCCTTCCTAAGCTGCATAATATCGTCTAATTATAGCTAGAATATAATATAACACACGTCGCTGGTACTCAAATGTTTAATAAAAGTAGTAATATCCATCTCGTTTAACTCTCTAGCTTCCACATGTTCTTGATAAACTGAATAACATCGTGTAATAATATCCGGAATAAACTGTCCATACGCGACAAAAGCCTCAAGGGGTTATGAATATCTATCTATCTATCTAATTCTATCTATATCTATATCTATCTATCTATCTGTCTATCTATCTCTATCTACCTATATATATATCTATTGCTTTGAACATGTTTTTAGTTATAGTCTTTCACGATATATTGATGGCATTCATGTCATTTCACAACTAATGTTTTTTCTGGCACCCCTTCTCCCTCGTGTTTAGACCCGTTGATTTTTAATTTTTAAGTCGTTCGGCCCATTAGTTTGGCGATTTCAAGACTTTATGCCCCATGTCTGTGTCAATATTAAGACCTGTCATGCCATTTTTCCTGGCGGGCAAAACCGAGCCTGTAATTTTGAGAGTAACCGGCCACCGAAAAAATTACAAATTTGTCTTAAAGGGGGGGTCTAAGTGGCGTTTTTTACAGTTTGATGGAGGTCTAGGGAGGAAACTAAAAAATATTTTAAAAATCCAAACGCTAAGTAAATAAATAAGCCCATCTCCCCATAGATAGACAAACTTTTTAGATGACATTTCATTTAGTATGTGCACCCTCCTTCTCGCTCACATTGTTCTATATATTTGAGAAACAGGACCAGGATAATCACGAACATCTTTATTTTTCAACGTTTCGACTTTTCTTTAAGTCATCATCAGGATCTAAAAAAAATAACAATATCTAAGTATTTTATCTTATAATTATTTATAAATTTAAAACATAAGACACTTAGTTAGTATATTTTAGTTTAACATGAAAAGATGAAGGAAATATTGGACATTTCAATTACTTAACAGTTATATGAAAAAATACGACTTCACTCAGTGAATACCTCTTTCTCCTGTTCTATATATTATGCATCTTGCCCTCCAGATACCTTTTACTGTTGAATCTCCCTACGGACATTTTATTACGACCAGGCCTATTTGTTCCTCGCTTGTCTCCAACTTTGCTATTGTTTGGGGCCATAGGGGTTTGTTTACGTACAGTCGTGGCCAAGGATATTTCTCCTGACAATATGGAGAAAAACAAGAAAGAAACGCTACACGAGATGGGGTTTTTTTTTTTGTACCGCGTTCTCTCTCTCTCTCTCTCTCTCTCTCTCTCTCTCTCTCTCTCTCTCTCTCTCTCTCTCTCTCTCTCTCTCTCTCATTGTCCTTGCCACTTAAACGTTCAGTGTTGACTCCACTAGAGGATAAAGATACATACAGAAAAATGTCTTCCCCCCTCCTTCATACACACACACACACACACACACACAGAGACACAGTCACACACAGACACACACACACACACACACACACACACACACACTCTTTTCTACCTCCCTCTCTCCAGAGTAAGTTCTTCATCATGTTTACCTTTAATCTAGTGACCCTCCAATCTGTCCTGGTGATTAATAATATAGCCACCTCATCATCTTCCCTGTCGTGTGCCTTATAGAGCGGCCATCTGCGGTACAGTCACGGCCAAACGATGTTTTCAACCCGAATGAGAAAGCAAACTATTCGATGTATGGCACTTAGCTTAAAAGTGTAGACAGAGAAAGTGATTTACGAGTAACAATATCGAGTAACATAAAACCCAGTCAACAATGTTCAGAAGTTGTTAAGAAAGCAAACAAAATCATTGGCTTTATAGGCAGGTCATTTGAGCATAAATCCAAAAGAGTTATCCTAACTCTTTACAATTCCTTAGTCCGCCCTCTTCTGGAATACTGCTTTCAATCCTGGTGCCCTTATTACCAAAAATATATAGACAAGCTAGAACGAATTCAACGTAGAGTTACCAAAATGATACTTGCCTAAAGAACAAACCATACGAGGAGCGTCTTAGAGAATTAAATCCATTTCCTTTAGCCCAGCGCAGAATAAGAGGCGACTTAATTCAAGTGTTCAAAATCATCAAAGGCATCGACAATATGAACAGTAGTAAGTACTTCACTATCAACCAATCTAATTACACGCGGGAAAACGGTTGCAAAATTATCGGTAAATCATTTAGCTCACACGAATCTACGAATTTCTTCTTCAATCGAGTTGTCAACTTGTGGAATGGGCTTCCCCGAGACATTATGGACTGCAGCACCGTTGATTCTTTTAAACTTCGCCTATACAAATAGCTTGCCTCAAACCCGCGACTGACTGCGTTTGTAAATTAATAACTTTATTTTATTCCCTCCTCAGATTCATCAAGGATTATTGCGTATATATATAACTAAAACGTTACTCTCTTTTTCCCAGATATACGAAAGATCACGTATAACTGAGTAATGTTACTAACCCATCTGTCCCCTACTAACATCCTAATCCTGGCACGAACATTAGCTCCAGGGCAGTAGTTCCCTTTGCAATATTACCATACCCACTCTAAACCACTGTTTGGACACTTGATCCTCAGTGTTTTGGAGGACAAGCAGCCTAGAGGGGTCACTAAACCTGTTGTTGCTTGATTTCCTTTGTATTCCTGTGTACCATCAATAATTTTGACTGTTTGCGCTCTTGTAGGTAATATTATTTTGTATAACTCTTAATTATCTATAGTCCATTCATTATATAGGTAGGCCAGAAATTGTTGAGGCTTCCCTAGGCCTCCATCAAGCTTAAAGAAAACATCTTCAAGATCCCCCTTCGAGATTAATTTGAACATTTTCGGTAGAAAACGTTCGTGGCCGAAGGCTAGTCCCTCCTTAATTACAGGTTTGCTATCGCTCGCAAGGGAAAAATCGTCACCTAAATTACACGAGAAGTGTTAATGTTCACCACGAAATGTGTCGAAAGGTTTTAAAATCGCCAAACTAATGTGCTACAAAACAATCACCTTACAATTAAGGTAAAGCAGAAAAAGAAAGCTGAAAAGCTACTCAAATAATCTTAATATTGACGAAGTTCATTAAAATAGATTTATGGTCAACTAATAAGTAATAATATTATCGTTCCTCTTGCAAAAATTACTCTCTCTCTCTCTCTCTCTCTCTCTCTCTCTCTCTCTCTCTCTCTCTCTCTCTCTCTCTCTCTCTCTCTCTCTCTCTCTCTCTCTCTCTCTCTCTCTCTCTCTCTCTCTCTCTCTCTCTCTCTCTCTCTCTCTCTCTCTCTCTCTCTCTCTCTCTCTCTCTCTCTCTCTCTCTCTCTCTCTCTCTCTCTCTCTGCGTTTTATTTGATCGATTTCCGAAGAATACGGAGTCGAACCTGGATTATAGATTCCGGGGATAACGGCTGGATGTCAATTCATAATGTCTTGGAGGTTCTTGAGTCAGCTAGGAACGTGATGTCCCAGGCATGTGTGTAATCTGGGAGATCTCGGCTGGACCATATCTTTACAAGAAATACGAATATTGCTCGTTCTTATATATATATATATATATATATATATTGAACAAACTAAAGAAAAAATATGTGCATATAATGTAATAATATATATATATTGAATAGAATAACTCCCTTCACGCAATAATGAATATATCATAGTCATTCAATATTAGAGCAATTCAAATGCATATAACATCAGAACAATGCATTGAATATTAAAATGCCTTATTCAACATTAATGAGGCTTATAATATGTGCATCGCCAGGGCAAGGCTTTTTACAACCGGAACAATTATGCCATACTATAATGCAGTATATAAATATATTGTTAGTCTGTACTGTAATATATACAGTATATATATATATATAGAGAGAGATTTTGTTTAGCTGGTTGTTGGAAATCTACCCGTTAAGATATTAGACTATCAATGTATTCTTTTAGCTACCATATTTCCATCCTAAGTGCTCGTTACAGCGTGTGTACTGCCAAATGTGTTATAAGCCCCTTGAAATTATGAGGCATTCTGACAGTTTGTTCTGGCTATCATTAGACGATTTTATACAGCTTAGGAAAGATCTTCTGGAATCACTGCGTCTGTGTGTGTGTGTGTGTGTGTGTGTGTGTGTGTGTGTGTGTGTGTGTGTGTGTGTGTGTCCAGCATTGGCACACGCATGCGTCTGTGGTGGCAGTAGTGATGATTATGGTATTCTCTCTCTCTCTCTCTCTCTCTCTCTCTCTCTCTCTCTCTCTCTCTCTCTCTCTCTCTCTCTCCTTAAAACACAACCATCCCCTTCGTATTCATTCCTCCTGCTCCTCCATTAATACGAGAGTCAAGCATTAATGTCGGCCTAAGTTGACAATACTGCCGACACCAAGTATAAGACTATTTGTCATTTAAGGTTAAGCCAACACTAGACTGACTAAGATCCCAGCTATTGTTTCCTCGGCTATTGACGAAGAATAGAAAAGTGAAGTTATTTATGAGGTTAACAGAAGGGGTTTAGGGGGGGATGGTCGTATTCATTTCCTCATATATATATAGCTTTTTATAATTTTGAAGTTTCCTCCCTAAAAGTCCATCAAGCTTAAAAAACACCCCCCATGACCCTCCTAATTCAAGATAAAGTTGTAAATTTGTCGATAGAAAACAGTCCCGGCCGAAGGCCGGTTACTCCTAAATTACAAGCTCGCTAGGGAAAAAATTGACACCTAAATGACACGAAAAGTCTTAATATTGACCAAAAAAATGGGGCGAAAGGTCTTTAAATCGCGAAACTAATGGGCCGAACGTCATAAAATCGGAAAACTAATGGCGCTAATCATGAGGAAGAAGGAGGACCAGAAAAACGACCCATCTCCCCTTAAAGGTACGGCACCACAACGACGTTCAAGGAAAGGATGACACCTGAAGCCGGGGTATCACACGATAGCTTTATCGTCAACAGTTGATTTTGGGGATCTTTTTACAGGTATCGAAAATTAGATTGAAGATTAACTCCTTTTGTACCGACGACGTATTATATATTTTGTTCTAGCTATATTTAGACGTGTTTATGCAGTTGAAGAAGGGTCTGTAGAAGCAAAGAGGGTTAAGTGAGATAGTTCGAAGCCTGTTAGTTACTGGAGGCCCTGTTGAAACTAAATAAAATCGTCTAATAGTAGCTAGAATATAGTTACCAAGACGATGCTGGTACTCAAAGGGTTAATGCACTTAGGAGACATATATAGAAAGTTTAATTCACAAGCTTACTTTTCAACAAAAAACAAATCAATCCTTCATCTTCTCTCCATATGTCTATATCTGTATATCCATATATCCTAAAGCTATCTATTTATATACTCAGTCAAATATCCCATTTTTATTATTTTTATTATTATTAATAATATTAGTAGTAGTATTGTTATTTTTGTTAGCATTATTATGTTTGTATATATATAAAACAAAATAACTGGTGGTGGCCGACTGGAGACAGAGCCTACCTTAGCCGTATAATATCGTCTAAATGTAGCCAGGAAATGGAGGAAACGCGTCCACAATAATTACTGAGAGGGGTTTTTTTTTTTTTTTACCAAGAAGCCTTAAGTATTCCAATTACGTTTTTTATTCTCCCTCCCATATGCTCCCAGCCCCCCCCCCCCCCCCCCACCACCACCTTACTCCTTATGTATGGATTATATTTCTAATTAAAACTCCATTATAAGAACCCTAGCCGTACAGTGAGCCTCAAGAGTATCACACGAGAGCTTTTATAGTCAACATTCGATGATCAAAAAAAAAATTGCAACATTTATGGACTATTTTGCACTGGTATCAGAAACTAGACTGATGGTAGATGAATTTAGGTAACAGAAACATATTAAATGTTTACCTTATGAGCTGCCAGGCCAGTGTTAAGGATGAATGTTGAGTGAAAAAGCGCTCGTGTGATACCGGCTTAAGTGGTAACGCTGCCTATCTATAGTCCCTATGCTGTCTTTCTGAACTGTTTTATTCAGATTAGGAAGGGTATATGGAAGTCGGAGGGTTAATTGGGACAGTATTTTGCCCTTATTACTCCCGCAGATCCTTCCTAAATGTTATAAATGTCGTCTAAAGATAGCCAACATAAAGTGTCAGAATCGTCAACGGGTAAATATTAGGCAGCGTTTTTTAGTTTGCTTCCTAGACCCCCATCAAGCTTTCAAAAATACCCCCACGACTACCCTTCGGTAAATTTTTTTAAATTTTTCGGTAGGGCCGGTTCCTCCTAAATTACAGGCTTGCTATCGCTCGTAGGATAAAATCGAAGGAGGAGGCGTTTTGCTTGATATGTGTGTGTGTGTGTGTGTGTGTGTGTGTGTGTGTGTGTGTGTGTGTGTGTGTTTATATTATATGGTATTACTATTTTTGTCTACTTTCATTCTTTGTGTGTGTGTGGGTGTGTGTGTGTGTGTGTGGTGTGTGTGTGGTGGTGTGTGGTATTACTATTTTTGTCTACTTTCATTCTTTACTAGAATATATGATGAATGTGTGTGTGTGCGTTTATTTGTTGTCTTTATTTTCAATGTTTCCTAAAATATAAAATGAATGTGTGTGCGTGTGTGTGTGTGTGTGTGTGTGTGTGTGTGTGTGTGTGTGTGTGTGTGTGTGTGTGTGTGTTTATACGTTGTAATACTATTTTGTGTCTATATTTTCATTGTTTACTAAGACAAATAATGAATATTGGTGTAGTGCCGTACTTTTGCTGGTGACTGTACGCCCCCCCCCTCCCCCCCCCCCCCCACACCTCTACACTAGCCCTCCCTCTTGGCCCCTCTCATCGTTAAATCAATCAGGATTTTTTGTTCTCTCTCTCTCTCTCTCTCTCTCTCTCTCTCTCTCTCTCTCTCTCTCTCTCTCTCTCTCTCTCTCTCTCTCTCTCTCTCTCTCTCTCTCTCTCTCTCTCTCGACCAGCATCAGTTACTTTAATTAACCCCTTCTATACATTCTATTCATTTTAGTTTCCTCCCTAGACCTCCATCAAACTTTAAAAAACATCCCCAGAATCCCCATTCTAGATAAATTTGTAAAAAAAAATGGTGAAAAAAAGTTCTGACCGGCCTTCCTCCTTAATTACAGTCTTGCTTTCGTTCTCCAGGACAGAAAACGACGCCTAAATGACACGAAAAATCTCAAAATTGACAAAGAAATGTTGCGACTGGTCTTAAAATCGCCAAACTAATGGGCCGAACGTCTTAAAATCTGAAAACTAATGGGCCAAGACATGAGGGAGAAGGGGTGCCAGGTAAACCAACCATCCCCCCTTAAATATGTTACCCGGTTGTTGTTGTTGTTGTTGTTGTTGTTGTTGTTGTAGTTACCCGGTTATTCTTAGTACTGGGGTAAAATTATTCCCTACATATTCAGGTTTTGTCAATTCCTAGTTCTGTTAATTCCTAGTTCTATCAATTCCTAGTTCTGTCAATTCCTAGTTCTGTCAATTCCTAGTTCTGTCAATTCCTAGTTCTGCCAATTCCTAGTTCTGTCAATTCCTAGTTCTGTTTATTCCTAGTTCTGTTTATTCCTAGTTCTGTCAATTCCTAGTTCTGTTTATTCCTAGTTCTGTTTATTCCTAGTTCTGTTTATTCCTAGTTCTGTTTATTCCTAGTTCTGTTTATTCCTAGTTCTGTCAATTCCTAGTTCTGTTTATTCCTAGTTCTGTTTATTCCTAGTTCTGTTTATTCCTAGTTCTGTTTATTCCTAGTTATGTCAATTCCTAGTTCTGTTTATTCCTAGTTCTGTTTATTCCTAGTTCTGTTTATTCCTAGTTCTGTTTATTCCTAGTTCTGTCAATTCCTAGTTCTGTTTATTCCTAGTTCTGTTTATTCCTAGTTCTGTCAATTCCTAGTTCTGTTTATTCCTAGTTCTGTCAATTCCTAGTTATGTTTATTCCTAGTTATGTTTATTCCTAGTTATGTTTATTCCTAGTTCTGTTTATTCCTAGTTCTGTTTATTCCTAGTTCTGTTAAGTTGACAGTGGTTATTGTTTTGGGTCGATTTATTTATATATTCATATATTTCTTAGTTTCCTCACTAGACCTTAATCAAGATTAACAAAAACACTCCTAGAACCTTTTCAAGATAAGTTTGTACATTTTTCGATAGAAAAACATTTCTGGCTGAAGGTCTGATTCTCTGTTGACAAACAATTGGGGTGAAAGGCGTTTAAATCGACTAACTAATGGGGCAAACGTCTTACAATTTCAAAACTCATGGGGCTAAGCATCAGGAAGAAGGGGGTCTAGAAAAAGTAACTAACTCCCCCTTCAACTTTTTTATAATAATGCTGTCACCCAACGTAATATATCTTCCATCTAATTATCTTCACAATAGCGATAAACATGATCCCAGAAATGGTGTCGGAAATGAGTTGGCTATCGGAAATTAACGATAAAATCCCTCATGTTCTGCTCTCTTTGTATAAATATACATGATGAACATACACATGGAAAAGTGTACATATATGGATTAGTGTAGATGTATGGAAATGTGTACATAAATGAAAAAGTGTACATATAGGGAAAATAGTACTTATGGAAAAGTGTACTTCTATGGAAAAGTGTACATATATGGAAAAGTGTACACATAAATTAAGGGTATATACCGTATATGGAAAAAGTGAACATACATGAAAAGTGTACATATATGGAAAAGTGTACATATATGGAAAAAGTGTACATATATGGAAATGTGTATACATAGAAAAACGTACATATATGGAAAAATTGAACATATGAAAGCTTACATAAATGGAAAAGTGTACATATATGGAAAAGGTTAACATATATGAAAAATTTACATATATGAAAAAGTGAACATTTAGGAAAAGTGTATATAATACGGAGAAGTGTACATATACGGAAAAATGTACATATACGGAAAAATGTACAACTATGATATACCCGGTGTAAAGGACTGGGAGAAGGGGAGATGAAAGAGTCGAGAGCCGAGGGGATAGAGGATGAGAGGGGATGCTAGTGTAGACGGAGATATCAAGGGGAAACTATTATATTTCCTAGGATATAAATATAGAGGTTGGGAATTACTTCTAGGCCGCACATTATATCTGCCCACTAACTTTTTAAAACCTTTGAGTACCAGCGACGTGTGTTATATTATATTCTAGCTATATTTAGACGATGTTATGCAGCTTGGGAAGGATCTGTGGTAGGTATAAGGGTTGGTTGAGATAGTCTGAAGCTTTATCATAGCTAGAGGTCCTTCCCAAGCTGAATCAAGTCGTCTAATAGTCGCCAGAGTATGATGAAAAGGATGTCCCTGGTACTCAATGGTGTATAGTTACATGGGTTCATAAATTTGTGAGATATCTATGCTGCCGAAGGTATGCGCTTTACTGATCGCCTCCTAAACTGCATCACTATTTCTTGGGCACATATCCAATCTGTCCACCAACTTTCGTGAATATCGGTTGATAACAATTTGAGATATCTTGTGTATAGACAAGCAGAACAAACAGGCAGACAAACATAGGTATACACATAACCTCCCTCCAACCAGTGTCCAACTTATCCAGTGAGGTCATTCAGATTACTCAATGTTTAGCGTATCTGTGCCCAATGGTAACCCCTTCAGAACCCCTTCTGTACCGACGACGTGTTTTCAATTTTATTCTAACTATATTTAGACTAGGAGTGAGGAAGTACATGAACGAAGGTGGTGCTGGTTGGGGGGAGGGGCGTCGACTGACTGGGGACAGAGGTGCATGGGGGCGGTTCGTTCGTGGCCACCCCTTCGGGGATCACGGCGTCAGGCAATAGATAGATAGATAGATATATTTAGACTATTCTGTACAGTTTAAGAGTGCTTACCATCCTATTCCTTGTCACTGCTTTCAGCGTTCCTACAACCCTCTTCCCCTGTTGTACCGTCTCTTAAATGAAAATACTGTCGATAAACTTTGGTCTTTAGTTACACCAGCCTGTCAAAGGAATATATATTAATTCTCTCTCTCTCTCTCTCTCTCTCTCTCTCTCTCTCTCTCTCTCTCTCTCTCTCTCTCTATCATATATATATATATATATACTGTATATATACTGCAGTAGTAAAAAGTGTTAAGTGAGATAGTTTGAAGCCTGTAAATTGTTGGGGGGCCTTTATAAACCAACTGAAATTGCGTAATAGTAGCCAAAATAAAATTAGAATGACGGTTGCGGTAATGAAAGGGTTAATGAAGAGATGCTAGAATAAAATCATGGTGTTAGAATGCTTATACATTTTGTTTTCCGCCCGAGCATTTTTATTTTGTTTTTATATTTCACTTCATTCTTTCTTTTACAGGTTGATTATTGCTTCTCTCCTTACTTCTACGAATTCTCTCTCTCTCTCTCTCTCTCTCTCTCTCTCTCTCTCTCTCTCTCTCTCTCTCTCTCTCTCTCTCCCCCCTTGTCCGCCTTGTCAGCTGAGTACGAAGCGTGAAATTGTGTGAGAAAATTTTGAGTTTTATATATATATACGGTATATTTTTTTTTTCCAGAATGGCTGGAAACTATATCAGAAGGTTTTACTTACAGTCACGGTCAAAAGTAGCTCTTTATCAACATAGATACATTTTCCTTTCGTGACTTCCATCCATCCATCCATCCATCCATAATTATGTTCAGGCCCAATCCCCATTTTTTTCGATTTTTTAATTTTTATTTTCTATTTTATTGTATTTTAATATTTGTTTTTCTTGGGGGTGGCCGACTCAAGACAGCAAGAACAGGGAAAACACAAAACGACATAAAACAACGAACAAACACAGCTAAAAACACAATTTCACACACATCTTGACTTAAATATGTTAAGCACACACACACACACACACACACATTATATTATTTCTTGACTTATATATGTTAAACACACAAACACACACACACACACACACACACACACACACACACACACACACACACACACACACAAACACAAACACACACATACAAGCATTGCGAAGCATTGAAAGCCTGCGTCGAATTCTGTCAATCACCCACGTTCTAAACCCTTTTATTTCCTATTCTCCTTTTTCTCCCCTGACATGTCTTTCGGCTAATCCAGACCAACAAGCAGAACATACCAAATTCAACGACAACCACAAGAGTGAAACGAGCGGTAATATGCCCCTCGTCAATGCCCGATCGAGGCCTAGTATTCCTACAATAAACAGACAATAGTGGGAATATAAACATCGTTGTTGGTGTAACGAGCCTAGCTTTTGCTTCTTCTTACTTGAGGGATAATATTAATGCTAATACTAATACTAATAATACCAATTTATTATGATGATTAATATTATTATCATTATTTGTTTACTATTATTATTATATATATTATTTTAAATAATAATGATTAATAATAATAATAATAATAATAATAATAATACAAATAATAATAGCAATAATAATAATAAAGATAATAATAACAGGTCTTTTAGTAAGCGGATAACCAATCATAAATGATTACATCTGGACATGTCTCTTGAACGTGACTGTGTTCTGTGTTAACATTGGGCCACAAGACCAAAAATATATAGTCATTTCATAGAAGAACGTTATGCGCAACCATATAACAGATGTTCCAAGAATATAATTTTATTTTTCAGTATGGATGTTATTTTCTTGTGTTTTTTGTTTTATGTTTGGATAAATCAGATAGGAGAAAAACAAAGGCTTAAACATATAATACTTTTGAACAACACTATTCTAAGGAGAGATTTCCACTTGAGGGACTTTTTTCTTGACCCCTTTCTCCCTCATGTCTAGCCCCATTGCTTTTGAGATTTTAAGACGTTTGCCCCATTAGTTTGGTGATTTTTAAGAATTTCCGCCCCATTCTGTCAATTTTAAGACCTTTCGTGCCATTTACAGTAGGTGTCGATTTTATCCTGGCGAGCGATAGCGATCCTGTAATTTAAGAGTAATCGGCCTTCGGCCGGGACATTTTTCTACCGAAAAATGTACAAATTTATCTTGAAAGAGGGTCAAGGGGGTGACATTTTGAGATTGCTGGAGGAGTACGAAACAAACTAGAAACCTCCCCTTAAGCTACTTGCTACAGTATATATATATTTTTGTTTTTATGTTTATATTATTTTTTTATTTATCATATTTGTTATGAAGGAAACAAAAGGCATAGCTGCCTGTATACAAATTGATGGACACACGGAGCTTGAAGCAGTTTAAGTCATAGGGTGAGGGAAAGACAGATTAAGAGTGAAGTTAATCAGTCTAGTTTATAAATGGGTCTCACAAACATAGTATTACACTTCAGGGGAATGGATGTCTTTGTTTTGTTTTGGGCTCCCCTTCTCCCTCATTTTTAGCCCCATTAGTTTTGAGATTTTAAGACGTCCGGCCTATTAGTTTGGCAATTTTAATACCATTCGCCTAATTTCTTTGCCAATATTAAGACCTTTCGTGCCATTTAGCTGTCAATTTTTTTCCTGGCGAGCGATAGCGAGCCTGTAATTCTAGAGCAACCAGCCTTCGGCCAGGACTTTTCTATCGAAAAAATTACAAATTTATCTTGAAGGGGGGTCTGGGGGTTGTTTTATTAAGTTTAATGAAGGTTTATGGAGGAAACTAAGAACAAATATTAAAAAGAATATAAATAAATAAGCAAATAAATACACCCGTCCCCCTTAAACCCTTTCTTCAGTCTTGTTCATAAATTATATTATATCATTATATCATTATAATTATATAATTGTAACATTATAATGAGAGGAAAACAAACACTTTCAAGGTAACTTCACACTTTTGTTTTTTAAGGGGAGATGGGCTGTTTTGCTGGTTCCCCTTCTTCCTCGTGTTTAGCCCCATTAGTTTTCAGATTTGATGACGTTTGGCTCATTAGTTTGTTGATTTTAAGACCTTTCGCCCCATTTTGTTGTCAATATTAAGACCTTTCGTGCTATTTAGGTGTCGATTTTTTTTCCTGCCGAACGATAGTGAGCCTGTAATTTTGGAAGGGACATTTTTCTACCGAAAAATGTACAAATTAATCAAGAAGGGGGATCGAATGGATATTTTTTGTTTCAGCTTGATGGAGGTCTAGGGAGGAAACTAATACAATAATAAGAAGATACATAAATGATGAAATATATACGCCCATCTCCCCTTAAACCCTTTCTTCAGTCTTGTTCATAAATTATATTGGTCTTATATGATGAGAGGAAACCAACCCTCAAAGTAACTATATATATATATATATATATATATATATATATATATATATATAGTATATACAAAAAGCCTGAGAGATAATATGATTGAATTCGATTTTAGGTGGTTAATGCACTATACTTGTTCCCCCAATTGTTCTCTGTGCCCCCTCCCCCCCCCCCCCCCACCACCACCACCGCCACACACACACACACACACACACACACACACACACACACACACACACACACACACACACACCTCGCCTCACGCCTCAGTAGCCAGTCAGCCAATCACTTAGTAGCCAACCCTGAATAATAAACGTGAGAGAGAGGGGGGGGGGGATTATAAGACCCAAGAGAGGAGGGTGTGAGAAAAGGTGGAGAGAAAAGGTGGTGGAAGTGTGGTGAGAGGTGGAGAAACGTGGTGGAAAAGTGGGGAATAGGTGGTGGAAAGGTGGGGAATGGTGGAGTAAATGTGGTGAAAAGGTGGTGGAACGGTGGAGAAAAGGTAGAGGAAGCGTGGAGAAAGGTGGAGAAAAAGGTGGTGGAAGCATGGTAAAAGGTGGTGGAAAGGTGGAGAAAAGTTGGAGAAAAGGTGGAGAAAGGTGGTGTAATGGTGGAGAAGATGTAAAAAGGTGGTGGAAAGGTGGAGGAGAGGTGGAGAAAGGTGGGGAAAAGGTAATTTAAAACGTGTAAAAAGGTGTAGAATAGATGGAGCAGAAGGTGGTGGAAAGGTAGAGACTGATGGAGATAAGGTGGAGAAATAGACTGAGGTGGTAAAACTGTCATACGAGAGATGATATCATCAAATTTCAACTATTATAGTAACCCTTTCTGTACCGGCGACGTCCTTTTAACTTTATTCTAGATATATTTAGCCGGTTTTGCTCCGTTTAAGAAGAATCCCTGGTAGTTAAAAGGGCTAAGTGAGATAGTTCGAAGCCTTTTAATTGCTTTAGTCCCACTTTAAACTGAATTAAATCGTCTTATAGTAACCAAAATATTGTTAAAAGGACGGCACCGGTAATGAACGGTTTAATATGCCTGAACTGTAAGTGGAGCCTTGGAACAGCTTCGCAAGTGCTATGAAATAAAAAAAATACTTATTTTATTTATAACAACGTAACCTAGTTTTCTGTTTGGTGGTTGCTATGTTGTTTCGTGGCCTCGACTCAGGTGTGGTAATAGTGTTAGTGTAGGAGTATTTGTGTGAGAGTGTTAGTGTAAGAGTGTTAGAGTACAAGAGTGTTAGAGTATAAGAGTGTTATAGTGTTATAGTATAAGAGTGTTATAGTATAAGAGTGTTATAGTATAAGAGTGTTATAGTATAAGAGTGTTATAGTATAAGAGTGTTATAGTATAAGAGTGTTATAGTATAAGAGTGTTATAGTATAAGAGTGTTATTGTATAAGAGTGTTATAGTGTTATAGTATAAGAGTGTTATAGTATAAGAGTGTTATAGTATGACAGTGTTATAGTGTTATAGTATAAGAGTGTTATAGTATAAGAGTGTTATAGTATAAGAGTGTTATTGTATAAGAGTGTTATAGTATAAGAGTGTTATAGTATAAGAGTGTTATTGTATAAGAGTGTTATAGTGTTATAGTATAAGAGTGCTATAGTATAAGAGTGTTATAGTATGACAGTGTTATAGTGTTATAGTATAAGAGTGTTATAGTATAAGAGTGTTATAGTATAAGAGTGTTATAGTATAAGAGTGTTATAGTATAAGAGTGTTATTGTATAAGAGTGTTATAGTGTTATAGTATAAGAGTGTTATAGTATGACAGTGTTATAGTGTTATAGTATAAGAGTGTTATAGTATAAGAGTGTTATAGTATAAGAGTGTTATAGTATAAGAGTGTTATTGTATAAGAGTGTTATAGTGTTATAGTATATGAGTGTTATAGTATAAGAGTGTTATAGTATGACAGTGTTATAGTGTTATAGTATAAGAGTTTTATAGTATAAGAGTGTTATAGTATAAGAGTGTTATAGTATAAGAGTATAAGAGTGTTATAGTATAAGAGTTTTATAGTATGACAGTGTTATAGTGTTATAGTATAAGAGTGTTATAGTATAAGAGTGTTATAGTATAAGAGTGTTATAGTATAAGAGTGTTATAGTATAAGAGTGTTATTGTATAAGAGTGTTATAGTATAAGAGTGTTATAGTATAAGAGTGTTATTGTATAAGAGTGTTATAGTGTTATAGTATAAGAGTGTTATAGTATAAGAGTGTTATAGTATGACAGTGTTATAGTGTTATAGTATAAGAGTGTTATAGTATAAGAGTGTTATAGTATAAGAGTGTTATTGTATAAGAGTGTTATAGTGTTATAGTATAAGAGTGTTATAGTATGACAGTGTTATAGTGTTATAGTATAAGAGTGTTATAGTATAAGAGTGTTATAGTATAAGAGTGTTATAGTATAAGAGTGTTATTGTATAAGAGTGTTATAGTGTTATAGTATATGAGTGTTATAGTATAAGAGTGTTATAGTATGACAGTGTTATAGTGTTATAGTATAAGAGTATAAGAGTGTTATAGTATAAGAGTGTTATAGTATAACAGTGTTATACTATAACAGTGTTATAGTATAAGTGTTAGAGTATAAGAGTGTTATAGTGTTATAGTATAAGAGTGTTATTGTATAAGAGTGTTAGAGTATAAGAGTGTTAGAGTATAAGAGTGTTATAGTATAAGAGTGTTAGAGTATAAGAGTGTTATAGTATAAGAGTGTTAGAGTATAAGAGTGTTAGAGTATAAGAGTGTTATAGTATAAGAGTGTTAGAGTATAAGAGTGTTAGAGTATAAGAGTGTTAGAGTATAAGAGTGTTATAGTGTTATAGTATAAGAGAGTTAGAGTATAAGAGTGTTAGAGTATAAGAGTGTTAGAGTATAAGAGTGTTAGAGTATAAGAGTGTTATAGTGTACGAGTGTTAGAGTAAAAAAGAGACAGAGTGTAAGAGTGTTAGAGTAAAAAAGAGACAGAGTGTAAGAGGATACAATGGAAAGCCTCACCACAATAACAACCTGTGAGAGAACAAAATGTTTGGTATATAGAGCTTTGGTACACACTCTCATATTGCTTCCAACCCGTGAACGAAAAACGGTACAACTGAATTGACCACCTGCAAGTTTCAGGCTATAAGGAAGTTGGATCTGTTGACAACGATATTTAACAGACTTTACAGCTAAAATAAGGTCATAGTACAGTCAATACACAAAACCCAATTCAACATACCATTTATCCATCAGAAACTTACATAATTATTGCATTTTTGTTTAATATCTATGTTCACGGCTCCAACTTTCTTATAGCCTGAAACTCGCAAGTGGTCAATTGGCTACTTTTGAGTTTCAGGCTACAAGGAAGTTGGAGCCGTAAACATCGATATAGAATAGGAATGCAATAATCATTTATATATCCGTTTGATAGAAAGTATGATTAATTTGGTTTTATGCATTTATATAATGTACTATATCCATACCTAAATGGCACGAAAGGTCTTGATATTGATAAAGAAATGGGACGAAAGGTCGTAAAATCAACAAACTAATGAAGCGAACGTTTAGGAATTTCAATACTAATGGGGCTAAACATGAGGGAGAAGTGGCTCCAGGAAAAAACAACTACCATTCCCCTTAACTGGGTCCTTGGTTGGGTGGCTTTACGGGAGGTTTGTTATATTTTCTGGACCCCCTTCTCCCTCATGTTTAGCCTCATTAGTTTTGATATGTTAAGACGTTCGCTCCATTAGTTTGGCGGTTTTATGACCTTTTGTGCCATTTAGGTGTCGATTTTGTTATCCTGGCGAGTGAAATCGAGCCTGTTATTTAGGAAGAACAAGCCTTTGACCGGGCCATTTTTCTATCGAAAACTGGTCAAATATAGTTCGATTAGTGTGAGGGAGGGGGGGGGGGGGGTCCTTGGGGGTATTTTCTAAGCTTGATGGAGGTCTTGCAAGGAAACTAAATAATATAATATGTAAATTAACAAATTATAACAAATCTCCTTAAAATACTAATTAGTAATCGTCTGGTTACCTATATATAACACCCCTATCTCCTCTTTCCATGATTCTCAAGCGCTTGGCAACACCAGGGGGTAAAGGGGTAAGCAATATTGGACACACTCGGTAATGTTTGCCTTGTGTTAATAATCTCGTTGTTTCTTTCATTTTCAGTGCAAGGTTTATGACATACTACCTATTTAATTTATCAAGCCTCTCTCTCTCTCTCTCTCTCTCTCTCTCTCTCTCTCTCTCTCTCTCTCTGTGAAAATACCGCACCGTCCTCTCACCCAATATACAGAACCATTTGATGAATGTCTTTATATTTTCCAATTCACTCTTCTGGTTTCCAATGCGCTTGCCCCCCCCCCCCCCTCTCTCTCTCTATATATATATATATATATATATCTATCTATCTATCTATTTATCTATCTATCTATCTATCTATCTATCTATCTATCTATCTATCTATCTATCTATCTATCTATCTATCTATCTATCTATCTATCTACTGTATCTATCTATCTATCAGTGTGATTTTTCCATATGTATTTGGGAGGGATAGAAAAGCAATGCACCTATAGTCTATCCATTATAATTAGGTAAACAACCTTGACCACTAACATCTATAACTAAAAAACTACCTTAATAATCCAGCTATTATTTCTACCATTTAGAAAGAGTCAGCCAGGGAATAGGTGTGGAGATTTACAGCTCATTTGATCAAGCCATTTTTGAGTTACAGAAGTTTCGCTCTAGGAATACGAATACGAAAACCCAGTATCATGATTGGATCTTATGCCTATTTTATAACATTATTATCACAATGTTTATGTTGTACAGTTGGTCAAGGATGAAAGTATACAGTTTTTCGTCTGCTATAGCCACACATGGTTTGTCATGTTGGCAGCCATGACAGCCTTTCCACTAGCCCAAACCATCCCAACACACATGGGGTTTATTATATTGATACATTAATTAATATACGGAGTGCTTCGAAAAAGCGTTTCCATAAATATCAAAAGTTAGAGAATTATTCATAAACCTTCAGGGTGACTAAATACTAATATGGAGATAGCAAAACAAAGCTGTGGGCGGGCATACGCTGGAACAGCGCGTAGCCGCGGCGCTCGCCTCCGTTTATTGCCCTTTGGATCACACATAATCCAGTCTTGGGGATGAAAGTGAAATATCAATATTTACCTACTTATTAATTAACAAGTATTATTAGATTCCTCTTTCTACTCATTATTTATTATGAATGTTATAATGTTAAGTGTATATCGTAATATCTTTTATAGCCACTCCATATTCGTCTACTTTAGATACACAAAAATCTAATTCCTAAACGTGGACGTAAGGAAGCCTGTGTGTTCAATAGGGTTATGACCCAGCAATTTGACTCATCTTGCGAGCGCCATTGCTTTATGAGTCAGTCCTCGAAGCATAATGAGGCTTTACTTGTGATTTTTATTTATTTATTTATTTATTATTATTTTTATTTGTATCAGCAGAACACCTGCAAACCAACTGCAACATTGATATCACCATACCCTACATTATTAGCCACATATTACCACGTCTGAAAATGGACCTGTGTTCCACTGAAATATCGTATATAGGTAGAAGTTTTGATTTTCGTTTTCACTCTCGCATTTCTTATATATCTATCAATAACATTAAGTGTTTAATATCTCCGAAGTGATATTCACGTCAAAGATTATAGAGCAATATATTCATATTTCCGTCTGACAACTAAGTCCAGGAACACGTTTTTAAACACCCTGTATAAGGTGGGCGGGCTCTGAGATATGGCTACCAGGGCTGCCAACATGACAAACTATGTGTGGCTATAGCAGATGAAAAACTGTATACTTTCATCCTTGACCAACTGTACATTACCTCATCCTGAAGCTAGCCTGCAATATCTCTTAAGGGGGGATGATTCAATGTTGGGTCGTTTTTATAATTGATTAATTATTTTGCTAGTGTCCTCCCTAAACCTCCATCTAATTTAAAAAAAATAAAAATAAAAAATAAAAAGACAGGATCTCCCATCAAGATATATTTGTACATTTTTCGGTAGAAGAATGTCCCGGCCAAAGGCTAGTTCCTCCTAAATTACAGGCTCGCTATCGCTCGCCAGTAAAATATCGACACCTAAAAATTCTTAATATTGACACAAAAAAGGGGAAAAAGGTCTTAAAATCGCCAAACTAATGCGCTGAACGTCTTAAAATCAGAAGATTTAAGGGGCTAAGCATGAGGGAGAAGGATGTCCAGAAAAACCGCTCACCTGCCCTTAACCCCTTCCAAGAGACCTCCATATGGTCCCCCAATATAAACAGCAAACCCAGACTGACAGAATGAAATGGAGGGGAAGGAAGGTCTTTTGCCGTGTATTGTCCTGTGAATAATATTGGGGTGTGGGTGTGGAGGGGGTTGCTTGTGTGTATGTGTGTGGGTGGGTGTGTGTGTGTGTGTGTGTGTATATGTGTGTCTGTCTGTGGGTGTGTGGCTGTGCGTGTGTGTGGGCGTGTGTGTCTGTGTGGGTGGGTAGGTGTGTGTGTGTGGATGTGGAAGAGGGGGGAACAGACAGTAGCAAATATATGTGTGTGAGTGTGTGTGTGTGTGTTACTCAGTTACTCAGTTACTCAGTTACTTGTTCGTCAAGGGGAATCCACGCAATGCGAGCTAAGCTCATTATTATCGCGCCTCCTTAACTGGGAATGTATTGCGTGAAATGCATGTTAAGTGTTTTATGTACTGTTGGAATGGCTGTGGATGTGTGTGTAGTCTGTATTTAGCCAATTGGCGACATTGGAAACGAAGGTTTAGGGTGGATCTGTATGGTACCATTCTCACTATAGACGGTACCGTCTCGCCCGAAGGCTTAGGTAGCCATCAGCTTAGGTGAACCATATGATACCCATCTCGCCTTGTACCATTTTTGCCAACCCCAGATGGGACGTCACAACGTCGTCCACTTATTCCAGGTACCTATTTACAGCTAGGTGAACTGAGGCTAACACATGAAAGGAGACAAGCCCAATTTGTCTCCGCCCGGTCTGGGATTGAACCCCCGACCCCTCGTGTGTGAGACGAGAGCTCTACCTACTAGGCTACGGGCTGTGTGTGTGTGTGTGTGTGTGTGTGTGTGTGTGTGTGTGTGTGTGTGCACATACACAAAACGCCATCATCAGCACATTCCATGGCGAAACCACCCCAACAAAAGTGCGAGGAAAAAATTGCTTATCTAAAATTGACGGAAAGAACGCTCGTGTGACATCACCTCCAGATCAATAGACTGCTACGTTGAGAATTATGCTGATTATGCTAATAGGATTCTCGGGCTTAGCTACTGAAAATGCTGATCATGCCCGGTAGATGACAGGGGTTCGTAATAGGATGATCAGAGAATATCCTGGACCGAATAGAAAGGGGGAAAGGGGAGCTTGGATGGAAGAATACAGGAATGATCAAAGTTAAATATTCAAATGTTCAAGAGGGATAAAGGAAGATAAATCCTTGTCGTTTGTTGTCATCGTACTTTCATTTAAGGGGGGAATGGTTTGTTTATTGGTCGATTTATTTAATTATTTATTAATGTTTTAGTTTCCTCCGTAGAGCTCCATGAAGCTTCAAAAAGCTTCTCAAAGATCCCCTTTCTAGATAAATTTGTACATTTTTTCGGTAGAAAAATTTCCCGGCCAAAGGCCGATTCCTCATAAACTACAGGCTCGATAGCGCTCGCTAGGAAACATTAGACACTTGAATGGGGGTGGCCTGTAGCGACATTGGTAGAGTACTAGGTTTCTAACCGGAAGGATCGAATTCGAGTCTCGGCAGGTGGAGATGTTTGGGCAATCTCCTCACACCCCTTGCCTCTGTTTCGCCTGACAGTAAAATAGGTTACGCGCCAGGGTGGAAAGGGGTCTTCAGATCCTCCGGCCCTTCAACCGATGAAAAAAAAAATGGCACAAAAGGACTTAATATTGACAAAGAAATGAGGTGAAAGGTCTTAAATTCGCTAATCTATTGGACAGAACGTCCTATAATATGAAAGATATTGGGGCTAAACATAAGGGAGATGGGAGTCCAAAAAAAAACAATTGTCTCCCCATTAAATGACTTGTGTTTATTTAGGCATATATATATATATATAATATTAATGGACTGTAATTTGGAACTTTTAGACCACTGAGGACATGTGGATGATGTATCAAAACATTTAAAGTTAGTAAAGCAATGTAGAAGTGCGAATGCTTTTGGTTATTATATGTATTCTGTCCCAGTCATCTCTGTTCCCTTACCGATGTTTCTCGCTGATCCTCCCTACCCCTTTTATGGGAGTGTGGGTTTGGCTACTGACCGATTGGAACTGTTAATTGTCACCTCCCATATTCTGTTATTCCTACGATTCCCAAACAACACTACTAGCTCCGAAATGTGTTATACTTGCGTCATCAATATCTTCATTGTCGTTTAAGGGGGGGGGGGGGAGGTATGTTTATTGATCAAATTATATCCTTATTTATTAGTTGATTAGTTTTCTCCCTAGACCTCCATCAAGCTTTAAGAAATGCTCGCAAGACTGCCCCCCATTGACATCAATTTTGACCGGCGAAAGGCCGATTCCTACAAAATTGCAGGCTCGCTATCGCTCGCCAGGAAAAATAACATTAACACTTAAATAATACGAAAGGTCTTGAAATTATTATGTTCTCTCCACTAACCAACTTTACTCCTAAACTCGATTAATGAAATTAACAAACACATGTGGCAGTCCGGGGATTCGAACCTAGGATGCTCACACCAAAAATCAACACACTTATGCATTGACAAGAAATGGGGTGAAGGGTCTCAAAATCACCAAACTTATAGGATGAACGCCACTTTGCCGAGTTGGCGGGGGGGGGGGGGGGGGGAGAGAGAGGAGGATGTGTAGAAAAGTCATGGTTGAAGTCTAAAAAAAACTCGCCACGTATATGAAAGCATAGTCCTTCACGAGACTATAACCTGGTTCTTCAAATAAGAACTAAAGGTTGCTTCCCTTATTATCCGCTCATGGCCGAGTGGTTACGGTGCCCAACTCTCCCACATATACCTGGGGTGAGTGGGTTCGAATCCTAGGTCAGGATACCTCTCTCCCAACCCATCTTTTATGATTTATTGCAGGGCTCAAATAGGTTATAATTCCGTTAATTAAAAGGACCTAGGGAATTGACTCCGTAATCAAATATGCGTGAGGTAGAAAGTGAGAGGGATTTAAAAAATATATGGTAGGGGAGCAAGGTGGTGGCACGGATTTAAAATTAAACATAATAAGATTGAGAATTGGCGATGCACAACATTAGAAAACAACTGAAGATAGATAAACTTGGGTGATACAATTATTTAAAAGTTTACCTCATAAGCTGCAATATCAGTGTTGACGATACAAGTTGATGGACAATGAGTTCGTGTGATACCGGCTTAAAGGTGAAGGTTGAGGTGGTGTGGTGTGGTGTGGTGTGGGAGGTAGTGTGGTGTGGGAGGTAGTATGGTGTGGTGTGGTGTGGGAGGTAGTATGGTTTGGGAGGTGTGGTAAGAGGTTTGAGGTATGAGGTAGCAGCAGATAAGAGGTAATACGTCTCCTTGTCAAGTGAAGAATGATGCCTGCACCATTAGCATGGCTCAAGATCACAGCTACAAGGGTGTACAAAGGAGTATAAAGGAAATCAAGCAACACCAGGTATAATGACCACTCTAGCCTCCTTGTCCTCCAAAACACTGAAGATCAAGTGTCCAAACAGTGGCTTAGAGTGGGTAAGGGAAAATTGGAATGGTAACTACTGCCCTGGAGCTAATGTCCGTGGCAGGATTAGGATGTTAGTAGGGGGGACAGATGGGTAGAGGGAATGAGAGCCCACACCTGGTGTATATATATATATATATATATATATATATATATATATATATATATATATATATATATATATATATATATATATATATATATATTATATTACGGTCTTTTTTAAAAAAGTGGCCTTCTTGCGAAATGACCGGAGCTTTGCAAAATGACCAAAAAATCTAGCCTTTTTGTAAAATGACACTTGATGTCTGGCCCATTTGCAAAATGTCCAGCATATTGGCCTTTTTGTAAAATTACCTGTGCCCTTTTGAAAAATGACACCAAACGTCTAACCTAACCTAATCTAACCTAACATTTTAGGTTAGGTTAGGTTAGGTTAGGTTAGGTTAGGTTAGGTTAGACGTTTGGTGTCATTTTGCAAAAGGGCACAGGTAATTTTACAAAAAGGCCAATATGCTGGACATTTTGCAAATGGGCCAGACATTAAGTGTCATTTTACAAAAAGGATAGGTTTTTGGTCATTTTGCAAAGCTCCCGGTCATTTCGTAAAAAGGCCACTTTTTCAAAAAGGCCGTAACATATATATATATGCAGTCGTGCTGAAAGATAATTAGACAACAATTAAACAATAGTCAACAAATATGTTACACAAAAGCAAATTTCTGGGAAAAAAACAATTCTTATCTAGAAAGAGTTTCTGGGGCAAATTGTAAACTGTTCCTGCATACACTCTGGAATACGAGAGAGAGAGAGAGAGAGAGAGACAGAGAGAGAGAGAGAGAGAGAGAACATGCCAGTTAAGGGAGCCCACCTCGCTTTTTTTCTCTTTCTGTCCCTCTTTCTTTGGCTTGTATCCATTCGGCCCCATTCAGCCTACTGTTTTAAGACGTTTATCCCCATCCAGGTGTCAATATTTTCCTGGTGAGCGGTACCGAGCCAGCATATATATATATATATTTGTTTTGACTGCAAGCTAAATTTGTAAATTTTTCGATAGAAAAATTTCTCCTGCGAAGCCTGATTTCTCCATACAATGCTGGCTCGCTATCGCTCGCCAGGAGGAAATCGACACCTGGATGGGGATAAACGTCTTAAAACAGTTGGCTGAATAGGGCCGAATGGATACAAACCAGAGAAAGTGAGAAAAGGAGAGAAAGATAAAAAAAAAGAAATGGTGACCCCCCTTAATCCTATGCTATCACCCCTGTAGCTTTGATGCAGTATATATGTGTGTGGGGGCGGCATAAAAACACTGTACCATTATAATGTGATATATAAAAGTTCGGCACAATGCATGATAAATATTATATCCAATACCACGACATTAGCATATTGAATATAATGTTTAATGATTGCCATGCGTGTTAATTCTCCGGATCCAAATATCCACGTGTCATGGTTAAGTAATATTTAGTATCAAACGCCCATATTCAGTATCATCGCACAAACTCAGTGTCATACGCACATAACAACCCCTTCTGTACAGGCGATGTTTTTATATTTTATTCTGGTTATATATATGCGATTTTGTGCAGCTTTAGAATGATTTGTGGTAGTTAAAATGGCTGTGTGAGATAGTTCGAAGCCTGTTAATTGCTGGAGGCCGTTTTTTCGTTGAATAAAATCGTCTAAAAGTAGGTAGCATTAATGTAAAATACGTCCTCGGTACAGAAGAGGTTAATTAAATTAAATTTGATAGCTCTTAGTCAATTTTAATACAATCCAAGCCATGAATGTTATCCTTGTGTGTAGGCTATTAACCCTCTCGAGCTCCTATACGCGTTTCTGTTCTGTTTCTGGCTACTATTAAACGATTTTATTCAGATTAGTAACGGTATATGGAAGTCAAAGGGTTGATTGAGATAGTATTTGCCCTTTTAATACCAACAGATACTTCCTAAGCTGCATAAAATCGTCTAATGACAGCCAAAATAAACTGCTAAAACGCGTCAGAGCTTCAAAGAGTTAATTAAATACACATATATATAAAATACAAGAAAATAAAAGAGTTTGCTAGCTTGAATGTATTACTGCAGACTATAATCAGGTGAGTTAACCACTGCATAAGAAACTACGCTCGTAATTCAATCATGCGCATTATATTTCCACGTATAAGAGGAACATAACTTATTTAGCCAACTGTACAAGGTGAATTACTATCGACCATTCCCAATAGTGTCTTTTCTCCGTACGCCGCAGTTCACCCGCCGTAATCGCATGACGTAATCACCAAACTTTCCTCCTTAAGGGGGGATGGCCGTAATTATTGCCTTATTTATTCAGCTTTGCATAATTATATTAGTTTGCTCCCTAGACCTCCATCAAGCTTAAACAAAAACACCCCCAAGACCCCGTTATCAAGATATATTTGTACATTTTTCGATAGAAAAATCTCCCGGCTGAAGGCCGGTTACTACTCTATTACAGGTTCGCTATTGCTCGCCAGGAAAAGAATAGACACCTAAACTGTACGAAAGTTCTTAAAATTTAGAAAGAAATACGGCAAAAGGTCTTAAAATCGCCAATCTAATAGGGCGGAGGTCATAAAATCTCAAAACTATTGGGACTAAGCATGAGGGAGAAGGGGGGCCAGGAAATCCGATCATCCCCCCTTAACCCTTTCACGCATTTATGACGCAGAGGTTGCCAGATTAGCAATAAGAAATAGAGTTCTCTCACTCATATAATTACCTCTCCAAAATTAGTTTTCTGCCCACAGGTAACTCAAAGACAACTGCAGAGGTTGAAGTAACTAAACTAAAGGTTTCTAAATACCCCTGATGGTAACAAAGGCTTTAAAGTATCCCCAATAGGCTAAACATCACGTCATATGTCGGAGAGGGTTAAAGTCCTAATCGAATCTGGAAGGCGACTTAATAGCAAGTTTATATAATTAAACGCTTTCGTTGGAATCGTCACTTATTATATTACAGTCGATGTAAAAAAATGTGTCCAAACAGTAGTAGGAGGAGAACTACAGAAGCGAGAGAGAAGAGGGAGAGAGAGGAAGAAAGAGGGAGAGAGAGGAAGAAAGAGGGAGAGAGAGGAAGAAAGAGGAAGAAAGAGGAAAAGGAGAAAGACAAAAACAGAGCGAAGGTTGGATGTGACATGAAATAATACAAGTAACAATAAAGCCTGTTGGTGGTGTAATGGTTTAGGTGCTTATGTTATGGGTGTGGTGTCCCGAGTTCGAATCCCGGGAGGACCATATACTTTCATTAGTTTATTCAAGTACATTGGAGTTTGTAATTGATGATTAATGTTATGAACGGGGTGTTACTTATATCAAGCATTTGTTTAGTTTTTGTCTATTATTTCTGTGAACGGTGACTCAATACAACCTTTTTGTTGTCAGGGATTAACAATGAAAAACAACAACAACAACAATAACAACAACAACAATCCAACCACCGAGCCGACAGAATATATAGCGAGGTAAAGAGCGGAAGTCAAGCGCACACTGCAAAAATCTAAATTGCGTCAAGAACGTGAGAGGGTTAAGGGGGGATGGGCTTATTTATTTGCTCATTTATATAGTGTTTTATAATATATTTTTTTAGTTTCCACCCTGGACCTCCATCACGCTTCCCCCCCCCCCCCCCCCCACCCCAAGACCCTCCTTAAAAATATATTTGTACATTTTTCGATAGAAAAATGCCCCGGCCAAAGGCCGGTTCCTCTTAAATTACAGGCTCGCTATTACAGGCTCGAAAAGTCTTAATATTGACAAAGAAAATACGCGATAGGTCTTAAAATTGCCAAACTAATGAGCCACTCGTCATAATATATGAAAATGAATGGGGCTAGGCATGATATATTTGTACCATTTTTGGTAGAAAAACTTCCTGGCCGAAGGCCGATTCCTTATAAAATTAGAGGCTCGCTATCGTTTGCCAGGACAAAATCGACACCTAAAGGGCACGAAAGGTCTTGATATTGACAAAATAATGAGGCAAAAGGTCTCAAAATCGTCAAACTAACGGAACGAACGTCTTATAACCTCAAAACAAATATGCTAAACATGAGGGAGAAGGGGGTCCAGTAATAGCGAGTACTACATCCCCCTTAACACACACACGGCGACAAAAACTGCTTGGACGCCGCCCGGGTCGGAAAATTCGGGGGAAATAAAAGGAGACACAGAAAGAAATGAGGCTCAGTGGTGTAGTTCGTCATTAAGGGGGGATGGTTCACTTTTTGGTCGATTTTTGCATGTATTAATTATTTGTTCTAGTTTCCTCCCTAGACCTCCATCAAATTTAAAAAAAAAAAAATCCATTAGATCCCCCTTCTAGATTAATTTGTACATTTTTCGGTAGAAAATATTCCCGGCCAAAGGCCGGTTTTTCCAAAATTACAGGGTCACTATCGTTCGCCATGGAAAACATTGACATCTAAATAGCACGAAACGTCTAAATATTGATGAAGAAATGGGGCGAAAGGTATTAAAATCGATTAACTAATGGGGCAAACATCTTAACATCTGACAACTAATGGGGCTAAACATGAGGGAGAAAGTGGTCCAGAAAACCGGCCCATGTCCCCTTAAGTACAGTGGCCCACATAAGTCCTGTTTCAGCTGTCATTACGTTTGGCTCGCTCTGTGCTGCATTAATGTCTGTCAGATGTTGAATAGGGTGAGTAAGTGTAGGAACATGTTGGTATATCTCACTCAAAAAGAAAAAAATAATTGTAAATATTGCTGATACCAATTATTTATCAAACTATACTTGGTGCCGAGACATCACTTATTAGGCCGATTGTACAGTCCCGCTAATAAGTGAATTTTCAGCACCAAGTATATTTTAATCAATAATTAGTATCAGCAATATCTAAGCTTCATTTCTTCATATCGAGCGAAATATACAAACATGTTCCTACACTTACCCACCCTATTCAACATCTGACATACATTAATACAGCACAGAGAAAGCCAAACGTAATGACAGTTTGGACATTACTTATTAGCGCGACCGTACAGTTGCCCACATAATTGCTGTTCCTGGTTGTGGTCTTATGTATGACAGTAAAATTAATATGAACAAACTACACTCGTAATTCAATCATACTCATTAAACCGGTATCACACGAGCGCTTTTCCCCTCATCATTTATTCTCAACACTGGTCTGGCAGCTTATGAAGTTAATATATAAAATATTCCGGTCACCTAAATTTATCCATCATCAGTCTAGTTTCCGATACCAGTGCAAAATATTCCAGAAATGTTGCCAGAAATGTTGTGATCATTGAATGTTGACTATAAAATCGCTCGTGTGGTACCGGCTATATATTTCCATGTATAAGATCACGGAGAGGAACAGAACTTATGTGAGCAACTGTACATTTCACGAACCATATTTCTTGCAAGTTTTCACACTATAGTCTATATTTTTTCCAGCTGATGGTAAATTGTCATGTTTCTATCTTTGTTACTCAGCTGTTAGGTAGATTTTGTAGCGAAATATGATGTTCATTTTGAAAACCTGGCATTAATACGACACACAGCCAAAGTAGTTTCATATATTTCTATTAAGGGGAGATGGGCCGCTTTTCTGGCAACCCTTCTCTGATGTTTAGTCCCATTAGTTTTCAGATTTTAAGATGCTTGCCCCATTAGTTTTTAAGACCTTTCGACCCATTTCTTTGTCAATATTAACACCTTTCGTGCTATTTAGGTGTCAATGTTTTTCTGGCGAACGATAGTGAGCCTGTAATTCTGGAAGAACCGGCCTTTGGCCGGGAAATTTTTCTACCGAAAAATTTACAAATTAATCTACAATGGGGATCTAATGGATGTTATTTTAAGTTTGATGGAGGTCTAGAGAGGAAACTAGAAAAATAATTAACAAATGAAAAATCGTCTAAAAAGTGAACCATCCCCCCCTTAAGTATCGATAAATCAGCTACTAAGGGATTCAATTTACCATCAGCTGGAACAAAAATAGAGTATAGCATAATATTGACTCCGATACAGTCCCCGCTAAAGTTCTCTCGTGTGAGCCGGGTTTATGGCTCGGTAATATCCCCTCTTATACTGCCTAATCGCCAAAGTTGCTCCTTAAATAAGAATAACCTGCAATTGACCTCGCAACCCCATCAATACGATTAATTTAACCCTTTCAGACTACTAAGACGCCTTTTTCATTGCGTTCTGGCTATCAATGCACAATTTTGTTCAGCTTTGGAAAGTATTATGGATGTCAGAGGGTAAATAATTATTGAAATACATTGTATCCCGTTAATTCCTAGAGAGCCATCCAAAACTAAGTAACATTGTCTAATATTTGCCTGGAAAGGGTGAACATTTAGGAGAAATCAGCCTCCTTCGAAAGAATTTACACATTTAACTTGAAGGTGGATTGAGGGAGCGTTTTTACCTTGCTGAAGGGTGTTTTGGGAGGCGGGTTTTTTCAGTATAGGTGGCAAGCTAAAAACAATGCTCGAAAATGGCTATCTATTCCCAGACGCCCTAAGCACTGACGGGGTGGCCACGAACAAACCCCCCAACAACACTCGTCTTTCCTCCCAGCCCAAACCCTTCTCCCCGATACATCTCTCCACTTCATTCTCGGTCTACCCCTCCCTCTAACCCCTCCCACCTCACTCCCATACACCTTCTTTGCCATCCGCACGCTCTCCATTCCCTCCATGTGTCCATACCACCTCAATACATTTCCCCCGACATACTCCACAACATCCACCTCAACACTACACATAAAAATATTACCTGGGAATATTGTGAATAAATCTGAAGCTTTACCACCATATTAAAATAAGGTGCCTTTTAAGAGAGTTCACTCTCAAACGACTCGGCTCAAATTTAAATTTAAATTTTCAATTTCACGTACTTCCTGGTTCGTCAGTCAGTCCATCCACGTCACTCCATTACAAAAAAAAAAAAAAAAAAAAAAAAAAAATATATATATATGTACAAAATATAAATGCAATCGTCTCTCTATACACCGTCTGTAATGCCCTAGCTGGCAGCCCCACATCAAATATAAGGGAGGAAGCTGTATAGTCACAATCAAAGCGTCGTGTGTTCCCTTTATATACTTCCATGTTTATCGTCTCTAGTTAACCCCTTCAGCACTATGACGACGACTTTTTACCTTTGAATCTGGCTAAAATTAGATGAGTTTATGAAGTATCTATATTATTAAGATGGTTTATTGTGAATGTATTTACCCATATGAGTCGCAGAGGTAGAAAATAAACTAAAAAATATCATCTAAAGGGAACCAGAATTTGATGAAAATTACTTAAGGGGGGATGGGTCGGTTTTTTGGACCACTTTCTCCTTCATGTTTAGCCCCATTAGTTTTCAGATGTTAAGATGTTTGCCCCATTAGTTTATTCAATTTTAAGGCCTTTTGCCCCATTTCTTCGTCAATATTTAGACCTTTCGTGGTATTTAGGTGTCGATTTTTTCCCTGGCGAACGATAGTGAGCCTGTACTGTTGGAAGAAAATGTACGAATTAATCTAGAAGGGGGATCTAATGGATTTTTTCTTTTTTTTCTTTTTTATGGAGGTCTAGGGAGGAAACTAGAACAATAATTAATACATGCAAAAATCGCCCAAAGAGTTAACCATCTCCCCTTAATGATGGTGAAGTGGTTAAAAAGCAAATATACTGTATGGTACACGTGTTTAATCAAAATGTATCTAGCTTTGTGGTGGAGAAATAAATAGTTTTACCGGAAAACGAAAGCCAAATGAAGTCGAAAAGAAGCGAAACTTTATTTAACTAGACTGTACACCTAACTTTAAAATGAAAGTAAAAATAGAAGCATTTTTAGAAACGACATGTTTGTAAAAAGCAGTGAAGAGTTTTGTGAAGCCCTCTGGAAGAAAAAACAGAGATATTTTATATTGTTGGCGTTGCTTCTATATCTGACAATCTGCAAAACCTTGGATGTACGACTTCTATTTCGTATAAACTTAGTTTTATATACTATACAGTATAGGCCTATACAGTATATGTATTATTTATTTATTTATTTTTATATTTGTTTGTTTATTGTTTGTCTGTCTGTCTGTCTGTCTGTCTGTTTATTTGTCTATGTATCTATCAATCTGTCTATCTATTTATTTATTTATTTATTTATTTATAATTTCATGAAAGAGATGTAGAGCCAAATTCAACAAACGCTGGAGTCAAAATGTCTGGACACAATGAGATTGAAGGAACTTAAGTCATAGGATGAAGGAAAGATTGACTAGGGAAGAGAGTTGTTCACATTTTTCACCCGTTATATTAAGCATACCAAGCTCCTACAGTGGTCTACTATTCTTCGTAATATTCATCTGAACATTATATTCTTCGTGCCATATTAAGGGGGGATGGGCCGGTTATTATGGTCCCCTTCTCCCTCGTGTTTAGCCCTATTAGTTTTTAGATTTTAAGACGTTTTGCCCATTAGTGTGTCGATTTAAAGACCTTCCGCCTCATTGCGTTGCCAATATTAAGACCTTTCGTGCTATTTAGGTTTCGATTTTTTCCTGGCAAACGATAGTGAGCCTGTAATTTTGGAAGACCCGGCCTTCGGCCGGAATTTTTTTCTACCGAAAAATTTACAAATTAATCTAGAAGGGATTTTGTTTACGTTTGATGAAGGTGTAGGGAGGAAACTAGAAAAATAATAAATATATGCATAACAAATCGACCAAAAAGTGAACCATCTCCCCTTAAGTCTATTATCATGACATTGTTATCTTGTGTTCATGATTGTTCTTCATTATTCTTCACATGTTGCAATTGCCATGCAAATATTGTTCACGTTGCAATAACTATCCCCATATTCCTTTTGTGTATACAATGCAATATTGATACATATTCATAGTTCTTTATTTATATTTGTTATATACACCTGCATATCTGGATCCATGCGAGGACTCTAAATTTAGCGTGAAAAGGGAGAGCTAAGCCGGGAATTTTGTTTGCATTAATCTCCCCTCTCCACCTCAAGGGATGATCATGGAGGGATATATGCAGAAGGACTGTAGTATAAGTGTGTTGCTGTAAGGGGGGATGGTTAGTTTTTCTGCCCCTCCCCACCCCCATTCTTCCTCATGTTTAGCCCCAATTGTTTTCAGATTTTAAGACGTTCGGCCCATAATTTTGACGATTTTAACAATTTTCACCCTATTTCTTTGTCAATATTAAGACCTTTCGTACAATGTAGGTGTCAGCGACAGCGAGCCTGTAATGTAGTGGTTTTCTATCGAAAAATTTAAAAGTATATGGAAGTCTTGGGGGTGATCTTTTTTTTTTTTAGATTGATGGAGGGAGCAAATTATAAAAAAATAAAAATAATAATAATAAAAAGATGAATATAATTATAAGCAATTATATACGGTCAACCTTAAAATATATAATATAGAATTGAATTTTATTTGTGACACGCAGGTGGGTACGTTCAATAATAAATGGCAATTCAAGTTCAGCATCTTTTTTCACCTTACAGTGTTGTTCATAATATTTTTTTTTTCTTAAGTAAGTGCTCCACCTTTGTGGGTCTCTGCAATATAGCTTTGGTGAATAGTAAGTAATATTTATCCCCCCCCCCCCCTCTCTCTCTCTCTTACACACACACACACAGACACACACACACACACACACACACACACACACACACACACACACACACACACACACACACACACACACACACACACACCTACCTACCAACCCACACTTACAAATTCAGCCATTCACTCACCCACACGCGCGCAAAATGAACCACCGAAGTGTAAATAACAGGTAAACAAATTCATGAGATTATATTATGTTAGGGATAGCTTCGAATCCTTAGGCCTTATCTTATCTCTCTCTCTCTCTCTCTCTCTCTCTCTCTCTCTCTCTCTCTCTCTCTCTCTCTCTCTCTCTCTCTCTGTCTCTCTCTCATTAAATAAACACAAACAAGCGACTCTTCCCGTGACATTTTTGTTTCATGTGTGTATGAATGTGAAAAAGGCAACGCTGCCTGCAACAGGTGTGCCCCCAAAAGTTGAAAGAGTGACAGCGATCCAAATTCAAGATACGTTAAGGGGGGATGGTTCGTTTTTCGGGACCCCCTTCTCCCTCATGTTTAGCCCCATTGGTGTTGAGATTGTAACACGTTCGGCCCATTAGTTTGGCGATTTGAACACCTTTTATCCCATTTCGTTGCCAATTTTAAGACCTTTCGTGCTATTTAGGTGTCAATTTTTTTTCTCCTGACGAGCGATAGCGAGCCTGTTGTTTTCTGACCCCAGTCTATAGTTCATCTGGAGCTGAAGCCATTCAGTTGATGGCTGTGGCATTTTTTTTTTTTTTTTTACAAGCAGCCTAGTAAGGACCATTAAGTATGTTGTTGCTTGCCTTCCTTTGTATTCCTTTGTATCTGTCAATAGTAAAGTAGTATTACAATTTATAATGTACTAGTGCAATATATATTGTATTGTCGTTACATAGCAAATTGCTACCTTCAGCAATGAATCAACATTAAAGAAAGTAGGTGCATTACATGTGGTCTATACAATAATGAATACACATAACATTGGCAAAAACTGATGTACAGAATATCTCTATTCCAAAACAGAAAAACACACTATGTTCTATTCAGCCAAAATGCTATACCAAAACGTTGATGTCTTTGCGAGGATTAATATTTGTTCGTGCGAGGGATGGCAATATTGTTGTTGTTGTTCCTCAAGCTGCAAACAGCCCCAAGGCCCCGAGCACGGCCAAGGCCATAACCGAGCGCCCCCACATCACCCTCCCTGCCGACCACAATAAAGCCTGGGTGACCGAAGCCACTCCATGGCGGGGAGCTGAGGAGGGCGCGGAAACGCCTAGGAAACTAAAGCCCCGCCCAGGGCCCTGTGCCCCTAAGCAATTATGAAGAGAAAGTTGAGGGGCAAGGGAAAAATGTGACGCTTTGGCTTCCAATCTTGGTAGATTGGGAGGTCAATCCAAGGAAGAGACGCCGTCACTTGAGATCTAGAAAATATATAAGTAAAAGGAACAGTCAGAGTAAGCTATGGGTATGGCAGAGATCGCTCAGTTCTCACTCTGATAGACCATCCCATCACCAATATTGTATTATGACTTTGTTAAATATATAACCAATACGCTATTATAAATACGAGCCAAATATATAGCCAGTGACCATATGAGGATTAAGGGGGCTCACCGGTTTTTCTTCTCTACTTTTCTATCTTTCTCTGGCTTGTATCCTTTCGGCCCCATTCAACCAACTGTTTTAAGACGTTTATCCCCATCCAGGTGTCGATATCTTCCTGGCGAGCGATAGCGAGCCAGCATTGTATGGAGAAATCCGGCTTCGCCGGAGACATTTTTCTATCGAAAAATTTACAAATTTAGCCTGCTGACAAAAACATTAAAACAAAATATGCTGGCTCGCTGCCACTCACAAGGATAAAATCAACACCTGGATGGGGATAAACGTCTTATAACAGTAGGCTGAATGGGGCCGAATAAATACAACCCAGAGAGAGAGGGAGAGAGGGAGAAAAAAACGAGGTGGGCCCCCTTAACAGCACTGTATCATACCAGTTCAAAATTCACAGAACCCCATGACTATCCCTGTTCTGTATCCGGGAAATGTGTAGATAGATAGATAGATAGATAGATAGATAGATAGATAGTTTATTGACCACAGCAAAATATAAAATACAAAAATAAATTCCCTTATGGCCAGCGGCTATCAATTATAATCGTAGCATACAATGGTAATGTTTTAACGTGATGTTTTGAATTACATATCCCACGGTATATATTTCACACAATGTATATCCCCTTGATACAGAGGACAGTTCAACACCAGCTTAAGGGGAGACTGGCCGTTTGTTTGGTCTATAATTATTCATGTATTCATATATCTTATCTTTTTAATTTCCTCCCTAGACCTCCATCAAGCTTAAAAAAACACCCCCTAGACCCCCCTTCAAGATAAATGTGTACATTTTTCGGTAGACAAATTTCCCGGCCTAAGGCCGGTTCCTCTTAAAATTGCAGGATCGCTATCGCTCGCCAGGAATAAATCGACACCTAAATGGCACGAAAGGTTTTAAAATTGACAACGAAATGGGGCGAAAGGTGTTAAAATCGCCAAACTAATGGGCTGAACGTCTTATAATCTCAAAACTAGTGGGGCTAAGCATTAGGGAGAAGGGGGTCCAGAAAAACGGTCTGCCTCTTTAATACTTTCATTTGTTGTATATATATATCAAACAATATTTACTTGATACAGAGACTGTCTACCAAAATTGTAGTGTGTGTGTGTGTGTGTGTATGTGTGTGTGTGTGTGTGTGTGTGTGTGTGTGTGTGTGTGTGTGTGTGTGTGTGTAAAAGGATATAATATACATTGTCGGGTCAAACAAAGCGAGGATCTACCCACAAAAGAACGAGTAAAGAAAACAGAGACGAGACACAAACAAACACACCACTGACGAGAACCACCGCCACACACAGACAAAAACAACAACTGACAATGGAAAACACAGACAGAGAGAAGGGGTGTCTGCTAGTGTGATGGTGGTGGTGGAGGAGGTACAATGGGAAACACAGACAGAGAGATGGGGTGTCTGTTAGTGTGGTGGAGGTACAATGGGAAACACAGAGAGAGAGAAGGGATGTCTGTTAGAGTGGTGGTGGAGGTACAATGGGAAACACAGACAGAGAGAAGGGATGTCTGTTAGAGTGGTGGTGGTGGTGGTGGTTGTGGTGGTGGTGGTGGTTGTGGTGGTGGTGGTGGAGGTACAATGGGAAACACAGACAGAGAGAAAGGGTGTCTGTTAGTGTGGTGGTGGTGGTGGTGGTGGTACAATGGGATACACAGACAGAGAGATGGGGTGTCTGTTAATGTGGTGGTGGTGGTGGTGGTGGTACAATGGGATACACAGACAGAGAGAAGGGATGTCTGTTAGTGTGGTGGTGGTGGTGGTGGTGGTACAATGGGATACACGGACAGAGAGAAGGGGTGTCTGTTAATGTGGTGGTGGTACAATGGGATACACAGACAGAGAGATGGGGTGTCTGTTAATGTGGTGGTGGTGGTGGTGGTACAATGGGATACACAGCCAGAGAGAAGGGGTGTCTGTTAATGTGGTGGTGGTACAATGGGATACACAGACAGAGAGAAGGGATGTCTGTTAGTGTGGTGGTGGTACAATGGGATACACAGAGAGAGATGGGGTGTCTGTTAGTGTGGTGGTGGTACAATGGGATACACAGACAGAGAGATGGGGTGTCTGTTAGTGTGGTGGTGGTGGTGGTGGTGGTGGTGGTGGAGGTACAATGGGAAACACAGGCAGATAGAAGGGGTGTCTGTCAGTGTGGTGGTGGTGGTGGTGGTGGTGGTGGTGGAGGGACAATGGGATACACAGACAGAGAGAAGGGGTGTCTGTCAGTGTGGTGGTGGTGGGGGAGGTACAATGGGAAACACAGACAGAGAGAAGGGGTTTCTGTTAGTGTGGTGGTGGTGGTGGTGGAGGTACAATGGGAAACACAGACAGAGAGAAGGGATGTCTGTTAGTGTGATGGTGGTGGTGGTGGTGGTGGAAGTACAATGGTAAACACAGACAGGGAGAAGGGATGTCTGTTAGTGTGATGGTGAATGAACATGAGCATGAATACAAGAAACATAAGATGAAATAGCATTGTGTTGACCATATTATCACTTCTAAATACATTATATGAACTACAAACCATAATTTTAACTTTGCAATATACAATAATTTACACTAAAAATTATGGACTTGGCTTTCGTCTGACACCCTTCTCGAAATTCTTACATTGTACAGTCGCTCTAATAAATGATGTCTCGGCACCAAGTATGTGTTGATCAGTAATTGGTATTAGCAATATTTAAGCTTCATGTTTTGATATCGAGTGAAATATACAAACACGTTCCTACACTTACCCCCCCTATTCAACATCTGACAGACATTAAGTGAGCACAGAGCAAGTCAAACGTATACACAGCTGGGACATGACTTAAGCCGGTATCACACGAGAGCTTTTATAGTCAACATTCTATGATCAAACAAAATATGAATATGTTGCACTGGTATCGGAAACTAGACTGATGGTAGATGAATTTAGGTAACCAAATATTTCAAATGTTGACCTCATAAGCTGCCAGACCAGTGTTGAGGATATTTGTTGAGGGAAAAACCGCTCGCGTGATACCGGCTTTATTAGCGCGACCGTACATTTTTACCAAAGGATCGGAAGGCCAGACATACTGACCGTGTTCAACGACAGAAAAGGCCAATTGTTGAGATGACAATAGGAATTCCTCTCGAGACCATTTACCCGTGCAGCGAAAAAGTTAGTTGGCGACATGGTTTTGCACCGGTACCTGACCAGACCTGATAATTCCAAGGGATGTGGGGCTATATTCCTCAGTTCTATAGCTGAAGCAGACATTGAAACCATTCAGCACCATGACGTCTTTTTTACTTTGATTCTGGCTAAGACTAGACGATTTTATGCAGTTTATGAAGGATCTATGTTATTCAGAGGGTTTACTGAGATTGTATGTACCCTTTTGAGTCCTAGAGGTAGATTGTAAGCTGAAGAAAATCGTCTAATGATAACCAGAATAAGATGAAAATTACGTCATGGTGCTGAAGGGGTTAAACCATTATATTTGTTTTATATGGTCACCTACAGTAGTTTAACTTAATTTATGGTTAATAATTTTGTTTAATTCTGTATCATGCACTATATTTTATTTGAAGATAAATTCTTAGTGGATTAAACAAGTAATTAAGACAACTATGATACAAAACTAAATTGTCCAATAATTAATGTTGTATATTATATTATAACCTACACATTTATGACATGTGTTCCCAACTATTGCTACAATTTCAGATGCTCTTAATATTATTATAATATTTGCAGTAAATACTGTTATCTTTATGTAAAAACAACAACTATATACCTATTATTTATCAAACTAAGTACAAATGTGCATATATGTAAGTACATGTATGTATATAGCCTACAGTGTGTCTGGCGAGTTTTGCGAGTTTTGTTAATTACTTCCAGAAATGAAAGATTAAGTAATTTTGAGTAAAGAATCGTATCCATTGTTTATACAAACATGAAGAAATTCTACGTAGATTTTTCAATTTTTCCATGACAATGATTTGAATGAAATCTAAGACCATGTCTAGAAGCAGCTCGGCGAGAAAAGTGGAATGGCACCAAGTAGAATTCCCTAGGACTTATAGTTTGGGCTACAGAGGACTTTTAAAGTCCAAAAACGGTCCCCTGGGCCCTCCAGGAAGGCCCAGTCAAAATCGAAATCCTAAACTAATGGTCCGATTTTAATTATGTTTGCGCCATTCGATTCAGCTTGCCAAAGTGTACTTATGGTATAAATTTAAACAAAATTCGTTCATAAATAACTCGTCTATGGAGTTTTTAAACTTTAAAATAGGCCTAGGGGGCCTAAAAATAGGTCAAAATTAAAACAAATATATACCCCGTTGAATCCGCAACGGAGAGACGAATCCAAATATATAATAATATTGACAAGTCAAAATTCGACCAAAATCACCGATTTGCCTGGGCTTAATTAAACCCAAGGTTTTTTGAGAAAAATATTTTCGATTCTGGGCGAATGGCTGGGTGAAAATGAAATCTACGACCATGTCTCCAAGCAGCTCGGCGAGAAAAATCGAATGGCACCAAGTACAGTTCCCTTGGACTTATAGTTTGGGCTACAGAGGACTTTTAAAGTCCAAAAAACGGTCCCCTGGGCCCTCCAGGAAGGCCAAGTCAAAATCGAAATCCTAAACTAATGGTCCGACTTTAATTCTGTTTGCGCCATTCGATTCAGCTTGCCAAAGTGTACTTATGTTATAAATTTAAACAAAATCCGTTCATAAATAACTCGTCTATGGAGTTTTTAAACTTTTAAATAGGGGGGCCTAAAAATAGGTCAAAATTCAAAAAAAATATACCGTTGAATCCGCAACGGCGAGACGAATACAAATATGTAATAATATTAACAAGTCAAAATTCGACCAAAATCACCGATTTGCCTGGGCTTAAAACCAAGGTTTTTATGAGAACAATATTTTCGATTCTGGGCGAATGGCTGGGCGAAAATGAACGGATTTTGTTTAAATTTATACCATAAGTACACTTTGGCAAGCTGAATCGAATCTCGCAAACAGAATTAAAATCGGACCATTAGTTTACGATTTCGATTTTGACTGGGCCTTCCTGGAGGGCCCAGGGGACCGTTTTTTTGGACTTTAAAAGTCCTCTGTAGCCCAAACTATAAGTCCTAGAGAATTCTACTTGGTGCCATTCGATTTTACTCGCCGAGCTGCTTCTAGACATGGTCTTAGATTTCATTCTCGGCCAGCCATTCGCCCAGAATCGAAAATATTGTTCTAAAAAAACCTTGGGTTTTAAAGCTCAGGCAAATCGGTGATTTTGGTCGAATTTTGACTTGTTAATATTACTACATATTTGGATTCGTCTCGCCGTTGCGGATTCAACGGTATAAAAAAAAATACCTATTTTTAGGCCCCCTAGGCCTATTTTAAAGTTTAAAAACTCCATAGAAGAGTTATTTATGAACGGATTTTGTTTAAAATTATACCATAAGTACACTTTGGCAAGCTGAATCGAATGGCGCAAACAGAATTAAAATCGGACCATTAGTTTAGGATTTTGATTTTGACTGGGCCTTCCTGGAGGGCCCAGGGGACCGTTTTTTTGGACTTTAAAAGTCCTCTGTAGCCCAAACTATAAGTCCTAGGGAATTATACTTGGTGCCTACTTGGTGCCCCTCTGTTCGTCTCTCTTTCCCATTCTCCCCTCTTCCTCGTCTCTCTCCCTCCTTCTTTTCGTCTTTCTTTCCCCTCCTCCTTTCTTCCTCCTCTCTCTCTCCCCCATTATCCTCGTCTCTCTCTCCCCCTTCTCCTCGTCTTTCCCTATCCTCTCTTCATCTCTACCCCCTCTCCTCGTCTCTCTCTCTCCCATTATCCTCGTATCTCTCTCCCCTCCTCGTCTCTCTCCCCCATTCTCCTCGTCTCTCTCTCCCATTATCCTCGTCTCTCTCTCCCTCTCTCCCATTATCCTCGTCTCTCTCCCCCTTCTCCTCCTCTCTATCTCCCCAATTCTCCTCGTTTCTCTCATCCTCGTCTCTCTCTCTCCCATTCTCCTCGTCTCTCTCTCTCCCCTCCTCCTCTCTCTCCCCAATTCTCCTCGTCTCTCTCTCCCATTCTCCTCGTTTCTCCCTCTCCTCTCTTCGTCTCTCTCTCTCCCTTCTCTTCGTCTCTCTCCTCCCCTTCTCCTCTATTCGTCTCTCTCTCTCCTCCTCCTCACTGCAATATCGCCCGGTTTTTTTTATTCCTTCGTCTCCTGTGTCCTTCCTCTCTCGTGTATTCCCTCTGGTCTGTCTTTCTTCCTCCTCCTCCTCCTCTTCCTCTCTTTCTTCTTCATCTCCTCCCCTCTCCTTGTGTCAACCTGCATTATTACGTTCGGTTATTGCTTAAGGGGGGATGGCCGTATTTATTTGCTTATTTATCTATCTTTATATTATGTTATTGTGTTTCCTCACTAGACCTCCATCATCTCAAAGATCCCCCTTCTAGATAAATGTGTACGTGTTTCGGTAGAACATTTTTCCCGGTTGAAGGCCGATTTCTCCTAAATTACAGGCTCACTCTCGCTCGTCAGGAAAAAATCGACACCTAAATGGCACGAAAAGTCATAAAGGTGATTGAGATGGTACAGCTTTCTCTCTCTCTCTCTCTATATATATATATATCTATCTATCTATCTATCTATCTATCTATCTATCTATCTATCTATCTATCTATATCTAGCTGTCTGTTTGTGTCTGTCTATCTATCTATCCTTCTAACTATTTATATCTATCTAGCTGTCTGTATGTGTGTGTCTATCGATCTATCTATCTGTCTATATGTCTACCTATCTTATGTATATGTATATCTCTGTTTGTGTACCTATCTCTCTATCTGCATTTTCATCCACCCTTCTCCATTCCCCTCCCCAATTATCTCTCTCTCTTTCTTATTTTCACCTCTCCAGTAACACACGGTCTATAGTTTGTTTCGCTCCCACACCGCTTTCTGCTTCCGTTTCGCCGCTATATCTTTCCTCCTCACGTCTTTTCTTTAAGTGGGGATGGGTCGCTTTTCTGGTCCCCCCTTCTTCCTCATGTTTAACCCCATTAGTTTTCAGATTTGAAGACGTTCGGCCCATTAGTTTGGTGAGTTTAAGGTCTTTCGCCCCATTTTTTGTGCCATTATAAAGACCTTTAGTGCCATTTAGATGTAGACTTTTTCATGGCGAGCGACAGCGAACCTGTAACTTAAGAGCAACCGGCCTACGGCCGGGAAATTTTTCTATCGAAAAATGTATAGATATATCTTGAAGGGGGGTCTAGGGGGTGTTTTTTTAAGCTTGATGGAGGTCTGGGGAGGAAACTATAAAACACAAACTATAAATAAGTCAATAAATGCGACCATCCCCCCTTCATCCTTTCTAACCCCTCCGTTGCTCTTTTTCGCACGTCTCTTCCTCGAAACAAAAAGGTCGCGCTCCTCTCTCTGTTTTACTTCTTCTCTCATTTACTTTCTTTCTGTTTTAGTCTCTTTCTGCTTTAGTCTCTTTCTGCTTTAGTCTCTTTCTGATTTAGTCACTTTCGCCTTAGTCTCTTTCTGCTTTAGTCTCTGCTTTAGTCTCTTTCTGCTTTAGTCTCTGCTTTAGTCTCTGCTTTAGTCTCTTTCTGCTTTAGTCTCTTTCTGCTTTAGTCTCTTTCTGCTTTAGTCTCTTTCTGTTTTAGTCTCTTTCTCCTTTATTCTCTTTTCTTTAGTCTCTTTCTGCTTTAGTCTCTTTCTGCTTTAGTCTCTTTCTGCTTTAGTCTCTCTGTTTTAGTCTCTTTCTCCTTTAGTCTCTCTGCTTTAGTCTCTGCCTGCTTTAGTCTCTGATTTAGTCTCTTTCTGCTTTAGTCTCTGCTTTAGTCTTTCTGCTTTAGTCTCTTTCTGCTTTAGTATCTGCCTTAGTCTCTTTCTGCTTTTGTCTCTCTGCTTTAGTTTCTGCTTTAGTCTCTTTCTGCTTTAGTCTCTGCTTTAGTCTCTTTCTGCTTTTGTCTCTTTCTGCTTTAGTCTCTGCCTTAGTCTCTTTCTGCTTTAGTCTCTGCCTTAGTCTCTTTCTGCTTTAGTCTCTTTCTGCTTTAGTCTCTTTCTGCTTTAGTCTCTGCTTTAGTCTCTTTCTGCTTTAGTCTCTGCCTTAGTTTCTTTCCGCTTTAGTCTCTTTCTGCTTTAGTCTCTTTCTGCTTTAGTCTTTGCTTTAGTCTCTTTCTGCTTTAGTCTCTGCTTTAGTCTCTTTCTGCTTTAGTCTCTGCATTAGTCTCTTTCTGCTTTAGTCTCTGCCTTAGTCTCTTTCTGCTTTAGTCTCTGCATTAGCCTCTTTCTGCTTTAGTCTCTTTCTGCTTTAGTCTCTGCCTTAGTCTCTTTCTGCTTTAGTCTCTGCTTTAGTCTCTTTCTGCTTTAGTCTCTTCCTGCTTTAGTCTCTTTCTGCTTTAGTCTCTTTCTTCTTTAGTCTCTGCTTTAGTATCTTCCTGATTTAGTCTATGCCTTAGTCTCTTTCTGCTTTAGTCTCTTTCTGCTTTAGTCTCTTTCTGTTTTAGTATCCCCTTTGTCTCTTTCTGCTTTAGTCTCTGCCTTAGTCTCTTTCTGCTTTAGTCTCTGCTTTAGTCTCTTTCTGCTTTAGTCTCTGCTTTAGTCTCTTTCTGCTTTAGTCTCTGCCTTAGCCTCTTTCTGCTTTAGTCTCTTTCTGCTTTAGTCTCTTTCTGCTTTAGTCTCTGCCTTAGTCTCTTTCTGCTTTAGTCTCTGCCTTAGTCTCTTTCTGCTTTAGTCTCTTTCTGCTTTAGTCTCTGCCTTAGTCTCTTTCTGCTTTAGTCTCTGCCTTAGTCTCTTTCTGCTTTAGTCTCTGCTTTAGTCTCTTTCTGCTTTAGTCTCTGCTTTAGTCTCTGCTTTAGTCTCTTTCTGCTTTAGTCTCTGCTTTAGTCTCTTTCTGCTTTAGTCTCTGCCTTAGTCTCTTTCTGCTTTAGTCTCTGCCTTAGTCTCTTTCTGCTTTAGTCTCTTTCTGCTTTAGTCTCTGCTTTAGCCTCTTTCTGCTTTAGTCTCTTTCTGTCTTAGTCTCTTTCTGTTTTAGTCTCTGCCTTAGTCTCTTTCTGCTTTAGTCTCGTTCTGCTTTAGTCTCTGCTTTAGCCTCTTTCTGCTTTAGTCTCTTTCTGCTTTAGTCTCTTTCTGCATTAGTCTCTTTCTGCTTTAGGCTCTGCCTTAGTCTCTTTCTGCTTTAGTCTCTCTCTGCTTTAGTCTCTTTCTCATTTACATTACTTTACATTAATTTACTCATTTACTTTCTTTTTCGTACCCAAAGTTTCTTCCTACCTTTATGACTTTTAACTTTGGCGATATCAATAGTTAGAGAGAGAAATGACTAATCGGGTATTAAGAAATCTCCAACCCCATATATTGTCTTCCTTGTTCATATATCGTGATGTACACTCGGATGCCATAGTCTCTAGCCCACTCATAATAATTCGTGGACTTCCTATGGTTTTCTTTACGCAATTATAATTATCTGGATTGATTTTTGGATATAACTAGCTTTTCAATTAATAGTATATATAGTTTTGTAGTTGATTTATAAAAAAAAAAAAAAATAATAATTAGTGTCCAGAGATATGCTTCCATAGTTAGAAATATTTGAAGCCCACGAATATTTATGAGTAGGCTAGAGACTATGGCATCCCAGTGTACCTCTATGACTTTAACTTGGGGGATATCTATAGCAGTGAGAGAAATAGGCTTGTTCCTCGCCCTCCTCATGTCCCCTATAACTAAGCAGGTATGTTAATCAAAGTATATGTTACATTTTGTTAAACCTTTCTGGTCTGATCAAAGTGTTGTGTTTATTATTATTCTCTCTCTCTCTCTCTCTCTCTCTCTCTCTCTCTCTCTCTCTCTCTCTCTCTCTCTCTCTCTCTGTCATATATATATATATATATATATATATATATATATATATATATACTGTATATATATATACTGTATATACAGTATATATACATATTTATTTATTTATTTATTTTTAATATATTCAGAATGGAATTGGTAAGTTGGGACATTATTTGTTGTGCTCGACTGTTGCTTTCCATCCTCGACTATCCTTTTGCGTTGTCCTGTCTCCCTGCCAAACTATCCCTTGTTCTGCTTCCTCATTCCTCTTTCCTGTGTTTTTTGTCCGTCCTCCCTGCTCCCTTGTCTTCGTCTTTTACCTGTTCCTTTCTTTATATCCTTCTCTGATTTCTCTCTCTCTCTCTCTCTCTCTCTCTCTCTCTCTCTCTCTCTCTCTCTCTCTCTCTCTCTCTCTCTCTCTCTATCTATCTATTTATCTATCGATCTATCTATCTATCTATCTATCTATCTATCTATCTATCTATCTATCTATCTATCTATCTATCTATCTATCTATCTATCTATCTATCTATCTATCTATCTATCTATCTATCTATCTATCTATCTAAGTAATCATCATGCATGTGAATTGGCTGGACTAATGACATTTAATCATTTAATGAATTGGTTAAAAATTAGATTTGCTCACAAATGTCTCCTAAAACCTTGCAAGTTTTTACAGAAATGTTTATTAAACCTTGATGAATACTTATCGTTAGGAAAGGAAGTTAACCATATCCTATTACATGAATATGACGTATCAGATTTGAAAACTAATGATATAAATGCTATCAAGTCAAGAATTATGTTTGTACAAAACCATGAACCTAGAATGCGGTAATGTATGAGGTTACTGTTATCTCTATTGTATATATGTAAAAAGTTAATTGTGTTGCCTTTTATGAAATAAAGATTTGAGTCTGAATCTATCTGTATATATGTAAAATGTTACCATGTAACCTTTTATGAAATAAAGAATTAACTAACTAACTAACTAACTATCTATCTATCTATCTATCTATCTATCTATCTATCTATCTATCTATCTATCTATCTATCTATCTATCTATCTATCTATCTATCTATCTATCTATCTATCTATCTATCTATCTATATCTATTTATCTATCTATCTCGCTTATTCTTGTATGCCTTCACTCTCCCTTCCCTTATCCTTGTTTATCCGGTGTTCTCTTTTACAGCCCTTCCTTCTCCTCCTCCCCCTCTTCTCTCTCCCTCCCTCTCCCCCCCCCCCCCCTTGTCCCTTAATTCCATCTCCTACCACTGCCTTCTTTATAGCGGAGAGAGATAGAGACGGTCGCGCTCCTACTCTCTCTTCCCCTCCCCCTTCCTTCCTCCCCCCTTCTTTCCCACTCTCCCCCACCCCTCCTTCCCTCCCCCTTCCCTTCTCTCCCCTACCCTCTCCCCTCCCTCCCAATCTCCCCTCCTTCCATCCTTCCTCCCACCTTCCCTACTCTCTCTACCTCCCCCCCCCCCCCCCCCTTCCACCCCCAATCCCTACCCTCCCCCCTACCCTAATCCCTATCCCATCTCTCGTTTTGTATAATTGTAACCAGAAACAAGTATTGGAGGCTTGCACATTTGACACCGCCTTATAAATGTTCTATCCCTGCTTATGTTATTAGTGTGTGGGAGAGGGAATAGGTAGTTCATTTAGTTGACTTGGTATTAACAGCTTTAAGGGTACATGGGCCGTTTTTCTGGACCACTTTCTCCCTCATGTTTAGCCCCATTAGTTATCAGATGTTAAGATGTTTCCCCATTAGTTAGTCGATTTTAAGACGTTTCGCCCCATTTCTTCGTCAATATTTAGACCTTTCGTGCTATTTAGGTGTCGATTTTTTTCCCTGGTGAACAAGAGTGAGTCTGTAATGTTGGAAGAACCGGCCTTAGGTCGGGATATTTTTCTACCGAAAAATGTACAAAATTAATCTAGAAGGGGTATCTAATGGAAGTTTGTTTTTAATTTGATGGAGGTCTAGGGAGGAAACTAGAAAAATAATGAATACATGCACAAATCGCCCAAAAAGTGAACCATCCCCCCTTTAATCCGATGACCCGTAAGTTGAATGTCAGGAGAGAGAGTGTGTGTGTGTGTGTGTGTGCGTGTGTGTGTGCACTTGCTTGTTCGTCAAGGGGAATCCACGCAATGCGAGCTAAGCTCATTATTATCGCGCCTCCTTAACTGGGAATGTATTGCGTGAAATGCATGTTAAGTGTTTATGTATCGTTGGAATGGCTGTGGATGTGTGTGTAGTCTGTATTTTAGCCAATTGGCGATATCTGGAAACGAAGGCTTAGGGTTAATCTGTACGGTACCAGTCTCACCCGAAGGCTTAGGTTGACCAGTAGCTTAGGTTGACCAGTACGATACCCATCTCACCTTGTAACCGATCACCAACCCCAGATGGGACGTCACAACTTCGTCCACTTATACCAGGTTCCTATTTATACTGCTAGGTGAACAGAGGCTACACCGTTAGGAGACTTGCCCAAATGTCTCTTCCCCGCCCGGGTCGCGAACCCGGGACCTTCTGGTTGTGAGCCAGACGCACTATCAGTTACGCCACGGGGAGGTGTGTGTGTGTGTGTGTGTGTGTGTGTGTGTGTGTGTGTGTGTGAATGAGAGAGAGAGAGATTGTGAGTGGTAGACTGGGCGAGAAAGTGTGTGCGTGGTGTGTGTCTCGTGTGTGTATGTATGTATGAGTGCGTGACAGACAGACAGACAGACAGATTACCAAGCAACCAGACAGCCAGAGAGCCAAAGAGCGAAATTATGAAAGATGCAGACGAGAGCACCGAGGCGTTAATCAGCTTACCACACTAACACGACGCTACCCCTGTTCGATCCCTGCTGAGTGCCTGATCGGGTAAACAAGCATTATGTGAGCCGCTATACTGGTTTACGGTCTTTTCGCCCACGAGCGTTTTCGCCCACAAGTCTTTTCGCCCAAACTAGGGGTCCTTTCGCCCAAACAGTGAGGTCCGTTCGCCCAAACAATGGAGTTCATTCGCCCAAACCAAGTCCCTTCGCCCAAATAATATAGTCCGTTCGCCCACCCCGTTAGGTCCGTTCAC
>CM064497.1:7156287-7203787 GCA_032716605.1 Paralithodes platypus
TTTTGGAAGAACCGGTGTGTCAACCGAAGAATGTACAAATTAATCTAGAAAGGGGATCTAATGGATGTTTTTTTTAAAGTTTGACGGAGGTCTACAGAGGAAACTAAAAGAAAATAATAAATATATGAAATAATCGACCAAAAAAGATACCCTTCCCCCTTAAAGATTATTCATAGTTTTCTCTAGGTTAACCACTTTATTACACACACACACACACATATATATATATTTGTTTGTACCCTGGATACCTAAGTTAACCCCTACTTTACCGGCGACGTCTTTTCAGGTTTACTCTTGCTATATTCAGACGATCATGGGCAGTTTATGAAGGATTTGTGATAATAAAAAGGGTTAAGTGAGATCATTCGAAGCCTTTTAATTAATAAAGGCCCTTCTTAAACTGAATAAGATCGTCTAATAGTGTCCAGAATATGATGAAAAGGACGTCACCGGTACTGAATGGGTTAACCTTGACTTTCTCCAGTGGCAATGGGTTCTCTATAAGTCCACAGGAACTGTAGTTATCAAGATTTTTTGTGATGTCCTTCATCAAATCCGATTAAGGAGGGGGATACATCTTTTTTCTGGACCCCCTGTTCCCTCATGTTTAGCTAGCCCCCTTAATTATGAGAATTTAAGACGTTCGCTCTATTAGGTTAGCGATTGTAAGATATTTCGCCCCTTTGTTTTTTTGTCAATTTTAAGAACTTTCCTGCCATTTAAGTGTCGCTTTTTTCCTAGCGAGCAATAGCGAGCCTGAAAATTTGGAGGAACCAGCCTTCGGCCGGTTTGGAATGTTTCTATCGAAAAATTTACCCATCTATCCCGAAGGGGAATTCTGGGGAGTTTTTAAAGTTTAATGGAGGTTTAGGGAAGAAACTAAAATAATTATATAATCATTCATATATATAAACCGTCCCTCTCCCCCCCCCCTCCCCCCTCCCCCTACTCCCCTTAGGTTCGAGAGAGAGGAGGAGGATGGGGGGTGGGGGTGGATTGAGAAGAATGGTAAAAATATAGACGAGGGGGAGAGTGAAAATAATGGAGCGAAAAGCTGGTTGGAGTGAGAGTAACTTGGGACCATGGAGAGAAAAGTCACTTAGAGAGAGAGAGAGAGAGAGAGAGAGAGAGAGAGAGATTTTACACTAAGCTGAGATATTGCGAATTAAACTTGATTGTTCATTCGCTAAAAAAAAATCCAATTTTCACATTTCAATCTACAATCGAGGTTTTCTATCTTCTCAAAAGAAGCTTTAGAAAATGAAAGAAAGCCTTTGTATTCAATCTTTCCTGAATTGTGTTGAGGTTTGTCTTTATAATTCTAGCGAAGGACACCGATATAAACATCTAGTTAAGGGGAGATGGGCCGTTTTTTTGTTTGGTCTCTTAATTCATTTATTCCTTTATTTCTTAGTTTCCTCGCTAGACCTCCATCAAGCTTAGAAAAACAGCCCCCCAGACCCTCCAAGATGAATTTGTACATTTTTCGATAGAAAAATGTCCTGGCCGAAGGCCGGTTTCTCTTAAATTACAGGTTCGCTATCGCTCGCCAGGAAAAAATCGACACCTAAATGACACGAAAATTCTTAATATTGACAGAGAAATGGGGCGAAAAGTATTAACATCGCTAAACTAATGGGTCGAACGTCATAAAATCTGAAAACTAATGGGGCTAAACATGACGGCGAAAAGGATCCAGAAAAGCGATCCATCCCCCTTAAACCCTTCTGTACCGGCGACGTTTTGGTGGTGTAATGGTTAAGGTGTCTAAAAATCTGTGTGTGATAACCCGGGTTCGAATCCTGGTGGATCACATGCATGCATTCGTTAATGTCATTGGAGGTGTTTGGTGTTGTGGTGAAATTCATAAAAATATAATAATTATAGTTTAACTGTATTCGGGCTACTGTTAGACGATTATATTCAGCTTGACAAGGGCCTCTAGCCATTGACAGGCTTCACACTGTCTCACTTAAGGGGGGTGGGGCTGGGTTTTGTGGCCCCCTTCTCCCTCGTTTTTAGCCCATTAGTTTTCAAATTTTAAGACGTTCGGCCCATTAGTTTGGCGATTTTAATACCTTTCACCCAATTTCGTTGTCAATTTTAAGACCCTTCGTGTCATTTAGGTGTCGATTTTTTCTTGGCGAGCGATAGCGAGCCTGTCATTTTTATTAAGAGGAATCGGCCTACGGCCGGGACATTTTCCTATCGAAAAATGTAAAAATTTATCTTGAAAGGGGGTCTAGGAGGTGTATTATTAATGCTTGATGGAGGTTTAGCAAAGAAACTAAGAAATGTAGGAATAATTGAATTAATAGACTAAAAATACGGCCCATCTCCCCTTAATTACCCCTTTTGACTACCCCAGATCCTTCTTAAGCTGCACAAAACCGTCTAAATATAGCTAGAAAATCATTAATAATACGTCGCCGGTACAGAAGGGGTTAAAGGTAGCTAGGTACTTTCGAGCGTGACTGTACACTGTTCTCTCTCTCTCTCTCTCTCTCTCTCTCTCTCTCTCTCTCTCTCTCTCTCTCTCTCTCTTTGTTTTTCTCTTTTTTCTTTCTTTCTTTCTTTCTTTTTCGTTCATTCGTGCTTTACTCTCTCTCTCTCTTTGTTTTTCTCTTTTTTCTTTCTTTATTTTTCGTTCTTTCGTGCTTTACTCTCTCTCTCTCTCTCTCTCTCTCTCTCTCTCTCTCTCTCTCTCTCTCTCTCTCTCTGGTATGGCGGCTGGTGGCTGGCTGAGCGTGGGAGTCATACAGTGGGGGGGGGGGGGGGGGGGGGGGGCACATATTGGGATGGGTGCGGTGCATGGGATGGCATTTTGTGAGCGCTGTGAGTGTATTTGTTGAGGCGGCTCGAGTTAACCCCTACTGTACCGGCGACGTCGTTTTGCTTTTATGATAGCTATATCTAGAGGATTTTGTGCAGTTTCATAAGGATCTGCGGTATAGTAAAGAGGGTTAAGGGGAGGTATTTAGTTTGTTCCCTAGACTTCCATCAAGCTTAAAATTACACCCCCTTGAGTCCCTTTCAAGATAAATTTGTACATTTTTCGGTAGAAAAATGTCCCGGCCGAAGGCCGGTTCCTCTTAAATTACAGGCTCGCTATCGCTCGCCAGGATAAAATTTACACCTGAATTGCACGAAAGGTCTTAATATGGGGTGAAAGTTCTTAAAATCGCTAAACTAATGGGGCAAACGTTTTATAATATCAAAAGCAATGGGGCTAAACACGAGGGAGAAAGGGGTCAAGAAAAAAATCCCTCAAGTGGAGATCTCCCCTTAAGTGAGATAGTTCAGAGCCTGTAAATTGCTGAATACAATCGTCTAATAGTAGCTAGAATATAGTTAAAAGCACGTCGCCGTTACAGAAGGAGTTACGTGGAGTGTGATTTGCAGTTGCTGTATTAATGCCAGATGTAATTTGTAGTTGCTGTATTAATGCCAGATGTAATTTGTAGTTGCTGTATTAATGCCAGATGTAATTTGTAGTTGCTGTATTAATGCCAGATGTAATTTGTAGTTGCTGTATTAATGCCAGATGTAATTTGTAGTTGCTGTATTAATGCCAGATGTAATTTGTAGTTGCTGTATTAATGCCAGATGTAATTTGTAGTTGCTGTATTAATGCCAGATGTAATTTGTAGTTGCTGTATTAATGCCAGATGTAATTTTGTAGTTGCTGTATTAATGCCAGATGTAATTTGTAGTTGCTGTATTAATGCCAGATGTAATTTGTAGTTGCTGTATTAATGCCAGATGTAATTTGTAGTTGCTGTATTAATGCCAGATGTAATTGTAGTTGCTGTATTAATGCCAGATGTAATTTGTAGTTGCTGTATTAATGCCAGATGTAATTTGTAGTTGCTGTATTAATACCAGATGTAATTTGTAGTTGCTGTATTAATGCCAGATGTAATTTGTAGTTGCTGTATTAATGCCAGATGTAATTTGTAGTTGCTGTATTAATGCCAGATGTAATTTGTAGTTGCTGTATTAATGCCAGATGTAATTTGTAGTTGCTGTATTAATGCCAGATGTAATTTGTAGTTGCTGTATTAATGCCAGATGTAATTTGTAGTTGCTGTATTAATGCCAGATGTAATTTGTAGTTGCTGTATTAATGCCAGATGTAATTTGTAGTTGCTGTATTAATGCCAGATGTAATTTGTAGTTGCTGTATTAATGCCAGATGTAATTTGTAGTTGCTGTATTAATGCCAGATGTAATTTGTAGTTGCTGTATTAATGCCAGATGTAATTTGTAGTTGCTGTATTAATGCCAGATGTAATTTGTAGTTGCTGTATTAATGCCAGATGTAAGTATGTGGGGGAAAATAGCATTGCGTCACACGGCGTGCCCTGACAACTTTCGTTAACTCGAGAAATATAAAGCATTTTAACAGTAATTTTTTGGCTATTACTAGACGATTGTTATTGAGGAAAGGATGGATCTGCGTGAGTCAAAAGGTTAATTGAGATCGACTTTACCCATTAGATTATTTTCTTCGGCGTACAAAGGACCTCTAACAATACAAAAGGGGGTAAGAGGCGCCAACCCCCATAGAGAGGGTCTCAAGGGGGCGGGGGTGAGGGGAGAAGAAAAAGAGAAGGCGTAGGGTAAAAAAGAAAACAAAAAATAAAAAAAGGGAAGGGTGGAAGATAAAACAATAGAAACACTGCATCAAAGGAGAGAGAGAGTGTGTGTGTGTGAGAGTGAGAGTGAGTAAGTGAGAAAGAGGGAGAGAGAGAGTGAGGGTGAGTGAGTGTGTGAGAGTGAGAAAGAGAGAGAGGGACAGACAGAGAGAGACAGAGAGGGTGTGTGTGTGAGAGTGAGAGTGAGTGAGTGGGAAAGAGGGAGAAAGAGAGAGAGGGACAGACAGAGAGAGAGAGAGATAGTGTGTGTGTGTGTGTGTAAGAGTGAGAGTGAGTGAGTGAGAAAGAGGGAGAGAGAGTGAGGGTGAGTGAGTGTGTGAGAGTGAGAAAGAGAGAGAGGGACAGACAGAGAGAGACAGAGAGGGTGTGTGTGTGAGAGTGAGAGTGAGTGAGTGGGAAAGAGGGAGAGTGAGTGAGTGTGTGAGAGTGAGAAAGAGAGAGAGGGACAGACAGAGAGAGTGTGTGTGTGTGTGTAAGAGTGAGAGTGAGTGAGTGAGAAAGAGGGAGAGAGAGTGAGTGTGTGAGTGAGAGAGAGAGAGGGTGTGTGTGAGAGTGAGAGGGAGTGAGTGAGAAAGAGGGAGAGAGAGTGAGGGTGAGTACAAAGGAATACAAAGGAAATCAAGCAACAACAGATCTAGTGACTCTTCTAGGCTGCTTGTCCTCCAAAACACTGAGGATCAAGTGTCCAAACAGTGGTTTAGAGTGGGTAAGGGAACATTGGAAAGGGAACTACTGCCCGGGAACTAATGTCCGTGGCAGGACTAGGAAGTTAGTAGGGGACAGACGGGTTAGTAACTGAGGGGGGGATAAAATAAAGTTATTCATTTACAAACGCAGTCAGTGGCGGGTTTGATGCGAGATATTTGTCTAAGCAGAGTTTAAATGAATCAACGGTGCTGCAGTCTATAACGTCTCGGGGAAGCCCATTCCACAAGTTGACAACTCGATTGAAGAATATATTCTTAGATTCGTGTGAGTTAAAAGATTTACCAATAATTTTGCAACCGTTTCCCCGCGTGTAATTAGATTGGTCGATAGTGAAGTACTTACTACAGTTCATATTGTCGATGCCTTTGATGATTTTGAACACTTGAATTAAGTCACCTCTTAATCTGCGCTGGGTTAAAGGAAATAGATTTAATTCTCTAAGACGCTCTTCGTATGGTTTGTTCTTTAGGCTAGGTATCATTTTGGTAACTCTACGTTGAACTCGTTCTAGCTTGTTTATATCCTTTTGGTAATAAGGGCACCAGGATTGAACGCAGTATTCCAGAAGAGGGCGGACTATGGAATTGTAAAGGGTTAGGATAACTTCTTTGGATTTATGCTCAAATGACCTGCCTATAAAGCCAATTATTTTGTTTGCCTTCTTAACAACTTCTGAACATTGTTGACTCGGTTTTAGGTTACTCGATATTGTTACTCCCAGATCGGTTTCTCTGTTTACATTCTTAAGCTGAGTGCCATTCATCGAATAGTTTGCTTTCTCATTTAGGTATCCGATATGTAGTACTTTACATTTATCCGCATTGAAACTCATTTGCCAAATTTGGGCCCAACATGACAATTTATCTAGATTGTGTTGCATATCGTCAACTTGTTCTTTTGAGAGTACGCTATTTGCAATTTTTGTATCGTCAGCAAATTTTGAGATTGTACAGGTGAGACCCTCATCTATGTCGTTGATGTAAATTAGAAAGATAATTGGTCCTAGTACCGATCCCTGGGGTACCCCGCTACTTACATTGGTCCATTTAGATGCCTTACCGTTTATGACTACTCTTTGCTTTCTGTCGCTGAGCCAATTTTCTATCCATTTCAACACACCGTCTTGTATTCCATGCGCTTTTAGTTTTAGAAGTAAACGTTTGTGAGGAACTTTGTCAAAAGCCTTTGAGTGAGAGAGAGAGAGAGAGGGAGAGGGACAGACAGACAGACTGACAGAGAGAGAGAGAGAGTCTCCACACACCTTACGGTCCATTCCAGGGAGTTACTCATATTCAGTAACCTCATCATGTTAAGGGGAGATGGCCATATTTCTTGGCTTATTGTGTTATCATTGTATTAGAATGTATTATTATGTTTGTATTAAGGGGGGATGGCCCGGTTTTCTGGACCCCCTTCTCCCTAATGTTTAGCCCCTCTATTTTGAGATTATAAGACGTTCGGCCCATTAGTTTGGCGATTTTAACACCTTTCGCCCCATTTCGTTGTCAATTTTAAGACCTTTCGTGCCATTTAGGTGTCGATTATTTCCTGGCGAGTGATAGCGAGCCTGCAATTTTAAGAGGAACCAGCCTTCGGCCGGGACATTTTTCTACCGAAAAATTTACAAATTTATCTTGAAGGGGGTTCTAGGGGGGGTGTTTTTCTAAGCTTGATGGAGGTATATGGAGGAAACTAAAGAAATATATGAATAAATGAATTAATAGACCAAAAAACAAGCACTACCCCCTTAGCTGGTACTGAACGGGTTTTTTTTTTTTTTTTTTTTTTTTTTTTTCTATATTCCAACTACTACTCCCTCTCGGGCATAGGCTGAGAGCCTGTACATTCCACCGCTCAACACGGTGAAGCCCGTGAGGTCTTGTTCCAGCCTGGGGAGTGAGACATGTGAAGCATCCATCATGGCTCAAAGCAGCTCCATCTCTGAAGCGGCTGGTTGCTTCGCTCAAGTGCTTCACCGTCTCACCCTCCAGACTCAGACCCTCACTCTCAGAACACCACCTATTGAGCAGTGAACTCACTAGGCATTGTCCCCCTGTAACATATTTTGAATATGGGAATATTCATACAGTGTTATTTAATCAGGGAACAATGAGGGTATTTTTTTGGCATTTCGGTGGGCTTTGTGGTAATGCACTGATACTAGGTACAGCACAAATTCAATCCCAATAATATCTTCCCATTGACATATCGGGATTTGAACCCGGGTCCATTGGATTACCAATCCAGTGGCATGACCACTCCACCACACCTCCCCTATTTTAGGTTAATAAAATATTGTAATAATAATATTGTTATAATGAAAAGGACGTCGCGCTAGTACCAAGTTTTAGTTCATTTCGTCTCCCAGTCCTTTCGCCCCCGGCCGGACCCCATGATTGTTCAACTTCCGGCCGTAACGGTATTATTCATGGCGGTCCGAATTGGAAAACTTTCCTTTAAGGGGGGATAGTTCACTTTTTGGGCGATTTTTGCATGTATTCATTATTTTTTCTAGTTTCCTCCCTAGACCTCCATCAAATTTAAAAAAAGCATCCATTAGATCCCCCTTTTAGATTAATTTTTACATTTTTCGGTAGAAAAACTTCCCAGCCGAAGGCCGGTTCTTCCAACATTACAGGCTCGCCAGAGACAAAATCGACACCTAAATTGCACGAAAGGTCTAAATATTGACGAAGAAATTGGGCGAAAAGTCTTAAAATTTACTAACTAATGGGGCAAAAATCTTAACATCTGAAAACTAATGGGGCTAAACATGAGGGAGAAAGTGGTCCAGAAAACCGGCCCATCCCCTCTTAAAGGGGTAGTGGTTGTTTTTTGGTCTATATACAGTATATACATATCAGGGGAGGTGTGGTGGAGTGGAGTGGTCTTGCCACTGGCCTGGTAATCCAATGGTCCCGGGTTCAAATCCCGATGTATCAATGGGAAGATATTATTGGGATGGAATTTGTGCTGTACCTAGTATCAGTGCATTACCACAAGCCCACCGAAACGTCAATAAAATACCCTCATTGTTCCCTGATTAAATAGCACTGTATGAATATTCCCATATTCAAAATATGCTATAGGGGTGCAATGCCTGGTGAGTTATCTGCTCAACAGGTGGTGTTGTGTGTGTGTAAGTGTGAGAGTCCGAGTGTAGGGGGTGAGACAGTGAAGCACGGGAACGAGGTGGCTTCAGAGATGGGGTCGTTTCGGGCCATGAGTGAGAACCGTGCCTCATGTGAAGGCAAGATGGCAGGTGCTCGTTGTACTCTACGTGCTTCACATGTCTCACTCCCTAGACTGGAACAAGACCTCACGGGCTTCACTGTTCATTGTAAAGCGGTGAATGTTAAGGCTCTCAGCCTATGCCCGAGAGGAAGTAAGTTGGAATATAGAAAGAAAAAAAATACATACAGTATATTTATATATTTATTTTTTAGTTTCCTCGCTAGAATTTCATCAAACTTAGAAAAACACCCCCTTGACCCCCTTTTAAGATAAATTTGTACAAGTTTCGGTAGAAAAAATTTCCTTCTAAAGATAAAATCGACACCTAAAGGGCACGAAAGGTCTTAATATTGATAACAACGGATAACTAACGGAACGAACGTCTTAAAACCTTAAAACTAATAGGCTAAACATGAGGGAGAAGGGGGTCCAGAAAAAGTGAGTATATCCCTTAACGTGTCACAACTTTTCTCTTTGGGTGATTTTCCGGGAGTTTGCTTTGCCGTTAGTAATTTTATCCTAATTACCCTGATGGCCAGAAACTGTTTAAGGGGAGGCAGACCGTTTTTCTGGACCCCCTTCTCCCTAATGTCTAGCCCCACTAGTTTTGAAATTATAAGACGTTCGGCCCATTAGTTTGGCGATTTTAACACCTTTCACCCCATTTCGTTGTCAGTTTTAAGATCTTTCGTGCCATTTAGGTGTAGATTATTTTCTGGCGAGCGATAGCGAGCCTGCAATTTTAAGAGAACCGGCCTTCGGCCGGGACACTTTTCTACCGAAAAATTTAAAAATTTATCTTGAAGGGGGGTTTAGTTTTTTTTTTTTCTAAGCATGATGGAGGTCTAGGAAGGAAACTAAAAAAAATATATGAATAAATTAATTAATAGACCAAACAAACGGCCAGTCTCCCCTTAACTTTCATCGAGGTCACGTTCTTCTATTGCTGTAATTTATTAGGTTACATCATATCGAGGATTTTTTTTTTTTTTTTTTTTTTTTTTTTTATGTGAGTTAGGGAAACTAGCAAGAACTGCGTGTGACGAGTGCCTCCCCAGAGTTGAAAGAGTGACAGGGCCAAAATCAAGGGATGTTCGAGCCAAAATGCCTGGACATACGGAGTTTGAAGCAATTAAAGTCATAGGAAAAAGGAAGGACTGATTCTGAATATACGAGGATAGATTTGCTTAGACCTTCGCTGTCACATGTTTTTGGGCTTACAGTGTTGCAAGCTAAAACATGCAGTTCCTTGTTTCTTTAGCTTCTCACAGCCAGCGGAAGGCGCAATTCATGCCTTGTGGTGATTTATGCCAAATTCTTTATTTCGGAAGGTGCAAATCACGTCTTGGTGTATTTAGAGGGTGGTATCGGAAGACCCTAGTGCGTCTTCTGGTGAGCAAAAGGGTTAATGGTTTAGATGCATATGTTCTGGATGTGGTGTCCCGAGTTCGAATCCCAGGAGGACCATATGCTTTCATTAGATTATTCAAGTGCATTGGGGTTTGTAATTGATGATTAATATTAAGAACGGGGTGTTACTTAATGGGCATCAGTAACACATTTCTATCCATTAATCCCTTCCGTACCGGCGACGTCTTTTTCATTATATTCTGAAAACAATTAGACGATTATATTCAGTTTAGGAAGGACCTTTAACAATGATAAGGCTTCAAACTATCTCATCAACCATTTAAACTAACGCAGATCCTTCCTGAGCTGCACAATACCGTCTACATATACCCAGAATAAAAACATACAACACGTCGCTTGCACTTAGAGGGTTAAAGGGCATCAGTAACCCATTTCTATCCATTAATCACTGGTGGCCCGCCCCTGTTGGAGAAGGCCAGCGATGACAGCATATATTAGCGAAGGATAATTGAAATGAGGGGGACGAGCGGAGATGGATCATGGGAGGGGGGGGGTGGAGATGGATCAGGGAGGGGGGGTGGGGAGCGGAGATGGATCAGGGAGGGGAATATTGAGTGAGTGATAATCCTAGTGACGAAGACCAAAGATGAGAGGGGGCCCAACTCGCTTTTTGTCTCTTTCTCTCCCTCTCTCTTTGGCTTGTATCCATTCGGCCCCATTCAGCCTACTGTTTTAAGACGTTTATCCCCCTCCAGGTGTCGATTTCTTCCTGGCGAGCGATAGCGAGCCAGCATTGTATGGAGAAAGCCGGCTTCGCCGGAGACATTTTTCTATCGAAAAATGTACAAATTTAGCTTACTGTCAAACAAAAATATATATATGCTGGTTTGCTACCGCTGGCCAGGAAAATATTGACACCTGGATGGGGTAAACGTCTTAAAACAGTAGGCTGAATGGGGCCGAATGGATACAAGCCAAAGAGAGGGAGAGAAAGATAAAAACAAGCGAGGTGGGCCCCCTTAAGTGAGTGATGATCCAAGTGATGAAGGCCGAAGGATGATGAAGGGCAGAAGTCAGCTGGGAGAGAGATGGGAAAATGGTTGGACGGTCACTTCGCTCACACGTCCTTTTGGGTTCCATTTCATCTCGACCAGTAGCTCTCAATCAGTGCCAAATTAACCCAGACCAACCAAACCAGTGCCAAAATATAGTACTAACCTAACCTAATCTAACCTAACCTAACCTAACCTAACCGTATTGGTTGATTTGGTACTGGTTGAGAGCTACTGGTTGAAATGGTCTACTAATTGAGTTGACCGGTCACCGTCCTTTTGTCTTTATTCTTATTTATACTCGAAGTCACGGGAGAAAGGAAATTCCCGTTTGGCAACTGTCTTCCAACCTGTTCGAGTTGTGCATTCTTGTAGTGAATAGTTAAAATATATACAATAATGCTAAAAACAACAGACTTCAGTGTAAAACAGTGAAATAAATTGTATTTACCTTTTTTTCTAAACACAAACCTAAATGAAACAAAAGTATTAGCAGTCAGCTGATGAAATACATGATTGTGGCCGAGCGTATGGAACGAAACAGTGGCGGAGTAAGGGGAGGACAGAGGAGGATGTTAGATAATATATTTTATATCTCCCATATAAAGCAATGTTGTTATGTCACATGTGTATAGGTTGCAGTACAAGGCACATGTGAACAGTGAACACCCTGAACGTAGGTATAAAGGAGCATTATTGTAGAGGATATACGAAAATAATGTCAAGGGAGGGAAAGGAGAGGGAGATATCCCGCGTCTGTCAGATGTCGAATAGGGTGGGTAAGTGTAGGAACATGTTTGTATATTTCACTCGATATGAAGAAATTAAGCTTAGCTATTGCTGATACCAATTATTTATCAAAACATACTTGGTGCTAAGACATCACTTATTAGCGCGACTGTACACTCAAACGTTAGGGCCTAAGTTTTCGAAACTATCCCGAACAGAATCGAATCTTCTCATTTACCATTTGAGCACCAGCGACGTGTTACATTTTATTCTAGCTATATTTAGACGATATTATGCAGCTTACGAAGGATCTGTAGTAGTAAGAAGGGATATTTGAGATAGTTTGAAGCCTTATTATTGCTAGAGGTCCTTCCTAAGCTGCGGAATATCGCCTAATAGTTGACAGAATATGATGAAAAGGAAGTCCCTCGTACAGTACTGAATGGATTAATTGGTTTACCAAATATTTACACTTGGGAGGTTCATTTTGCAGTTCGAGGGTTCATATTAGGTTCGGATTTATGTCGTTGAATGTGTACTGTTCTCATCATATACAGGTTACACCAGTTCGACTCTTTGAACCTTTAAAGCCAAGTTTTGAAGCATCTGGGCTATAATGATGTATGGTATATGGTGTTGGTGGTATAATGGAATAGATTACAAAGGATTACAAAGGATTACAAAGGAAATCAAGCAACAACAGATCTAGTGACCCTTCTAGGTTGCTTGTCCTCCAAAACACTGAGGATCAAGTGTCCAAACAGTGGTTTAGAGTGGGTAAGGGAACATTGGAAAGGGAATTACTGCCCTGGAACTAATGTCCGTGGCAGGATTAGGAAGTTAGTAGAGGACAGATGGGTTAGTAACTGAGGAGGGGATAAAATAAAGTTATTCATTTACAAACGCAGTCAGTCGCGGGTTTGATGAGAGATATTTGTCTAGGCGGAGTTTAAATGAATCAACGGTGATGCAGTCTATAACGTTTCGGGGAAGCCCATTCCACAAGTTGACAACTCGATTGAAGAAGAAATTCTTAGATTCGTGCGAGTTAAAAGATTTACCAATAATTTTGCAACCGTTTCCCCGCGTGTAATTAGATTGGTCGATAGTGAAGTACTTACTACAGTTCATATTGTCGATGCCTTTGATGATTTTGAAAACTTGAATTAAGTCACCTCTTAATCTGCGCTGGGTTAAAGGAAATAGATTTAATTCTCTAAGACGCTCTTCGTATGGTTTGTTCTTTAGGCTAGGTATCATTTTGGTAACTCTACGTTGAACTCGTTCTAGCTTGTTTATATATTTTTGGTAATAAGGGCACCAGGATTGAACGCAGTATTCCAGAAGAGGGCGGACTAAGGAATTGTAAAGGGTTAGGATAACTTCTTTGGATTTATGCTCAAATGACCTGCCTATAAAGCCAATTATTTTGTTTGCCTTCTTAACAACTTCTGAACATTGTTGACTCGGTTTTAGGTTACTCGATATTGTTACTCCCAGATCGGTTTCTCTGTTTACATTCTTAAGCTGAGTGCCATTCATCGAATAGTTTGCTTTCTCATTTAGGTATCCGACATGTAGTACTTTACATTTATCCGCATTGAAACTCATTTGCCAAATTTGGGCCCAACATGACAATTTATCTAGATTGTGTTGCATATCGTCAACTTGTTCTTTTGAGAGTACGCTATTTGCAATTTTTGTATCGTCAGCAAATTTTGAGATTGTGCAGGTGAGACCCTCATCTATGTCGTTGATGTAAATTAGAAAGAGAATTGGTCCTAGTACCGATCCCTGGGGTACCCCGCTACTTACATTGGTCCATTTAGATGCCTTACCGTTTATGACTACCCTTTGCTTTCTGTTGCTGAGCCAATTTTCTATCCATTTCAACACACCGTCTTGTATTCCATGCGCTTTTAGTTTTAGCAGTAAACGTTTGTGGGGAACTTTGTCAAAGGCCTTTTGAAAATCAAGGTATATAATATCTACAGCTTTACTCTCATCGTAGAGGTTGAGGATATCGTGGAAGAAGTCTAAGAGGTTTGTTAAACAGGAACGTTTTTTACGAAAGCCGTGTTGAGTATCTTTAAGTATGTTATTTTCCTCTAAGTGATTTACGAGTCTGTCTCGTATTACCGTTTCTAGCATTTTACATACAACTGAGGTTAAGCTAATTGGACGATAGTTACTGGGTAGGGATTTGCTGCCTTTTTTGAATATCGGTGTTACGTTGGCTAGCTTCCACTGATCAGGCATAGTTCCAGACTGCAAGGATTTATTGAATAGTAATGTCAGTGGTTTGGAGAGCTCATTCTTAGCTTCCTTTAGAACTCTAGGCGAGATTGTATCAGGTCCTGGCGTTTTATTTACCTTGAGTTTATCTAAACAATTCAATACTTCTCTCTCTGTAACGGTGATATTGCTTAGAACATCTGAATTATCAATCTGAATTGGCGATGGTGTAGGGATATCACTGAGGTCTTCTGTTGTAAAAACTGATGCAAAGAAGGTATTGAGGGCATTACTCATTTGTACTTCGTCTTTGGTGTATTCTCCTTTTTCATCGACTAATGGTCCAACAGTTGAAGTAACTACTTTTTTCTTTCTGATATAACTATAGAATTCTTTCGGGTTTGTTTTACTTTGATTCGCAATATGTAACTCTAAGGTCTTTTTACTTTGCTTAATTAACTTTTTGGCTTTGCGTCGTAGCTCTACAAATTTCACCCGTTCTTCGTCATTTTGTGAGGATTTTAATCTATCCTCAGCAAAAATTTTAGCAAGCAGGCAGTTTGAAATATCTTTATTCCACCATTTGGGCTTAATATTATGGCTTGGACGCCGTATTTTCGATGGTATGCAGTCTTGCACTGCTTTTAGGTAAGTGGTTTCGAATAACTTCCAAGATGTATTTATGTCGTTATTGTTAATTAAAAAGCTCCAGTCAGTTTCTTTAAACATAGCTCTAAGTTTATGGAAGTTTGCTTTCTTGAAATTAGGGACTTTTTCGATGCTACTATTTGGTTCGTTACTAGTAAAGTTTAAAGTGAAAGTTATCGTACGATGGTCGCTGTTACTGAATTCATCACCAACATTCAAATTCTCTATCAATTCTTCTTTTGTTGCAAGTACAATGTCAAGAACGTTATTACCACGGGTCGGCGTTCGAACAAATTGATAAAGCGAACTCTTTTGCAAGTTCGTATACAAGTCATGTCCGGAGTATGAAGTAAGAGTATCGCCCCACTTGGTCACAGGTAAATTAAAGTCGCCAAAAATTACGGTATCTTGTGAGTTACTTACATCTGCAATTTGTTCGTAAATCTCTCGGTCAGTTTGCACGGATTGAGCTGGAGGTCTGTATATTAACGCAAGTATTATTTTTGTACCTTTATTATTCTTTATTAGCACAAAAGATGTCGACGTTCACAATTTGAGGTTTTGACACGAGGGTCGGGTTAAGACTTTCTTTGATATAAAATAAAACGCCACCTCCATTTTTATTTATTCGGCTGTTCTCAAACATTACATAACCGGGAAGTGAATACTCTGCTAAAAAGTCTCTATCTTCTGTATTGAGCCAAGATTCTGTTCTGCCAATCACATCATAATTTTCTGTAAACACTAGTTCCTCTAAATCTGAAAATTTATTGCGTATGCTACGAGCGTTTGCATAGAAAACCTTTAAAGTTGCGGTTTTAGAACTCGCAGAACGTTCTTTCATCGAAATTTTGGTTCTGGTCGGATCTACATTTACATTCATGGCTGTCCTCGGTCCTCGGTCGTTGTCCCTGGCGGTTTTGAATTTGGGTCGTGTTGGTGGAGCTTTATCCAAATTCGCGGTTCTTGACGGATTAGTATTTAATTCCTTTGTAGGTTGCCGTCCTCGCTGTCTTCGGTCCTCCTTCCTGGTTGTCCTGTGCTGAGTCGATTTCTTTTCCCAAAATCCTTCACCGCATCGTTGAGAAGACGCCCAAAACGTGCTGCTCCCACCTGGTTCAGATGAATTCAGATGATTATGTTCTGGATGTGGTGTCCCGAGTTCGAATCCCGGGAGGATCATATGCTTTCATTAGTTTATTCTGGTGCATTGGGGTTTGTAATGGAGTATTAATGTTAAGAATGGAGTGTTGCTTAACCCTTTGAGGATCGATGGCGCACTTCTGTTTTAGTTTTCTGACTATTATTAGACGATTGTATGCAGATTAGAAAGGGTATATGGAGGTCAGAGGGTCAATGGAGATAGGTATTACCCTTATAATTCACACAGAACCTTCCCAAGCTGCATAAAATCGTCTACTGATAGCCAAAATTAAAACGCATCAGAGCTTCAGGGGGTTAATTGTCTCGTTTGCATTCGATACTGTTTCAAATAGGATGCGTCGACACTTATGCTCTTGACCGTACATGACTTTATTGAAACCAGACAAAACACTTCCCGAGGTATATAATTATATCATCATGGCGTTATAGGGGAGACTGATCGTTTTTCTGGACCCCTATCTCCCTAATGTTTAGCCCCACTAGTGTTTGAGATTTTAAGACGTTGGGTCCATTAGTTTGATGATTTTATGACCTTTCACCCCATTTCTTTGTCAATATTAGGACCCTTCGTGCCATTTAGGTGTCGATTTTTTCCTGGCGAGTGATAGCGAGCCTGTAATTTTAGGAGGAATCGGCCTTTGGCCGGGAAAATTTTCTACCGATAAATGTACAAATCTATCTTGAAGGGGTGTTTTTCTAAGCTTGATGGAGGTCTAGGGAGGAAACTAAAAAAGTATATGAATACATGAATTAATAGAGCAAACAAACAGCCACTGTCCCCTTAATATACAAAAGTTGGTGTAATTCTTCCTGCAGATAACCTGGAGAGAACCAGCCCAAGACCAAGACTGGCCGTATAGGCAGTGTGTTGATCGATGGAGTGGGGGGAGGTGTTGTGCGGGTTGATTTGCAATATGTATGCGTATAATTAAGCACCATTCAACCCTTCAGTGCTACTAAGAGCTTCATAAGACTAGACTAAGTGCGCGGTGGTGATATGAGCTGTTGATCAGTGTTAATAAGAGACGTATGGAAGTTCAAATAATGACTCGAGGAATGGAGAAGAAAACTTGAATCTTGAATTATGGCGCGACGGATGAGAGGTCACACCAACAGGTGCAAGATGGTGGAAAGGAAAACTGTGTTGGCTTGTTATCGACCGTCTCGTTGTTCAGACTCAGGGAACAAGGTTGGTGTAGATCGAGATTGATGGAAATATGACCATTGATTTATTGGTACATTTTTTTTTTTTTTTTTTTCAGAGTAGCCTAAAACAAATATGTTTTGCCTTGGAATACAGTATGGGTTGAGGGGGGGGGGGTGAGGGGGGGCCCCCTTTCACCACCTGGACTTTTTGTCATCATCATTATATAATGCCAGTAGGGGATAAATAACCACAGTCTAGTCGTGGAATAGTTTCAGAAAAAAAAGGACAAATCCGACGCGTAGAGCTTGGGAATATCGCCTTGTTCGTCTCCTTCCATATCGAATATTGCAGCTGCGATACATTTCATAATGATCATATGCCTTTGATATTAAGTAAGATAAAGCCTCCACTGATCACCCCGTGTTAATGACAGGTAACATATATCATTAACTTGATTGACTAGATTAATGAATATGTCGAGCAAATTCATATTCATCAGGTAAATATATAAGAAAAAATGTACTGAGCCACAAGGGGAAAATGAAAATAATATTCACGCTCAATGAGACTGAATGAATGTTTATAGGTTTTGTATATGCATTGCGTACTTATGGTTGTTTTCATGTGTGTGTGTGGGTGTGTACTTCAGTGGGCGTGTGGATGGAAGAGTATTAGTGTGAGTATTAATTTGTGTACATGTGTGTGTGCTGAAGACCTTCATTACCTTTTCACTCGTTTAACTACGGACTATCATTCCTCATTCACCCTTCGTGTAATGTTGTGTCTTGATATAATTATGTATGAATTATAACTATATAGGGTCAATATTTACGAGTCACACCACAGCTGGGATCTCATTTCTAATGGTAGTTTTGGGTTCCTATCATTCTATGCTTCATTGCTATATACTTTTTATCCACCGGAAAATATATTTTTTTTCTTGGCTTTTTTTTTTTTTAGCATTAGCCTAACCTAACCAAAAAACCTAACCTAACCTAACCTAACCTAACCTAATAGCCCCCAAATACATTTAGGTTAGGTTAGGTCAGGTTTTTTGGTTAGGTTAAAAAACAAAAACAAAAAAAAAATGAGACAAGAAAAAAAAAAAATCCGGTGGATAAAAAGTATATAGCAATGAAGCATAGAATGATAGGAACCCAAAACTACCATTAGAAATGAGATCCCAGCTGTGGTGTGACTCGTAAATATTGACCCTATAGAGATATACATATACTGTATATATATAAATTATTATTATTATTATTATTATTATTGTTATTTTTTTGTTTTTAATCTATGTAGGAAAAATATGCATATGACTCCACTTTTAAGTCATAATTATTTGTGAGCCTGCTGTTTGAAGATTGATTTCAATAACGCTTCATCTCTGAAAATTATTCGAATTTAGACAAGTTTCTGGCCAACATTATAATAAAGGAAGGTGGTATTATCGTTAAGGGAGCCCACCTCGCTTTTTTTTTCTCTTTCTCTCCCTCTCTCTTATCCATTCGGACCCATTCAGCCTACTGTTTTAAGACGTTTACCCCCATCCAGGTGTCAATATTTTCCTGGCGAGCTGTAGCGAGCCAGCATATATATTTTTTGTTTTGACAGCAAGCAAAATTTGTACATTTTTCGATAGGAAAATGTCTCCGGCGAAGCCGGATTTCTCCATACAATGCTGACTCGCTATCGCTCGCCAGGGAGAAATCAACTGGATGGGGATAAAAGTCTTAAAACAGTTGGCTGAATGGGGTCGAATGGATACAAGCCAGAAAAAGAGGGAAAAGGAGAGAAAGATACAAAAATCAGGTGACCCCCCTTAAATAAACTGAAGATCTCTCTTGTCCGATTATGAATAACATAACATGTTTACGGATTGGCCGGAAAACAACCCATCATTTTTCCTCTGTGTATTTTTATAGCAGCATATTGTTGATAGGCTTCAGCTCCCACTTTTTGTTTATATTATTTCATGTATGTATAATATTACTAAATTAAAATGTAAATGGGATTCGATATGATACCGGTACCCAACTTGATTATTCTCCTAATACGGAACGCATTCCGATTTCTATACACAGCCTGCAAGTTTGCATGTACGTGTTGACTGTGTCATATTGAAGGTTATTTCATTGTAGATCATTAGAGAAAACTATTATTATCCTATATCTTTCCATTTGGGGAAATAATCGCCGCCCCCACCCCTCTATACCACACACACACACACACACACACACACACACACACACACACACACACACACACACACACCTCCCCGTGGCGTAACTGATAGCGCGTCTGGCTCACAACCAGAATGTCCCGGGTTCGAGACCCGGGCGGGGAAGAGACATTTGGGCAAGTCTCCTAACGGTGTAGCCTCTGTTCACCTAGCAGTATAAATAGGAACCTGGTATAAGTGAACGAAGTTGTGACGTCCCATCTGGGGTTGGTGATCGGTTACAAGGTGAGATGGGTATCGTACTGGTCAACCTAAGCTACTGGTCAACCTAAGCCTTCGGGTGAGAATGGTACCGTACAGATTAACCCTAAGCCTTCGTTTCCAGATGTCGCCAATTGGCTAAAATACAGACTACACACACATCCACAGCCATTCCAACAATACATAAACACTTAACATGCATTTCACGCAATACATTCCCAGTTAAGGAGGCGCGATAATAATGAGCTTAGCTCGCATTGCGTGGATTCCCCTTGACGAACAAGCAAGTGAACACACACACACACACGCACACACACACACACACACACACACACATATACACATACACACAAGCACATATACACTAACACACAACATAAGCTATGATATGTTAGTCCAAAATACTGGGAATTGGGAATATCCATTACGATACTTGTATAAGTAAAATGGATTGATTATAAAGTAACTAAGACAGGACAACACGAGCGCTGCTCAATTCCTGTAAACTACAAATAGGTAAACAGATAGGTAAATACACATACACACACAAACACACATACACATATATACACACACACACACACACACACACACACACACACGAGGGTTCGAGCCACCACCAGAATCCTAAAGTTTTTTTCGGCCATCGCGACGGAGATAATTGTATCGTGGTTCCTCCCTAACCAAGCTGCTGTCAGCCTGTGGTAGCCTACACATCTTCTCACCAATACAAAGTGCATCTGCGTATGTACTTGCTGGGAAACCAGGCACCTCATGGTCGCCAAAAGTCGCATGTGACCTCGTAGTTAGGGTAGAATAAGCATTTTACCGTACCTAGGTTTAAGAAAATCTCTGTAGATTTTCAACCACACACACAAGCACACACACACACACACACAAACAATCACACACACACACACACACACAATCACACACACACACACACACACCTCATTATAACAGGCAGCAGTAGATCACACAATATCCTGGACTGTTGGGTAATAATCAGCCACCACACACACACACACACACCTCATTATAACAGGCAGCAGTAGATCACACAATATCCTGGACTGTTGGGTAATAATCAGCCCGCCATCAAACATTCCCTTCATCCCCATGATTAACACGGCTCTGGTCACTGATACACTCCCTCTCTCAACTTTTTCCCCCGCAGCATCCAAGAGTGGAATCATCTCCCATTGCATGTAGTTAATAGCCTCACTCTTTATTCTTTTAGAACTAGGATCACCAATCATTACATCCCTCATCCTGATCCTTCTCCTGAGTTTGTCTTCAACCACTATAGGTAGCGCCAACGAACTTGACAATAATGTTGATCCCTGACCTCTCTGTAACTCAAAAGGGCCTAGAGCAAACTGGCTGTAAATATCCACACCTATTTCCTGATGGACTCTTCCCAAATGTAAGAAACGTCAGCCCGATTGTTTTCATTCATTTCGAGTTGTAAGAAATTAAGGGGTCAAGATTATTGTCAAGTTCGCTGGCGCTACCTATAGTCCCCATGCACAACCCCCGCATATCATACCTGCCGAGAGCGGCCCTTTGCGGGTCCCACTACGTAAACGGCAACGTTGCATGAATGGGAAAGCGAACAGTTTAGGTGATATATATTTTGTAACTAATTTGTGAGTAACCGGAACCAAATTGTCTGCTATTAATTGACCACTTGCGAGTTTCAGGCTATAAGGAAGTTGAAGTCGTAAGCATCGATATAAATACAAAATGCAAAAACAATGTAGATTTCTGATTGATAAAAAAGTGTGTTAAATTGAGTTTTATGTAATTATAAATGCATCGAAACAGTATTTTAGCTGGTAATTCTGCTAAATATCGATGTCTACAGCTCCAACTTCTTTATTATGTTCCTTCCAACAACCAACAATACTCCTAAAATCGATTAATGAAATTTACAAACACATGTGGCAGTCATAGAAAACTCGCAAGTGGTCAATTGATAATCCATAAATTATATATTACCTCATATTTATCTCCTTTATCGTTTGCGTTAATTCCGAATGAGTCGTTTAGTTATATAAGAAAGAGTGACAAAGATTTTACCCTCCTTCCCAGGTAAAGGGATGACAAATGATGCAAAGTAGACATTTAATTATCATAGTGCATCTAACTCTAACTCTCTTTCGCTCACTCACCCTTCTCTCTCTCTCTCTCTCTCTCTCTCTCTCTCTCTCTCTCTCTCTCTCTCTCTCTCTCTCTCTCTCTCTCTCACACACACACAGACACACTCACACTGACTCACACACTCTCTCTCTCTCTCTCTCTCTCTCTCTCTCTCTCTCTCTCTCTCTCTCTCTCTCTCTCTCTCACTGACTCACACTCTCTCACACTCTCTCTCTCACTCTTACTCTCACTCTCACGCACACACACAAACACACTCACACACACACATTTCTCCGGTCCTCCAAAACAGCTGATCGAGAGAAGTGTTGTTGTTGTTGTTTTCGTCTATAATTATCCACTTAGTGAGCTGTGAGATAAGTTAAGGGGGTCCCCGGCTTTCTTTTTATCTTTCTCTCCTTCTCTCTCTTTCCCTGGTTTGTATCCATTCGGCCCCATTCAGCCAACTGTTTTAAGACGTTTATTCCCATCCAGATGTTGATTTCTTCCTGGCGAGCGATAGCAAGCCAGCATTGTATGGAGAAATCCGGCTTCGCCAGAGACATTTTTCTATCGAAAAATTTACAAATTTAGCTTGTCAAAACAAAAATATATATATGCTACCTCGCTACCGCTCGCCAGGAAAATATTGACACCTGGATGAAGGTAAACGTCTTAAAACAGTTGGCTGAATGAGGCCGAATGGATACAAGCCAAAGAGAGAGGGAGAGAGAGAGAACAAAAAGCCAGTGACCCCCCTTAATCAGTTTAGCATCTCATCCCGTCTGCTCTCGCTCTGTCAACGCGATGGGTTAATCCTCTGTCTGAGTAATTTGCATATATTAAGGGGAAATGGTTGGTTAGTCTGGCCCCCTTTCTCCCTCCTGCTAAGCCCCATTTGTTCTGAGATTATAAGACGTTTGCCCCGTTAGTTTGGCAATTTTTGCTCCATTGTTATGCCAATACCAAGACCTTTCCTGCAATTTAGATGTCGTTTTTTTTTCCTGACGAACGCTAGCGGACCTGTAATTTAAGAGGACATTTTTCTATCAAAAAATGTACAAACTTATCTTGAAGAGGGGTCTTGGGGGTGTTGTTTTAAGCTTGATGGAGGTCTAGGGAGGACACTAAAAAAATAAGAAAAATATAAATAAATAAGAAAATAAATACGCCCATTAAGCGAAATAAATACGCCCATCCCCCCTTAAGCGAAATCATTAGTATTCAAATTAAGACAACTTGAAAATATACCAGTTGCTTCCACTAACAATTATGCGTGTAATGGGTTATCGAAAAAGGCAATATATATGATGACTGTGATGATATTGTATGTTAGGACGGTTAGGACGGTTAGGACGGTTCAGGCATCCTGTTAGTGTCTCACCTACAGAATAATCCAGCCAGCTCTCACAAACACCTCTTCCTCCTATCATATTTCACTATACTAAACAAGCACACCACACTTCTTTCCAATACACAAAACAAAACAAAACACGTTTAAAATGGACTATCACTCATTCAACTTTGGGAGAGACACTTGTTGAAGGCAGCTTTGCCTTTTGTCTCCTTCAAAAACATAGAAAATTCCTATTGCCTGGCTATACAAGTATATCAAAAGTCAGTGTTGCCAGTTCGTGCCTGGTGTTCTGCGCCACACTGTATAATATATATATTATATACAGTATATATATATTTTTATTTTTTTGGCGGGTAGGGGGTCCATAGATGTATAAGTTTATTAAACAAATATTCAACAATAATATTTCACTACGACATAGCTCTTTAATAAACTAATTCATCGTTTAAGTAATGAATCAAGTTTACGCATTTTATATATTACTAACATACTGATATTTGTACACTGAACTGAAGCTTGAATGTTGATATCATGAAAGTTAGCATAAACCTTACTACATTATGAAAGAGTTACGGTAACATTTCTTAGTTGAATTAGTGCTCTCGGATACCATAGTCTCTAGAATAAGAATTCGAGAACTCCTGATGTTTTCTTTACACATGCAATTATAACTAATTGGCTTGATTTGCTTATGGAACCTGAATTCAATAGAGTATAATTATATAGTTTTATAATTGATATATAGAAAATTATATTCATAAATCTTTTCCAGGGACATACTTCCATAATTAGAAATAGGTGAAGTCCACGAAAATTTATGAATGAGCTAGAGACTATGGCACCAGAGTGTACACTCGAGGAAACAACAATCGTTACATTAACACTCAAAACATTCTGGAAGTGAGTCGAAATCTTGTGATAATACCTCACAGACGTATGCTTCATCCGATTAATTCCGTTCACACAGGATTATAAACAGCTCATCAGTGTAAATATTGTTTTTTCTTCCAGTGTACGGTGGCGCTAATAAGTCATGTCTCACCTGTCATTACGTTTGGCTCGCTCTGTGCTGTATTAATGTCTGTCAGCTGTTGAATATGGTGGGTTAAGTGTAGGAACATGGTTGTATATCTCAATCAAAAAGAAGAAATCGTGTAAATATTGCTGATACCTATTACTGTATTGATGAAAACATAATTGGTGCCGGGACATCACTTATTAGCGCAACTGTACAGGCACTTATGAAAACTCGTGGACCCCTTATGCTTTGCTTTATGCAATTATAACTATCTGGATTGGTTATTGGATACAACTTGCTTTCCAATCAATAGTATATACAGTTTTGTAGTTGATGCATGGAACATTATAATCATAAATTCGTTTCCAGAGATGTACTTCAATAACTATAAATAGGTGAGGCCCACGAATTTCTAGGAGTGATTGTACTTAAAGGGGACATGGGCCACTTTCTCCGTCATGTGTAGCCCCATTAGTTTTCAGGTGTTAAGATGTTTGCCCCATTAGTTTTCAGATGTTAAGATGTTTTCCCCATTAGTAAATAAATGTTAAGACCTTTCACCCCATTTCTTCGTCAATATTTAGACCTTTCGTTCTATTTAGGTGTGGATTTTTCCCAGGCGAATGATAGTGAGCCTGTAATGTTGGAAGAACCGGCCATTGGCCGGGACATATTTCTACCGAAAAATGTACAAATTAATCTAGAAGAGGGATCTAATGGATGGTTTTTTTTCAATGTGATGGAGGTATAGGGAGGAAACTAGAAAACTAACGAATACATGCAAAAATCACCCAAAAAGTGAACCATCCCCCCTTAACTATATACAAAGAAGTGTGTGTCATAGTTTACAAAGAAGTGTGTGTCATAGTTTACAAAGAAGTGTGTGTCATAGTTTACAAAGAAGTGTGTGTCATAGTTTACCGAGCGTCTGTGTCGAGTTTACCCAAGTTCCCCCTTCTGTCCCCATCAACAACTTCCTCCACCCCCAAGTTGCTCCAGTCTGGGGCGGGGAGAGAAACAAACAGCTGACTAACCCCCCCCCCCCCCAATTGTTCCAGGCCTTAAGGGGGTAGTGCCTGTTTTTGTTTGCTCTTTCTCTCCTTTTCTCTCTCTTTCTCTCCTTTTCTCTCTTTCTCTGGCTTGTATCCATTCGGCCCCATTCAGCCAACTGTTGTAAGACGTTTATCCCCATCCAGGTGTGATAGCGAGCCAGCATTGTATGGAGAAATCCGGATTCGCCGGAGATATTTTTCTATCGAAAAATTTACAAATTTAACTTGCTCTCGAAATAAAAATACATATATGCTGGCTCGCGGAAAATATTGACACCTGGATGGGGGTAAACGTCTTAAAACAGTAGGCTGAATGGGCCGAATGGATACAAGCCAAAGAGAGAGGGAGAGAAAGAGAAACAAACAGCTGACTTCCCCAAACTGTTCCAGGCCTTAACTTCCAATACACACACTTAAACCTCGCCGAAAGTTAAGGCAAATACCTCAACAGGCAAATTTACAGGCGCACACTCACACACACCCTATATATTCTCTCTCTCTCTCTCTCTCTCTCTCTCTCTCTCTCTCTCTCTCTCTCTCTCTCTCTCTTTCTCTCTCTCTCTTTCTCTCTCTCTCTCTCTCTCTCTCCTTCAACCTCAAGAATCTGGTACTCGTGTTTCTGCCTGTAATCAAGCCAAATCTGCTCTTCAACTTGCCAACAATTTATTTCATCACTAACAAATGTATTGAAGTATAGAATTCTAGCTCTTCCCAGGGTTTCTAACTTTTAGCCAGAAACCTCTCTAACAATTTTACTTATTATATTTATTTATTTTTGTGTTTTACTTGCTCCTCTTTCCTTCCACTTTTCCACTCAGATGGCACCACCATCACTTCTTCCTCTGACAAAGTTGAACTCTTTGCTCTAACTTCCAATGTATACTAATGAGGCGTACGTACCAGATAGTGTTCATCTGTTGTCCAAAAAAATGTTCTTCCTTGCCGACTCCTTGCCTATGGCAAACCCTTCCGCTTCTGTCTCTCCTCTAACATTTTCCCTTCTTGGTGGAAGTTTGCTCTCATTCAAACTATCCCGAAGAAGGGTGGCCGCCCTCAACCCTCCAACTATCGTCCAATTGCTCTCACGTCTTGCATCTATAAAGTCCTTGAACTTATTCTTATCCCATAAAATGCATGAAGAGGGTTGAAGGCAACTCTCCCTGATGTGGCAATCCTGCGAAAAATATGACATTTGTACAAAAATGATGTGGTTAGACGTTCTATGGTTGGCACACGTAGGCAATGAGGCAGAGTGGTGGTGGAGGTGAAGGAAAGAGGGGGAAGGAGTGGGTTTTATGGATTATGCCTTATATCTACCGTAGAAAACAATATTCTTATCCCACAAATGGATACGTTTGAAACACAAGGCACGTGTGATGAACAAGCACCCAGAAATTTAGTGTAGAGAACATCATTAAAACGAACAAGGTTATTTATTATGTTCTCTCCACCAACCAACTTTACTCCTAAACTCGATTAATGAAATCAACAAACACATGTGGCAGTCCAGGGATTCGAACCCGGGAAGCTCACACCGAAAATCAACACACTTATGCATTGAGCCACGAAGACAGTTAACGAATGCTGCACAAGCCTACGATTTATTATGCAGTTTCGAATCCTGCATACCAATCTTAGCATGTACAAGTACATTCATTCCAACTGCACTATCGGAGGCTATGAATAGGTGAATGGAAAGAGTAATTAATGGGGCGCTAAACCCTAGGGAAGGCCTCTCTATAAACTACTGAACCAGACTTAATTATTATGTTCTCTCCACCAACCAACTTTACTCCTAAACTACCATAGAGAGAGAGAGAGAGAGAGAGAGAGAGAGAGAGAATCACCGTAAAGCGGAGGCACAGGCAGGCAGGCATCAAATTATAGATATATTGCATATGATGCATTCAACTATATTTCATTAATCTCGTACTGGTAACGCAAATCAGTGCAATAGATTGAAATGTTGCAATCCTGGCATGTGCTCGGGGGCATACAGGTGTCATGTTCATATTATCCATTTTGAAATACAGATTCAGTCTTTGCCTGATAAATCTGTACATTCATCTCTCTCTCTCTCTCTCTCTCTCTCTCTCTCTCTCTCTCTCTCTCTCTCTCTCTCTCTCTCTCTAGGTTGTATCCATTCGGCCCCATTCAGCCTACTGTTTTAAGACTTTTATCCTCATCCAGGTGTCAATTTGTTTCCTGGCGAGCGATAGCAAGATGCATATTTTTTATAATGTTTTAGACAGCAGGCTAAGTGTGTATAATTTTGGATAGAAAAATGTCTCCGGCGAAGCCTGATTTTTCCATACGTCGTATGCTGGTTCGCTATCGCTCGCCAAGAAAAAAAAAAGAACACCTAGATGGGATAAACGTCTTATTACAATAGGCTGCATGGGGCCGAATGGATACAACCTAGAGAAAGAGAGAGAGAGAGAGAATCGTCTAATGATAACCAGCAGGCAAATAAACTTCTAAATAATCCAAATGATAACAAAATATTTTGGTCTACTCTTAACTCATTCAAATCCAACTTCACTACTGCTTCATCCATTCCACCATTAAAATCTCCGACTGGCAATCTTGTAAGTGACCCACGAGGTAAAGCTAACCTTCTTGCAGATATTTTCTCCACCAACTCAACCTTAGATGACATAAATCAAGATGTCCCTGTACTTAATTTTAATTCACCTGAAATTCCCTCACTTAAGATCCACACCAGACATGTCAAAACTATTTTGCAGAATCTCTCAGTAGATAAGGCTCCTGGTCCAGATGAAATTCCTCCAATAGTACTTAAGAATTGCTCCTTGGTGCTCGCTCCTGTATTGGCAAAATTTTTCCGTCTGTGTACTCATACCTCATGCTTCCCAGTACCCTGGAAAGAAGCAAACATCCATCCAGTTCCTAAAAAAGGTGCCTCTTCAGATCCATCAAACTACAGACCAATAGCTATAACTTCCACTCTTGGCAAAGTTTTTGAAATTATATTAAATAATCACATAATTAAGCATCTGGAGAATAATAAATTAATCAGTGATAGGCAATATGGTTTTAGACGATGTCGATCAACTGCAGACATTCTTTGCCTTCTTACGCATCAAATCAACCAAGCTACAGACCAACATGGTGAAACACATACAATAGCACTGGATATATCAAAGGCATTTGATAGAGTCTGGCATCAATCCTTATTGTCGAAGATGTCACACTACGGCCTTGCATCATTAGTTCCACTAATTTCTTCTTATCTTCATAACAGAAAAATAGTGTAATGGTAGATGGCCTTTATTCTCAATTTCACTCAATAAATGCTGGTGTTCCCCAGGGATCAGTTTTGGCCCCAACTCTGTTCCTCATTCATATCAATGATCTCATATCTACCACTCATAATCCAATACATTCCTACGCAGATGACTCAACACTCCACAGTTCCTTCACATTTACCAATTCTTTCACCCAACCCGATCTTATAAATTCAAAAAATAAACACTGCAATTTCTCTGAACCAGGACCTTTCTAGAATTAATGAATGGGGACAAGAGAATCTAGTTTCCTTTAATGCACAGAAAACCAAGTACATTCAATTTTCTAACCGACAGAATCTCACTGACTCCCATATATTTTTAATGATGTAAATATTCCCACTTCCCCTAGTATTGACATTCTCGGTGTAACATTAACTACTAACTTGAGCTGGACACATTATGTTAGAAGCATTGCTAAGAATGCCTCTAAAAAACTGGGACTCCTGTACAGAGTTCGAGAATTCTTCACTGACGAGCAGTTGGCCGTAATATATAAAAGTCATGTGCGCTCTCAGATGGATTACTGTTCACCTCTGTGGGGTGGAAGTGGAGTGGTTGCATTGAGGCAGTTGGACAAAATTCAAAATAAAGCTATTAGATTAATCAATAACCCTGCAATCACACAGGACCTTCCTACATTAGCCATACGAAGAAACGTTGCATCCCTTGCATTATTCTACAGATATTTTCACAGCAATTGTTCCGAGGAACTTGCTTCAATTGTGCCGCCTCTCCACATCTTTCCCGTAGAACTAGGGCAGCTGAGAGCGCCCATGAATTTACACTTTCTCCTCCACAATGCAGAACTTCTGCTTATCAGAATTCATTTATCCCCAGAGCTACTACTCTTTGGAATTCACTTCCCTCGAATTGCTTTCCACAAACTTACAATCAACAAATGTTTAAATCCAGTTGTTACAAACATTTTATGAATGGAGGATGCCTTTAGGCACATGGACCTTTTTGTTTTATCTGTGTTTTTCCTTCCTCCATTCATTGTCTCTTAAAAAAAAAAAAAAAAAAAAAAAAAGATTACAATGAAAATTACGTAATGGTGGTGGACTTAACGTCTAAACTGACATTCGTATACTATATTATACGACTTAACCCTTAGAAACATATAACACGTTTTTACATATTAGTTTAGCTAGCTGCAGACGATTTTATCAGCCTAGCAAAGGTCTCTCTTGGTCAATGGGTAAAGGAGACCATTCTTATATCCATTTATCTCCAACAAACTCTTCGTAAGCTGAATAAATTCGTCTGGGGGTAGCTAGGATATAATTATTGAAGTGCGTCATGTGCTTCAATGGGTTAATTGCTCACCTCACATTTGCTTCAATGGGTTAATTGCTCACCTCACATACAGTATAGCAGAGCAATACGAGACCACCTTTGGAACAGTATTTGTACAGCTGTGTATGATGGTTATATAAAGCTGATGTAAAGCATTGTGGAACATTTAGGACATGAGCTTGAGCTATTTAAATAATATACGAATGTATGTGTGCATGTCCTGCCCGCCGTGTTGTTTCCCTGTAACCTTTGTTGAACATAAAGTCGTATATGTTCGAGTAATAGCCGGTATCACACGAGAGCTTTTATAGTCAACATTCGATGATCAACATTTTTCTGGCAACATTTCTGGAATATTTTGCAACGGTATCGGAAACTAAACTGATGATAGATGAATTTAGGCAACCAAAATATTTTATATGTGGACCAAATAAGCTGCCAGACCAGTGTTGAGGATAAATGTTGAGTGAAAAGGCCCTCGTGTGATACCGGGTTAAGGGGAGACTGGCCGTTTGTTTGGCCTATTAATTAATTTATTCATATATTTGTTTAGTTTCCTCCCTAGACCTCCATCAAGCTTAGAAAAACACACCCTAGACCCCCCTTCAAGATAAATTTGTACATTTTTCGGTAAAACAAATCCCCGGCCAAAGGCCGGTTCCTCTTAAAATTGCAGGCTCGCTATCGCTCGCCAAGAAAAAATCGACACCTAAATGGCACGAAAGGTTTTAAAATTGACAACGAAATGTGGCGAAAGGTGTCAAAATCGCCAAAGTAATGGGCCGAACGTCTTATAATCTCAAAACTAGTGGGGCTAAACATTAGGGAGAAGGGGGTCCCGAAAAACGGTCTGCCTCCCCTTAATAGCGCGATGTAAACAAACGCTGACAGGTTTTGCAATGTGTTCTGCTAACCCACAAGTCATAACGGCACATATACTATTTACACCAATAGTATATCTCACACATACACGTGAGCTACTAAATGTTGTTATACTCCCAGCCGGACTCGAACCACCGACAATCAGGACTAGTGCCCTTGCTTTAATCCACTACGGAGTATAAAAACAAATACTAGTTATATGTTAATAACTATCAAGATATCTGCACTTAAGGGGGATGACCTGTTTTTGTTTTGTCCTTTTCTATCTTTCTCTGGCTTGTATCCATTTGGCCCCATTCAGCCTACTGTTTTAAGACGTTTATCCCCATCCAGGTGTCAATTATGTACTGGTGAGCGGTAGCGGGCCAGCATATTTTTATTTTTGTTTGACAGCAGGCTAAATTTGTACATTTTTCGATAGAAAAATTTCTCCGGCGAAGCCGGATTTCTTCATATAATGCTGGCTCGCTATCGCTCGCCAGGAAGAAATCGACACCTAGATGGGGATAAACGTCTTAAAATAGTTGGCTGAATGGGGCCGAATGGATACAAGACAGAGAAAGAGAGAAAAGGACAGAAATAACAAAAAGCAGGTCACCCCCCTTAACCCTTCAAGGATTAGAAAAGATCGTAGAACTTAGGAAGGACTTGTGGGAATTAAAGGGATAAATACTATTTCAATTGACCCTCTGATTTCCATACCCTCTTCCTAATCTGAATAAAGTCGCCTTATATTATCCAGAGAACAGAAAAAATGCGTCATTGTATCAAGAAAGAAATAAGACAAACTGAGTTGGAACTTTTCATAATTGGTCTGAAATTAGTCTATTTCGTTTTTTTTTTTTTTTTGTATATGTTTATTAGCATTTTTGTTATTTATGTTTTTATTTTTATTCATTTTGTATTGTTGTATATATTTTTGTTTTATTTACGTTAGAAGAAGTGTATGCAGGTTATGTGATCGTCGCTATGTGTCTGTTTGTATGGAGGATTTCTTAAAAGCTAAGGGACGAATTCAGATGACACTCCGTAAGTAGCGTAACCCTTTCAGCACCAGCACGTCTGTTTTTCCTTTGATTCTGGCTAACATTAGACGAGCTTATGCAGTTTAAGAAGGACCTATGTTATGTAGAGGGTTTACTGTGATCGCATTTACCCCATTGAGTCATGCATGTAAATTATAAGCTAACGAAAGTCGTCTAATGGTAACCAGAATATGATGAAAATTACGTTATCTTGTTGAAGGGGTTAATCTGGTACCAAACTAGAAACCACTAACGTTTAGCCAAAATCCATTACCCGTCCCCTTACCCTTCACACTAAGCTTCAAGCTTTAACAAAATGCCCCCCAAGACCCCATTTTAGATACATTTGTACATATTTCGGTAGAAAAATATTCTGGGCAAAGGCTGTTCCTCTCAAATTGCTCGCCAGAGAAGAATCGACACCTAAATGGCACGAAAAGTCTTACAATTGGCAAAGAAATAGGGCAAAAGATCAAAATATCGTCAAACTAACAGGGGAGCGTCTTAAAATCTCGAAACTATTGGGGCTAAATATGAGAGAGAAGGTAGATCCAGAAAAACACTGCTCAAGTAAGCTAAACAATAGATAAACGAAAAACAACATTTGTATTCATGTATTCAAACTATCAGCTAATACCGGAAGTCCCCTTGGCTAATACTCTAATGGCTGTAATTAGTAGAATCCAGGGGTAATTAATATCAGTCCCCCTCCTCCCCCCCCCCCCCCATCAAGGACCTTCATGAGGGTGGAGGGGAGTGGGGGGGGCTGAGAGGTGTCATTTCGGTAATACTGCAATATCACGCAATACCATTAACGCCGGAAGTGTGTGTGAGAGAGAGAGAGAGAGAGAGAGGGGGGGGGGGGGAGACAGACAGACAGACAGAAAAGAAGAGAGTTAAAAGGAATAGTTTGTGTCTCAAAGACTTCGCAGTCCTTTCCGGGGAGATACTCGAAGTAGAAGGGGAGAGATTATTTAGTGCACTCCACTCATTACAGTGTGCAAAATACTATCTTATCTCTTTTTGGACTTCTCTACTAAAGAACTGTTTACAACTTCTGAGGGAAGTTTGTTCCAGGTCAAACAAATCTTAGTTTCCACAAATACTATTGCTGAACCCATTAAATTCTAACTACCAGCCATGACTGCACGTTGTATTCATATTAAGGCTAAACATGTTGCAGTAATCCACATTGTCAAGCCCATTAAATATTTTAAAAACTTCAATGAGCTACCTTCGTAGTCTGCGTGTTTCCAACGGTAAGAGATCGAAAGCTCACAACCGGCCTTCATAGCTCTGTTTGGATAGCTTAGTTTTGGAATAAGCTTTGTAGCCCTTGCTTGTACTGTTTCCAGTCACTCTATATATTTCCTGAGTGCTGACATAACCTTTTAAATATCTGAGGACGTTTTATCACTTTATTCTGGCTTATGTTAGATAATTTTAATCCATATATATATATATATATATATATATATATATATATATATATATATATATATATATATATATATATATATATATATATATATATACCACACTGTCGCTGAAAATAATAAACCCGCGTTAAACCCTCCGTAAATGTGTGTGGTTGTCAGCATAATGTATATATCCAGAGCCATAAAGGTGGGGGGAAGCGCGGTGGTAATTTGCTGGTAAATTATTTCTGCATGACAATGACGGCATTACGCCCGCCAGGTGCATTACGGCGGCGGGAATATCTATGTAGCTTTTGCCTTTATGATTTAGTTGGCTATGGTGATTCAGAACAGCGCTATGATGTTGCACAGTGTAGGAATTAATGATGATTCAAGTATTTTTTACTTTACAACCTATGCGTGTATCTTTGTAATTCAATGTCTCTCTCTCTCTCTCTCTCTCTCTATATATATATATATATATATATATATATATATATATATATATATATATATATATATATATATATATATATATATATATATATATATATATATATATATATATATATATATATATCTATCTCTATCTCTCTCTCTCTCTCTCTCTCTCTCTCTCTAATATATTCTTGTTGACACAGCACCAACACCGCTGCTGATCAGTCTTCTTACAAGCACTCTGGTTCACTGTTATATAATACGGTCATTTTGGTGGTTTGAGAAAAGATTTCTATTCAAGGGAATATTGTTCGAACCTCCTTCTCCCTCGTGTTTATCCCCATTAGTTTTGAGATTTTAAGACGTTCGTTCTGTTAATTTGGCGATTTTAATATATTTCGCCCAATTTCTGTCAATTTTAAGAACTTTCGTGACATTTAGGTGTCAATTTTATTCAGCTTGGGAAGTATACTTGTGGGAACTGGAAAGTTAATTGAGATAGTGTTTACCTTTTTTCATTGATAGACTGCCTTTCTAATTTATATAAAATCGTCTAATGACAGCCAGAATAAACTGTCATATTACGTCATACTCGTCAAGGGGTTAACCCAAGCCATGCGAGTGCTCTGTAAAATATAACCAGCCTACCAAAGTTCTCCTAGCTAAGGGGGTTCACTGTCTTTTTTTATCTTTCTCTCCTTTTCTCTCTTTCCCTGGCTTGTATCCATTCGGCCCCATTCAGCCAACTGTTTTAAGACTTTTATCCCCATCCAGGTGTCGATTTCTTCCTGGTGAGTGATAGCGAGCCAGCATTGTATGGAGAAAACCGGCTTCGCCGGAGAAATTTTTCTAACGAAAAATTTACAAATTTAGCTTGCTGTCAAAACAAAAATATATATATGCTGGCTCGCGGGAAAATATTGACACCTGGATGAGGGTAAACGTCTTAAAACAGTAGGCTGAATGGGGCCTAATGGATACAAGCCAAAGAGAGAGGGAGAGAAAGAGAAAAAAAGCGAGGTGGGCTCTCTTAAGAAAAGTGGAATAATGTATAAAAGATCACCCAGCTACCAAAGTTCACCTAGTTTATAAAGTGGAATAATGTATAATATATAAACCCGGCTACCAAAGTTCACCTAGTTTATAAGTGGAATAATGTATAATATATAAGCCCGGCTACCAAAGTTCTTCTAGTTTATAAAGTGGAATAATGTATAATATAATATAAACCCGGCTACCAAAGTTCTCTTAGTTTAAAGAATGGGAGAATATATAAAAGATCACCCACCTACCAAAGTTCACCTAGTTTATAGTGTGGAATAATGTATAATATATAAACCCGGCTACCAAAGTTCTCTTAGTTTAAAGAGTGGGAGAATATATACAAAATCACCCACCTACCAAAGTTCTCCTACTTAAAAAGTGTGACTGATGTGTAGAAGATGAACCCGGCTACCAAACTTCGAATTTAGAAAAGTCCTCTCCATTTTATGTGAATGTTGTGCTGGCTTGAAAGTAAAGCTGGAGTCACAACGAGCTATTTTCCCGGCAATTTTTACGGGCAATTGTGGTCTGGCATCTTCAAAATTTAAGTTATAGCAGAAGTCAGCCACCTAACATAATCTACCTTCAGTCTAGTTGTCTATCCCAATGTGAAAGAGCCTTAAAATTATACGAGAAAAAACTTGCTCATGAACAATTGCCGGAAAAAGCGCTCATGTGACATCGGCTTGAGGTACTAGGGAGATTAAAGGGGGTCACCTGCTTTTTTTCTTTCTCTCCTTTTCTCTCTTTCTTTGGCTTGTATCCATTCGGCCCCATTCAGCCAACTGTTTTAAGACGTGATCCCCATCCAGGTGTCGATTTCTTCCTGGCGAGCGAAAGCGAGCCAGCATTGTATGGAGAAAGCCAGCTTTGCCGGAGACATTTTTCTATCGAAAAAAATTACAAATTTAGCTTACTGTAAAACAAAAATAAATATAAGCTCGCTCGCCAGCAAAAAATTTACACCTGGATGGGGGTAAACATCTTAAAACAGTAGGCTGAGTGGGGCCGAATGGATAAAAACCAAAGAGAGAGAGAGAGAGAAAGAGAAAAAAAGCGAGGTGGGCTCCCTTAAACATAAACACCGTAAGTTGGGCGTCCATCAAGGGAAGTGAAAAAAATATATAGGTTCTTTAGTTCTAGCTCTCTCAACTCTCTCTCTCTCTCTCTCTGTATATATATATTACATATTTACGAATTGGTTTGCATCTCTGCCAGACATGTATTGGGTGGTATACAAGATCATATTGAAACTCCATAAAGATACATAAAGATAAACATAATTATATATGCATATCTACCTACAATACAAACATATACACCTGAACGCTATTCATACTGTCATACTCATCATTACTATCATCACAGACACAATATATACACCTGAACGTTACTCATACTGTCATACTCATCATTACTATCATCACAGACACAATATAACACCTGAACGTTACTCACACTGTCATACTCATCATTACTATCATCACAGACACAATATATACACCTGAACGTTACTCATACTGTCATACTCATCATTACTATCATCACAGACACAATATATACACCTGAACGTTACTCATACTGTCATACTCATCATTACTATCATCACAGACACAATATACCACCTGAACGTTACTCATACTGTCATACTCATCACTACTATCATCACAGACACAATATATACACCTGAACGTTACTCATACTGTCATACTCATCATTACTATCATCACAGACACAATATATACACCTGAACGTTACTCATACTGTCATACTCATCATTACTATCATCACAGACACAATATATACACCTGAACGTTACTCATACTGTCATACTCATCATTACTATCATCACAGACACAATATATACACCTGAACGTTACTCATACTGTCATACTCATCATTACTATCATCACAGACACAATATATACACCTGAACGTTACTCATACTGTCATACTCATCATTACTATCATCACAGACACAATATATACACCTGAACGTTACTCATACTTTCATACTCATTATTACTATCATCACAGACACAATATATACACCTGAACGTTACTCATACTGTCATACTCATCATTACTATCATCACAGACACAATATAACACCTGAACGTTACTCACACTGTCATACTCATCATTACTATCATCACAGACACAATATACACCTGAACGTTACTCATACTGTCATACTCATCATTACTATCATCACAGACACAATATATACACCTGAACGTTACTCACACTGTCATACTCATCATTACTATCATCACAAACACAATATATACACCTGAACGTTACTCATACTGTCATACTCATCATTACTATCATCACAGACACAATATATACACCTGAACGTTACTCATACTGTCATACTCATCATTACTATCATCACAGACACAATATATACACCTGAACGTTACTCATACTGTCATACTCATCATTACTATCATCACAGACACAATATAACACCTGAACGTTACTCACACTGTCATACTCATCATTACTATCATCACAGACACAATATATACACCTGAACGTTACTCATACTGTCATACTCATCATTACTATCATCACAGACACAATATATACACCTGAACGTTACTCATACTGTCATACTCATCATTACTATCATCACAGACACAATATATACACCTGAACGTTACTCATACTGTCATACTCATCATTACTATCATCACAGACACAATATATACACCTGAACGTTACTCATACTGTCATACTCATCATTACTATCATCACAGACACAATATATAAACCTGAACGTTACTTATACTGTCATACTCATCATTACTATCATCACAGACACAATATATAAACCTGAACGTTACTTATACTGTCATACTCATCATTACTATCATCACAGACACAATATATACACCTGAACGTTACTCATACTGTCATACTCATCATTACTATCATCACAGACACAATATATACACCTGAACGTTACTCATACTGTCATACTCATCATTACTATCATCACAGACACAATATCTGATTATCTATATTGTACAGACAAAAATCTGCTTACGCAACTCTGGAAACTGCTCACTAAGTTAGTCTAAAATATAATGTGGACAACAACAAAACTTCATGGTCTATGTGTTTAGACATTTTTGATAGAAACTTGTCAATTATTTTTTGCAAAATACGGCAACTTTGGTAAAACTATAGCAAAGTTTGGTAGATATATTTATAACATTATCTTGAACTTCACCCTTGCCTTTTGACCTTCATCTTTGAGTAGGATTAGAGTTTTGTTTGACTGAGTTGTGTATAGAAATATGAGTCGCTTCAAAGACTCTTAAAATTCCACTTAAGGGGGAGGTGCTTAGTTTTGGGTCTATATATTTACTTATATATATATAAATATATATATACCAGAGTTGATCAAAGATAACCGTCTGATGGTAACCAGAATATGATACAAATCACATAATGGTGGTGAAAGGGTTAATACCGCTGGTGAGAACGGGGTCGGTGGCTATACAGTAACTACAATAAGGTGGACAGTCAAGGTATGGCCTGGTTCCCCTCCAAGCTGTTGAGGGAACGACCATTACGGTGATATATGGAGGTACATTGTCGCCTCCCTTATTTTAATCCATGTTTCACGCGTTTCTTCCAGTTTTCAGGACACCCTTTGAATGTAGCTGTGATTTACTGTTATGAGGAACTTGTTTTATGGTGCTAGTTTTACTCTGAATGTTGCAGATTTGTCTGGAAAATATGGAATCAGAAGAGGAGTATTTTTGCAGTCAATTTTTGCTGGCAACTTCAGTTTGACAAGTTTGTTTAGACTATTCTAGAGTGGTGTAAACGACTAAGGTGAAGGTATATCACCCTATGTGGTTGAATTTATATATATGTTTCATTCAGAGGATACCTGACCACAGGTAACAGAAGCTCATTGCTAGAAATAGTAATCATGTGAATGCGCCTTAACTCCCCTCGCCACCATAATGCAGTACAGATGAAAACAATTCGTCTTGTCAACTCTCCTGATCCCACCGAGATACGGTTAGTATTACACCAATGGCCGCAACCATTTCCTTGTGGCCATTTGTTTGGATGGCTTGCGCATTTAGCAACTTAATTCTTTACTTGAGGTGGCTTGAGCTTGTTCGAAAGGGGACAAATTTATTTGTTCATGTTCGAAAAATATTATCTACCAAGAACACATCGGCTCTGTCTCGAATCGGCCACCCCAATAACAAAAATTATAATAAAAATCGGGTATGTGCCAGAGTATATAGATAGATAGATAGAAGAACACATCGGTGAAACGTAATGATAAACACGGTAATAAGCAGGACGGTAGCGGTTCAAAGCCTAATGGAAGAATTTGTGCCAATATGTCTGTCTTTACCCCAGTCAGCCGGTTTTCTATCTGTCCTGAAACTATCTTTATGCCAATCAGCCTGTTTTCTGTCTATCCTAAAACTGTTTCTATGTCAATCTGGGTTTTGTCTGTCCTAAAACTGACTTTCTGCTAATCGTCCTGTTTTCTGTCTGTACTAAAACTGTCTTTATGCCAATCATTTGTTTTCTGTCTGTCCTAAAACTCCTCCTAGGCAATCGACTCCAGGTATATACAGCTGATCAATACAATGGTCAGTCAAAAACAAAAGAAAAAATGTGTATTCTTATTAACCCCTTATGTACCGGTGACGTCTTTTTAACTTTATTAGGGCTACTATTAGACGATTTATTAGGGCCACTATTAGACGATGTTATTCAGTTTAAAAGGGCCTCCAGCAATGAACAAGCTTCGAACTATCTCACTTAACCTGTGTTACTACCTCAGATCCTTCTTAAACTGCACAAAATCGTCTAAATATAGCTAGAGTACAAATATAAAGATGTCACCGGTAGAGAAGGGGTTATATCGGCCATTAATAGCCTTATTAAAATGAAAGGAACAAGTCTGAGAGGGTTAACCCTTTGAAGATAATGACGCATTCTTACAGTTTATTCTGGCTATTATTAGACGTATTAATACAGTTTAGGAAGGATCTCTGGGAATAAAAGGGGTAAAGACTATCTGAATTAACCCTCTGGCTTCCATATACTTTTCCTAATCTGAAGAAAATCGTCTAATGATCGCCAGGAAATGGAAAGAAAATGTATAATAGGGTGAAAGGGTTAAGTAGACAACATAACGAACAAATCTGACAAATCCTCCTGATAGAAGAGTCCACGGAGGGCACTAGATCCGCAGCAGACGGTGTGCAAGATATTTTATACAACACCTAGCCACAGACAACGAGAAACCAATATGGAAATGTCGCGACAGAGACCATCTGGAGGGGGAGGGTGCATATGGTTGGGGTTAAATCGTTGACCGGTGGTGGGGGGAGGATAATGTTGGGGTCCAGGGTCATATCGTGTGTTCAGGGTGCAAATTATTAACCCCTTCACCACCATTACGTAATTTTCATCATATTCTGATTCCTTTAGTCGATTTCCTTTAGTTTATAATCTACCTCTACGACTCAAATGGGTAAATATGATGTCAAGAAACCCTATTAGTAACATAAGTTGTTCTTAAGCTGCACAACAAAAAATAATATCATTTTAGCAATAATTAAAGGTAAAAATGCGTCGTAGTGCTGAAGGGGTTAATAAAGGAAAACAAATGACCACCAGAGTGTTATAACATTGTACGGGTGGTGGGGGGTGGGGGAGGGGGAGGAGTTAATATTTAATAACCAAAATCCCACTGCCGTAAATTCAGTTCTCTCACGTTTAATAGTGTGGTGGTGGGGTTAGTGAAGGTAAACACAGTATCGGCCTCGTATATTAGCATTGACCACCCATTAATCAAACATGGAAGCAACAGAGACCCTGATTATAATATGCCACTTCCAAGTTTTACTCCCATGTACAGTTGCGCTCAAAACCCGTGCCCTCTATTTTCTCATATCCTTAAAAAGCCTATAGTCAGTCTTTATTCAAACTCTAATTATTTATGTTAGGTATACAGTATATCATAGTGTTCGGTATACAGTATATCATAGTGTTCGGTATACAGTATATCATAGTGTTCGGTATACAGTATATCATAGTGTTCGGTATACAGTATATCATAGTGTTCGGTATACAGTATATCATAGTGTTCGGTATACAGTATATCATAGTGTTCGGTATACAGTATATCATAGTGTTCGGTATACAGTATATCATAGTGTAAAGTAAGGTTAAAGATGTTGAGATTGTGAAGGAAGCTCATGGTTTGTGGGAGTAATCACACCTGTATAGTGAATCACAATTAACAGAGTGAATGAGCAGCATGAGTATCGATTTACCTAAAGTTCACCCTAATTATCTATCCATCACATCACCTGAGTACCTTAATATTTGTTCCTGGCAACTTTTCAATGTCACTACCGTATGACAATACGGTGTGTGTGTGTGTTTGTGTTTGTGGTTGTGTATATATATATAGCGTCTCGGACTTCCACCCAGAAGGCCCGGGTTCGCGCCCACGCTCGGCGCATTAAAGATTTTTCACAAGCACTGAGTCGTTACCATCCCTCATGAGCAAAGGGATGGGGTAGTAGTACAGGACCCCAATGGAAATACGCCTAATCGGGCTTATTGAGCTATCCTTAGCTAGCTTAGCATGCGCTAGCTTTAAGAACTATTATTATTATTATTATTTGTGTGTGGGTGTGTGCTAACAAAATGAAGTGTAAAATATTTGTTACTTACATTGACTCAGAAAATATTGAACAATATTGTACAGTATATCCAAGAGACAAATTATAGTGCAGAAATATGTTGTAGTATTATACAAAATCCAGTGTATGAAAGGAAGCACGTTTGCCCTTTTGTGAGAAATTCCTGTGAGCTGGGACCTTCGGCAAGAGGGAGCGGGTCTTGCAATCAATACCCAATTCTCAACCTATTGTGGCTGGCTCAAAGAGAGATAGAATGTTGTTTTTAAATAATAATAATAATAATAATAATAATAATAATAATAATAATAATAATAATTAAGATGAGAACAATGCAATACTATTTATTTGATGAGCTTTCGGCCGGGACATTTATATATCGAAAAATGTACAAATATATCTCAAAGGAGGGTCTTGAGCTTGATGGAGCTTGATGGAGGTCTAGGGAGGAAATATAACAAAAATAATAGAAAAATAGGAAAATAGGAAAATACAAAATTATGAAAAAACATATATTAAATAAGCGAACAAATACACCCATCCCCCCTTAGCATCTGCTGAACGCTTTGTAGTAATAATGTTATCAGGTCCCGGTGTTATGTTTATTATTATTGTACTTTATTATTGTTATTATTATTATTATTATTATTATTATTATTATTATTATTTTTATTTTTATTTTTATTATTATTATTATTATTATTTTTATTTTTATTATTATTATTATTATTATTATTATTCTACTTTATTTATTATGATTCGACTTTAACGTTAACCCCTTTTGTACCCGCGACGCCTTTTTTTTTATTTTGAATTAGCTATATTTAGACGATTTTGTGCTGTTCAAGAGAATGTGTCGTAGTAAAAAGGTTTGAGATTGTTCGAAGCCTGTTAATGGCTGGAGGCCTTTTTTTAAACTGAGCAATATCGTCAAATAGTAGCCAGAATAAACTAAAAAAAGAACGACCCCGGTACTGAAATGGTAAGAGACATTTCTAATTCTTGACAGTCCTATCATCATTTCTGAATATTCAAAGGAGTCGAGATAAACCTAACTGACCTAACCTAATTAATTTTTGAATTAATTGTTAATAGTTGTTTAGTAGCAAATATACGAATTGTCCAAGCAACTAAAATAAAACAAAAACACAAAATTAACCCCTTCTGTACCGGCGACGTCTTTTTCATTTTATTCTAGCTATGTATAGACGATTTTGTGCAGTTTAAGGGGGGTGACCTGCTTTTTGTTATTTCTGTCCTTTTCTCTCTTTCTCTGGCTTGTATTCATTCGGCCCCATTCAGCCAACTATTTTAAGACATTTATCCCCATCTAGGTGTCGATTTCTTCCTGGCGAGCGATAGCGAGCCAGCATTATATGAAGAAATCCGGCTTCGCCGGAGAAATTTTTCTATCGAAAAATGTACAAATTTAGCCTGCTGTCAAACAAAAATAAAAACTATGCTGGCTCGCTACCGCTCACCAGTAAAAAATTGACACCTGGATGGGGATAAAAGTCTTAAAACAGTAGGCTGAATGGGGCCAAATGGATACAAGCCAGAGAAAGATAGAAAAGGACAGAACAAAAACAGGTTACCCCCCTTAAGAAGGATCTGTGGTAGTAAAAAGGGTGAAGTGGGATAGTTCGAGAACAGATTATAGATAATATATTACTGTAACCGTGTGTGTTTATATTATTGTTCCTATTCTGTATAACCAAGGGACGGTTCTCGAAAAGGGGCTCCAGTCCTGGTGCTAATCTTGACTTACAGTGTGCTGGCCTAATAATCCTGAAGGGTTGATAGCCTCTGAAGTTCTATTTTAACTAACTAACATGTTTTATTTTATTTGTATTTGTTAAGGCAAAATGTTAGATTGAACTAGCATGTATATATAATTTGAGATAAACTAGATCACAACTTTCGAATATTAATTAAAAAGTATGTAATACTCTCGTTCTGGTCTACTCTAGTCTATATTAAATTTTAGTCCTTCATCCGATCAGGGCAAAGCAAACGTTTCATGTTTACTTTGGGGATTACTTGAAGGTACACACACACTCACACACACACATACACCCACTTAAACAAACACACACACACACACACACACACACACACACACACACACACACAAACACACACACACTTAAACATACACACACTTAGTTATGCATTCACACACACACACACACACACACACACACTTACACACACACACACACACACACACACACACACACACACACACACACTACACACACACACACACACACACACACACACACACACACACACACACACAAACACACTCTACTTTGAATTCAACACAGTGTGATGCCAAAGACTAACTTCTGTAAAACTTGTTCCATACACACGGAGTCTGCTAATATTACTGTACCTGTCTTTACATGTGTGTGTGTGTGTGTGTGTGTGTGTGTGTGTGTGTGTGTGTGTGTGTGTGTGTGTGTGTGTGTGTGTGTGTCACGAAGGATCTGTGTGATTTAAAAGGGCATAGACTATCTCAATTAAACCATCTGACTTCAATAAACTCTTCCGAATCTGAATAATATCGTCTAATAATAGCCAGAACACAGAAAAGAACTGGGTCATCGGTCCTCACAGAGTCAATAGTCACATCCTACCAACAACACCCCGACATACCACTAAATTATCCATGTTATTGCTGGAGATATGAAGTTTGTATTTTTTCTTTTTTTTTTTTTTTTTTTTTTCTTGAGATGATACATTTTTACATTGTATTCTTGAGATGTGAAGTTTTGATATTGTTTTTTTTTTTTTTTTTTTTGAGATGAGAAGTTTATATATTGTTTTCTTGAGATGAGAAGTTTTCATATTGTTTTCTTAAAGGAGCCCACCTCGCTTTTTTCTCTTTCTCTCCCTCTCTCTTTGGTTTGTATCCATTCGGCCCCATTCAGCCTACTGTTTTAAGACGTTTACCCCCATCCAGGTGTCAATATTTTCCTGGCGAGCGGTAGCGAGCCAGCATATATATATTTTTGTTATGACAGCAAGCTAATTTTGTACATTTTTCGATAGAAAAATTTCTCCGGGGAAGCCGGATTTCTCCATACAATGCTGGCTCGCTATCGCTCGCCAGGAAGAAATCGACACCTGGATGGGGATAAATGTCTTAAAACAGTTGGCTGAATGGGGCCGAATGGATACAAGCCAGGGAAAGAGAGAAAATGAGAGAAAGATAAAAACAAAAAAGTGACCCCCCTTAAAATGAGAAGTTTATATATAGTTTTCTCGTCAGTATTCTGTGAGGGTGAGGGTTCGATCCCCCGGGGGGTGGCGATGTTAATTACCACCCTGATGAGCCCGGGGACAAAGGCGGCACTTAAGGGGGAGCTAGTTGGGGGGTTTTCTGGATTCCCTTCTCCCTCATGTTTAGCCCCATTAGTTTTGACATTTTAAGATGTTCATTCCATTAGTTTGGTGAATGTAAGACATTTTCCTCCATTTAATTGTCAACATTAAGATTGTTGTGTCATTTATGTGTCGACATTATCCTGGCGAGCGATAGCGAGCCAATAACTTTAGGAGGAACCGGCCTTTGGCTAGGACATTTATATACCAAAACATGCACACATTTATCTCGAAGCGGGGTCTAGGGGGGTGTGTTTTAATTTTGATGGAGGTTTAGCGAGGAAACTAGAAAATAAGTCTCTCTTTTGTCTATTTGCTCAGGCCCATTCCCCATTTTTTAAATAAATGAATACATAAATAAATAGACCAAGAAATAAACTGCACCCCCTTAAGGATAAGTTTGCATTTGATACATAATCATGGTCTGGCAATTCGAACATGTGGAAATAATTATAATCGACATATTATTAGTCAAACGCAAGCTAACGTATCCCAATCTATTTACTGTAACCATAGCCCTATTTATCTATCTATTTATCTATTTAACTTATCCCAATCTATTTACTGTAACCATAGCCCTATTTATCTATATATATGTATATCTGTATCTATCTATCTATCTATTTATCTATTTAACTTATCCCAATCTATTTACTGTAACCATAGCCCTATTTATCTATCTATATGAATATCTGTATCTATCTATCTATCTATTTATCTATTTATCTTATCCCAATCTATTTACTGTAACCATAGCCCTATTTATCTATCTATATGTATATCTGTATCTATCTATCTATCTATTTATCTATTTAACTTATCCCAATCTATTTACTGTAACCATAGCCCTATTTATCTATCTATATGAATATCTGTATCTATCTATCTATCTATCTATCTATTTATCTATTTAACTTATCCCAATCTATTTACTGTAACCATAGCCCTATTTATCTATCTATATGTATATCTGTATCTATCTATCTATCTATTTATCTATTTAACTTATCCCAATCTATTTACTGTAACCATAGCCCTATTTATCTATCTATATGAATATCTGTATCTATCTATCTATCTATCTATCTATTATCTATTTAACTTATCCCAATCTATTTACTGTAACCATAGCCCTATTTATCTATCTATATGAATATCTGTATCTATCTATCTATCTATTTATCTATTTAACTTATCCCAATCTATTTACTGTAACCATAGCCATATCTATCTATCTATATTTCTATATGTGTATCTATATGTCTATCTGTCTGGCTGGCTGGCTGTATCTATCTATCTATCTAGCTATCTATCTATCTATCTATCTATATATATATATATATATATATATATATATATATATATATACCGTATATATATATATATATATCGTACCCCAATCTATTAACTGTAACAATTCCCATAGCACTATCTATCTATCTATCTGTAAATTTGTCTATCTATCTGTCTGGCTTGCTGTATCTATCTATTTAACTAACATATGTAGGCTTCTATGCTTTCTAAATACTGCGTGTGTGGCCGATGTCAGGCAAATATATACCCTATTCCAAATTGGCAGACCAGAAATCGTGAACTCTAACCCCTGTAACTCAAAAAGGGCTAGAGCAAATGGGCTGTACATTGCCACACCTATTTCCTGGCTGCCTCCTCCCAAATGGTAGATATATTAGCTCGATTACTCTAGTCGCTCTTTAGTTATTGAGGTTAATGTTAAAGAGTTTATCCTACTTACTTGGACAGGGTATAGGAGGCTGGAATCGATGCTGCTATAGCCGATGTACAGTTGACCACTTATATTTGTTGCACTCCATGATGTTATGTATGGAAGGAAAATGAGCTTGATTGCATTAGAAGTGTATTTTCTTATGCAATAGGACATACTATGACTAATTAATTGTTTTATACCAAAATTATTCTTGCAAATCAACCACACTATAATTCATTCCATACAAAAAATCATGGCGTGGATGCAAACTTATGTGACCAACTGTACACTCATAGATATATGTGATATGAATATATATATATATATATATATATATATATATATATATATATATATATATATATAAAGAATACAAGACCACAATAAAAGAACACAATCCTACCGCTACTCTGTGCAACTCTCCAACTCAAGAGTGAAACGATACTCCCAATCTTTCTTCTATTCAACAGCTAAGCTCTGGAACTATCTCCCTGAATCCATCTTTCCCTCATCCTATGACTTAAATTACTTCAAATTCCGTGTGTCCAGGCATTTTGGCTCGACTGTTCCTTGATTTGAGTCCTGTCACTCTTTCAACTCTGGGGGAAGCACTTGTCAGAGGCAGGTTTGCCTTTTGTCTCCCTCATCCAAATAGAAAAAAAATATGTGTGTGTGTGTGTGTGTGTGTGTGTGTGTGTGTGTGTGTGTGTGTACTTACTCTAGTTGTATTGCGGGAGTGAGCATGCTCGTTATTTCCCGCCTCATATATGTGTAGGTGTTATATGTATCGTTGGAATGGCTGTGGATGTGTGTGTAATCTGTATTTAGCCAATTGGCGACATCGGAAACGAAGGCTTAGGGTGGATCTGTATGGTACCATTCTCACTATAGACGGTACCGTCTCGCCCGAAGGCTTAGGTAGCCATCAGCTTAGGTGAACCATATGATACCCATCTCGCCTTGTACCATTTTTGCCAACCCCAGATGGGACGTCACAACGTCGTCCACTTATTCCAGGTACCTATTTACAGCTAGGTGAACTGAGGCTAACACATGAAAGGAGACAAGCCCAATTTGTCTCCGCCCGGCCGGGGATTGAATCCCCGACCCCTCGTGTGTGAGACGAGAGCTCTACCTACTAGGCTACGGGCTGTGTGTGTGTGTGTGTGTGTGTGTGTGTGTGTGTGTGTGTGTGTGTGTGTGTGTGTGTGTGTGTGTGTGTGTGTGTGATTTCCATTTAGCCTAATGGCTTGCCACGAAACCCAAGGCCAAAGACAAATTGGGAACCTAAACTGGAATCTCATTTCTATG